>OZ007590.1:52390449-52890449 GCA_963931845.1 Maratus michaelseni | reverse complement strand
CCGAAATTTCTAGTGCTTTTTCTTTTAAAATGGATCTATTTATCGGGATGTTAGCTGCCGCACGCCATTGAATAATTCAAGCAAAATTTATTCAAGTTCTTCGTATGGAGATGTTTTGATAATTTTTCTTTTCTTAGCAAACTTTCCCAGTTTTTCGGAATGTAATTTCAATGTAATTTCTTATTTTAAATTGTATGTAATGGGGAATAATAAATATTCAATGTTTTTGCCGGATCTACTTTAGTGCCATGAAAATGTTTAGCCTTTTCGATAATTTCTGCCTTTTCGGCAAAAGAAAAACACTTTCTCTTAGACATTGTTACATTAACAGCAACAGAATAAGACTGGTGCTCACGCGACAAAAAAATTATCTGAAATTAATCTCGCCTTCTGTCAGGGAAAAAAATGTGAAAATCTATTCTCTTAATCTTTTAGCTGTGAAACGTATTCACTATCCGCTATTTGTCAGGGGGAAACAAAGAAATGTGAAAAACTACTTTTCCCTAAAAGAGATGATGTGACGTCATCTCTTATTCTTTTATCTATGAAACAAATTCGCTGTCCGCTGTCTGCCATCGGCTAACACTAACTGGTTTTAACTTTGTTTTTGGTCGAAGGTTTTTTAAATGGCGGTGTTGATTCATCCTGTACTGAGCTCTAGAGTGAAACATGGCAATCTCGTTTCTAACAAGCAAAATTCGAGAAAAAAATATTTTCCGCCTCTCGGTAAAAAAACGTACGATGCGGGAAATCTTCAAAATAGATGACGCAGAATCCGGGATTTTTTAATATTATCAGTATAGGTTATTTCTTAGGACCAGTGAAAAATGACGTACGAAGCGGAAAAACGTACGAAGCGGGTTTCGTAAAATCGAGGTTCCACTGTATATATCTTTGGGTTCTTGAAAAGAGCTCTAATGATTTTTATGTAAAGGACGGATTAGGAGTCTTTTGGATCTAGAAATCGATTTGTCGGAGCGTCATATTCGGAAAATATCGTTTTCACGTGCTAACCGCTCTTCATACAGGCGGAAAAAATTGTTGAAAGCATTAAAAATATACAAGAAATGTCAAAAATTGAAATGAAATATAAAGTAATGCAAATAGTCTGTGGTATGCGAAATGAAACAATTTTATACCCTCTTTTCTCACAGAGAAAGCCAATGTTATGTAATCGGCAAAGTTGGCATCAAACAAAAATGATGCTAGCAATAATAGTGTTTTAACAGTGTGAGACTTATAATAATGGCATTAAATGTGCCAACTAATAAAAATGCGCGAATTGGTTTTGGACCCGATTACGGAAGTTTTCCCATTATTTATTAGGAAAACAATTGCAGAGGAAGTTTTTCCCCTTTGCCCCGAGTGAAGCTTAGTGGGCCATGTACTTATGATTATGGGAATAGCTTTAACTTTCCTTCCAGTCTTTTCAATCTACAGTCGATAAAAAAGAAAAAAATAGTTTTGAATCAATATTTAAATCAAGAATTGTGAACCTAATAATTTCGTCACTAATTGTAGTTTTCGAACCAAAAATGGAAAAAATTATCGTTATTATCGATTCCGATGTATGTACGTTGCAACCATCAGAAATGGTGCAATATTGTATTGTTTATTCATAATCATTTTATAATTCAATTTTAGTAACATTTTAATAATAATAATAAGAAAATTTTCTACTTTCTTTCTATCATTGAAAAGAAGAAATGATTTCCATCACACATAAATCAAAACAGATTTTCCAGTAAAAAAATGTGCTAAAGACGTTTTCTTGAATCAATTTTTTTAAATCATGAACTTTAACGGGACGAGAACAGTTTCAAAACAACGTGTAGAATAATTGATGTTGATGTACCTTCTCGAGAATTACTGAAGCGATTTGAATGCTTTTTGAAAATATTTTTGGCAGAAGCAAATTTTTAAATTGATCTTTCGGCAAAAAAAATAAAAATGAAATATGCAATAGTTATGTTAATTAGAAACAAGATAAAAAAAATCATGCGTCAAGCATAGATTATGAAATACTTTCCAACACATCCAGAGAACTGTAACGGAATTTCCCCGTTAAATAAGGTGAAAGAATATATGTAAGTAAACAGTTTAGAAAACATATAACACATTGAAAAATACAGTTATCGAAATTAGCGTCCATTGCCAAAAAAGTAGTCGAATTATTTTGTGCAGCCCTGTATATGATCTATACATTTGGATGCGTAGCGATATACTACACGAGCACGATAAAATTTAGTTCAGTTAGAAAATTCGCATTTAGAAATTTTTGACAATCAATGTAAATGCACTCGAAATTTATTGTACAGCCCTGTTTTTTACACACCACGTATGAAAAAAATTAGTTAAACTTAAAAACGCAAACCAAAGTTGAAAACGCACTTATAACATAGACTGTATATTGTCTAAAGAGTTTTGTACACACTACATATTAAACTAGAAGGTAAAAAACGCATATATCAACTTAAAATTCACTTCCAGCAATTATGAATTATTTTATATTCCAGAAACTTCTATTAGTTTACTAAATATAGTTCAGCAGGAAAATGCATTGCATAACACAATTAAAAACTATCCTTAAGCAATTCACTCACCTAGTCTGTAATACTTACGACTTCCTTTGGGTTGGGTTGATTATTGACGGCCAATTATCTACACATGGGATATAGGCCCGGGGGGAGTGCCCTTCGTGGGGGTCTTTCTAAGGGAACCTAACCCGTATTTACGCATGGAGAAATCCACGGCTCGACTTCCTTTGTGTAGCGCTGTATATGATCAAACGAAATTATACGCACTACGTACTATAAAAAAATTTAGTTAAAAACGCAAACGAAAGTTGAAAACGCACTTATCATATATAGACTGTAATTATCGCACATATACTGTAACCAATATATTTCGTGTGTCTCTGTAAATGAACGATAAATGCAACTCGGGTTAATCACCGGGAGGAGTCGCACGAACAATAGAAAAACACGGATAATCCGAAAACTTATTTTTATTGAAATAAAAAAAACAACACCAGAACAAAAATATAAAAATTACTTACATTTGCATGCTGTATAACATCAAACTAGGAATTTTCCCAATAACATTTACTGCTTAAAAAAATTGTAGTGCGTTATTGCTTCTGCTGTTTGTTCATCTCTTGTCGTATATCGACTCCTATTTTAGGAACCGCAGTAATGTCACTGTCAAATCCGCTCTGTCCCATATAATCTAACAAAGTTTCCACAGATTGTAGAGCAGCAGAATGAGACATTGTATGTCCCTCATTTAGTACATCTTCTGCATCAGTACTATCATCGCTATTATATTTAACAACACATTTAGTAACGATGTCTTCATCTGTCAAATAATGGAAGCCCGGCTCACATCCTCCCTTTGAAACCAATCTTCTAAATTTTCTTCATCAAGATATTCGAAACCTTTGAATTATTTTGCTCTTTGAAGAATACTGTTTTCATCTTCTTCTTGATTATCTGAAGAAGAATGTTCATCAAGCGATATGATCTGTCTCCACGATCGTGATAACGTAGACGATTTTACCTTAGACCATGCTGCTGATATTCCATATACTGCATCCAATAACCATAGACTTGACTCATCTCGATGCCAATAACGACTATTGCTTCCAAAAATTTGGTAGTGTTATAACTTCATGAATAAAATTTTTCAAAAGTTCAGATCTGTAGTGCCGTTTCACTGCTGAAATTACACCTTGATCCATAGGATGTATTGCCGCTGTAACATTTGAAGGGAGAAATTTTTCGGTTGTCAATCCGTCATCAGACGCTAGGAAACTTTCATTTGGATGTAAAGGGGCATTGTCTAAAAGCAACACTGCTTTTTGGGGTAAGTGTTTCCTGACTTCAGGAACAGAATGTTAATGGAACCATTGGAGAAAAATCTACCTTGTCATTTTGGTTTTATAAACACACGTAAATTCGCATTGCTTGAGTGAAGTTGGAAGTTTTGAACGATTTTGTTGTGCCTTGAATTTCAGGCAAATTCAATACATTCAAATGCTAATTAAGCCCATTTCACATTGTTTGTTGTATTTTTTATTATACGTCTCTAAAACAACATTAAATTATATCTTTAATTTGATTTTTGAATTGCAAAATATATCGAAAATTAAAACAGAGGATTTTTTTAAGAAACACACAGTTTTAAAGCATTTTTGTTCATAAAAAGTGATCTATAAAAAAGCCCTTCCGAGTCCTTCAAACTTTCATAATACAAATTGGAGAATGAACCTTCCAAAAACATACCTTAAGAGATCTATTGCGATTTTTTTCGAGTTTGTGAGAACCAGTAGTTTGAATTTGGACATTGCATATTGCGATATTAATCAAAAAACAGTTATCGGGTTTAAGATCTTTCCAGTTTTCGCATTGACCAAACATTGACCGTTTTTGTATAATACAACATTCTAATTAACAGAGCACTCTGAATTTAAAGTATGAGGGGAGGGGGGAGGCTTTAAAGTTGGTGACGAGATTTTTATTTAGGTATTATTTGTCGGGTTTTTTCATTTTTCCCCCTTGCTTTTTTTTAATATTAAAACTAATATTGAAGCTTGACCTTATTTTTAAAAATTACATATTAAAAATTCATTTATATATATTTTTACTAAATGCTACCAATATGCGGGCATCGGAAATTTAATCAACTGCAAAATATCATTTAATTTTTCAAATTTTCAAATTTTTTGAAAAAATGTTCATTTACTTACAAATAACTTTGATTAAACATTTTTTCTTTATTTTCACGTACCGTCATGTAAAATTTTTGATTAACGAAATTTTTTGGCAGTTTATTGTTCGAGTTAGATTTAATCGCATTAATTTATTTATATATTTAAATTTAAATTGTGACTTTAATGTAAACTTATTTATGTAACTATTAATGTAAACTAATTTTTCTCGTTACACAAAGAAATAATCTCTCAAATAAAACTTTAAAAAATATATAATAAAACATTGAATACAACGTCTCGTGATACTGCAGTTTCTTGTAATGTTAGTTGCAGAAAATGTACAGTCAACTCTCAAAACAAAATAAAATAAAGTAAAATATCTTGGGCTTTTACTATCTAGAGAAATGTGTCGACCTTAAAATCGATATGGGTGTAAAGGTATAGCCCTATAAATGTTGTATTAGGTAAATTTTTCATTTCACGAGTGAAATTTTCATTATGTTATGATGTGTATAAAAATTGCATTAAATTATAAGTAATTACATATGTAGTTAACAGGGGAAGAAATTATTTACTTTTACTAATATTTATTGATTTTAAATATGTATAAATAATAACGCCATGCTTTAAAATATAGTTGTTTACCTGTAATAAGGAAGAAAAAAAAAATCTGAAATTTTCACTCAACCGTTGGCAGGAAATTTTGCGGTTATTTGAAATATATAAATCCGCATTTCTAAAAGGTTATTTAAAAATGTTTTTATATGATTTTTCGATAAAAAGTTTTAAAATTGCTTTATATTTAAAAAAAAAAAAGGCCTTCCGGCCTGTACCGGGAGGAAAATAGGTAGCTTTCATAGTCCATGTTTTTAAAAATTCAACTCATTTTACTCAAACACCCGAAGCTAAATTGCTTGGATCCCGATTATAGAAGATTCAATCCCGGTTTTCGTTAATACTGAATTTGAATGCGTATTTCAGCATGAGAGTTACAGCATAACAAAAATCAGATTGTTTCAAAATGTCAGCCAACCTAGAATTTTAAACTGCCACATCTCTTCCATTTTTTAAGATAAAGCCGAAACAAAATAATGTTCCGGAATCCTTGTATCACGATCTAACACTTAACGGAAACAACTTTTTCAATTTATAATTTTTTATACATTTTTTTGAAATTAAAAAAAAAATTAAAAAAATTAACTTGCCGCTATTTTGAAACAATATGGCGCATGAAGCTGGCCAACGAACTCGGTCGAGACCTTGGTATGTTCTGTACACATGATCAGTCACATTCACATCGGTTCATAAATACGAGAGTTACAGCATGACAAATATAAGATTGTTTCAAAATCTTAGACACCCTAGAATTTCAAACTGCCATACCTTAGCCACTTTTTTAAATATAGCCAAAACAAAAAATGTTCCAGAATCCTTAAATCCCGTTTTAACACTTAGCAGAAACATTTTTTGAAATTTATAATTTTATTGTACATGTATTTGAATTTTTAAAAATTTAGAAATTTTTGACTGGCCGCCATTTTGAAAAAAGATGGCGTTTGAAGCTGGCCAACAAACTCGGTCGAGACCTTGATATGTCCTATACACATACTCAGTTACATCCAAATCGGTTTATAAACAAGAGAGTTACAGCATGACATATGTCAGATATATATATATATATTTGTTGTGTTTTGACGAATATGAGATACCACCAGGTGTAATTTTTCATGAGAAAATGGCGGGCCGTTAAAGATAGAACCTATTGCAGTCGATATTCACGATCATGGCGAAGTAGTGAGGCAATGAAATGAGTCCACAAAAGTTTCTCCAGTAAATCCAGCCAATTTCCAGACAAATAGTTTATTTAGAAGACGAGCGATGCAGAGACAATTCCCACAGGTATAAACTTATAGCCCTCGGGCTTCACGATGGTTCACTTCATTGATTTAAAGTTGTTAAGTGGCCATATGAATATTCTACGAGACGATAAACACCAGATACATATTTGTTTATACTTCCAAAAACGTCAAAAAGCTAGCTCTCCGACGGATGCGAGCTGGTTTTGTTCTTTCAGCGGAGACATACAGAAAACTACGTCACGTGCGCACAAACCAATGAATGAGAGGCTAGCTCCAGCCCAGCGAATGAGGTGCGAGGGAGAAGCTAAGACACGAAAGAGTACCGACGCTGGTCGCGGATCAATTTTGAAGTGAAAATCCCAAGCGCGCGAAAAATCAGAGCAATAATAATAATAATAAAAAGAAAATGGCTTTTTAAAAAACATTCGAAATGAGAAAGCGTCTCGGAATTTTATAGATTGGGGAGCTGATAAAAGCTACGAATGAACTTAAAATTTTAGATTAAGATTTGGAATAAGATAATTATTAATATACGGATATTTACTTTTAAAAGGACATTAAATAGGAATAAATATTTTTAAGAATTAAGGAAATGCTGACTATGTCAGAAGTTAGATTAATTTAAAGATTAATGCGAATAAAATGGAAGGATACGAAGGAAATAAATTTTTTATATAACATTATCCCCCCCCCCCTAAAAATCCGAATGACGGGTAGATCCGATGATCTACAAGTTCATTAAGGCAAGCAAGAATTTGGATTACAAAATATTTATCTGGTATTCTAGTTAATGCCAAAAATTCTCTGATTTTATTAAAGTTAATTCAATAGTTATTTTTGCAAACGCGAACCTGTGGGAATTGTTTAAATACAATTACAATATAAATATTTTAGTGACAAATAATATTTTTTCACTCTTCAAACATAAATAGTGAAAAGGATGACTATGAAGTAAACAAAGCATTTTTGTCTAAGCAGTGAAAAGGATAAATGTCTAGTAGTCCTCTTAATCAGTAAAAGTCTGAGTCATAGACCTCTCATTTCCAATAAAAATTTCTTAGTATGGATATGAAGGCACAGATATGTCGAGTATTAGCCAGTAATATAGTTTCCGGCAATACAGTGTATTGATTCTGTAGTGGGATAATTCCAGTTAATCATAAAGTTCAAAAACATAAGAAAGTTCCATCACTACTAAGTTCAATAAACAATTAAAGTGCTTGAACAATCAGTGCTCGAACTTGATAAGTTTTGTGCCTTGATAAGTTTTGTGCCTTGATAAGTGCACTTATCAGTAAAGTCCAGTCATTTACTAAAGTTCAATCAATTAGATATGAGTATTAGATGTTTTGATAGCAAGATTTCTTATCATCAACTAATTTACTATCAATGGTTCTCTTTTATCACAATTCTCAAGAATATTCTCTCTTATAATCTTGTCACATAATAAATAACAACAACAATTATAATAACAACATAATAATATCAACAATAACAAACAACTTCAAAATAATACTAAATCATTAATTCATCTGTATATAATTTAATTCCTCATTCTTTTTCAATATCAGTGAGGAATGAAAATATACTTAATAAAAGGAAACAAAATAAATAAATAGTAAAATAAGAAATATCTGTG
The DNA here is from genome assembly GCA_963931845.1 of Maratus michaelseni. Classification (NCBI taxonomy): domain Eukaryota; kingdom Metazoa; phylum Arthropoda; class Arachnida; order Araneae; family Salticidae; genus Maratus; species Maratus michaelseni. The sequence continues at coordinate 52,882,240 of OZ007590.1, read as the reverse complement.
GAAAATTATCAACAATTCAGTAAGATAATGTGCTCATTCTGTTTTCAGTCAAACAAGAGAAACATAAGCTGTTCAATGAAAATAAGACCTTGAAGTGAATGGTGGATAATAAGTTTAACTATTAGTATTAGTAGAGAAATTTATTCTATTATTATAATTTAATTTAATCTAGTGAATTTTATTCAATTTATTTTAATTTAATGTATTATTCTAATCTAATTTGCTATTCTAATTTACTTTACTGTTCTAATTCAATTCAATCCAATATAAGAACTTTTTAACTCAAATCAACTAATTTACGCCTGCATAAAAAGTTAACTCAAGCAAAAATATATGCAGTAATATTCTTGGGAATTCCTATATTCAAGAACATACTGTTATATAGAAGAGAATTGATTAGTCAATTATAATTTGATTTCATTAAATTAAGTTAATTTTTGACTTACTAAGTTTAATATTAAGCTATTGATTTAACATTAGTTTGTTGCTGCTCATGTGATAACTTTAATTTGTCAGGAGGGTAATAAGGGCGTAATTTTGATACATGGACTATTTCAGTAAATTTATTTTGAGTCTGTCTATTAATTTCAACATTTACATCAGATAATTTTTTAAGGATTTGATAGGGACCACTAAAAACTTGTGAGAGCTTTCTGGTATTGGGATAATGGAATTCTTCATAGATAACAAGATCTCCTATCTCAAATTTTGGCTCCACATAATTTCTATCATAATATTTTTTACTTTTCCAGTAATATTCATCCGTGCGTTTTTTAGCAATGTTGAGGGCTTCCTGGACAGGAGGGTAATAATTTTGCTTAAGAGGGGAATCATAGGGTAATTTGCCAAAAAGTAAATAAGCAGGAGGGAATTTGGTTACGGAATGGGGTGTATTATTGTATTCATTAACCACTTCAGTCAGAAGTTTGGTCCAAGGAATTTTGGAGGTAGTAGAATTAATTTTTCACTTTAATCTTGTAACTATTGATTGATTCACTCTCTCACACTTGCCATTCGTTTGGGGGTGATGTGATGTGGTTAAACGTTGCTTAATATTGTGATTCTGGAAATTTGTTTTAAATCTAGGTGAAGTAAAGGCTGCATTCCTATCACTTAATACCTTTTGAGGCCCCTGTATATCGAAAATTTTGTTGAAACAGAATAATTGTTGAGGGAATTGAATATTGAAGACTTGTTTTAAGCAATTTGTGTATGTTTCTGTGGTAACACTTTTTGAAGGAAATGCCCAAACATATCTGGTTGCATGGTCGATGATGATGTGTAGATATGTTTGGTGGAGTTATAATAATTGAATACTCCCACAGTATCAATAGAAAGACATTCAAAAGGTTGATCTATGGTGGGCATAGCTTGTAATAAGCCAAAATTTTTCTGTCTGCGTTTTTTATTCTTTTGACAAATATCACAATGTTTTACAAAATTGGTTATATCTTGAGTCATGTCAGGCCAATAATAATTAGGGGAGATTAAATTTAACATTTTTTGGATACCAGGATGACCAAATTTTTCATGAGCAACATTTAGTATTTTTCTCCTTAAAGACATGGGGACTACTATTTTTCGAAATACTTTCTTTTTAATTATCGTAAGTCCATTTTCATTTAGATAATTTTTACCACACACATTATCTTTTTCCTGCCTCTCTATAATTTCTTTAACGTCCAGAAGAAACGTAAGTGGTTGAATAAAATGTGAAACTGGGTTTTTTGACAACATGTCGGCTTCGACATTTGTGGATCCCTTTTCGTAAACTATATTATATTCAAACAGGCTCAACTTCAAAGACCATCTAAATAACCTGCCTCTCAGATGTTTAGTATTTTTTAACCATACAAGAGATGCATGATCAGTATGAATGGTAAAATTTACACCATGAAAATAATGATAGAATTTGTCTAAGGAGTCAATGATGGCAAGACACTCTAACTCGGTAATGAAATAATTCTTCTCATAACTTCTCAATCCTCTAGAGTAATAAGCAATTGGATGTAAAAAATTATTACTATCAGGTTGTTTTAAGACTGCACCTACTGCCATCTGTGAGGCATGAACAAACATATGGAGGGGTAACTTAGCGTCATAAATTTTTAAGATAGGTTTGGCTATTGCGGCATCTTTTAATTTTTGAAAAGAATTTTGACAATCTGTATTCTATTCCCATAATGTATTTCTCCTGAGTAATCTATTAAGAGGGCCTCGAATTTCGGCATATTTATCTATAAACTTGTGATAAACATTGATAGATCCTAAGAATCTCTGAAGTTCCTTTACATTTGAAGGGGGTTTTAGTTTTTTATTACTTCAATATTAGCATTAGCAGGAGTTAATGTACCATTCTGCATGGTATATCCTAAGAAATTAATTTTATTTTGAACAAAATTGCATTTAGATAGTTTAAGTTTAATGATTTCAAGTCTACATAATTCAAATATTTTGTTTAAATGTTGCATGTGTTCTTCTAATGAGGAAGAAAAAATAATGATATCATCAAAATAATGGCAAGCAAAGTCTATTTTGTATTTAGTAAGTATTCTTCTAAGGGTTCTATTAAATATCGGGGGGGGGGGGGCTAATTTAATCCCGAAGGGCAGAACTAACCATTCAAAGAGCCCAAAGTTGGTAGCAAAAGCCAATTTTTCAGTATCGGATGGATGTATGGGTATGTGCCAGTAGCCAGAGGCTAAATCTAAAGTTGAAAAATACTGCGCACTACTCAGTTTATCTAAAATTCCATCGATACGAGGTAGGGGTTCTGCGTCATTTTTCATTATCGCATTTAGTTTTCTATAGTCAACACATAATCTAGTTTTTTTACCTTCTTCTCTTTTCATTACTAATGTAACAGGGGCAGAATAGGGACTATTGCTCTCTTTAATTAAACCAGCATCTAATAGTGATTGAATTTGATCCGAAATCTCTTTTTCTTCTAAAGGGGAAGTTCTGTACGGCCTCAGAGATATTGGTAGGTCAGAATTAAGAAAAATACGTTGCGGTTCAATATTAATTCTCCCGACATCAAATTTATTTTTAGAAAAAAGTCTAAATAATCCCTTATACTTTCCCTTAAAGTTTCATTTTCTATAGAATTTATTTCCCCAATTAATTTAGAATTATCAACATAAGATGGAACAAAGGATTGAGGAGATATGATCTTTCCATAATCGGGTTGCACTCTCTGATAATCATAGTTAACATTAAAATGAAGTAATCTTAAATTATCACTGGATATGCTCTTAGATTCATTTAAAACAAGGTCTCCTTGTAATACTCTACATGTAGCACAATCAATAATTAAATTAAACTTACAGCATTCTTGTAAACCTAATATAGCATAATCTAAATTTGTATTACATATCAAAAATCTAATATTTTGTTGCACATTACCTAATTTAAACAATAAATTACAAGCTTTATCTATTACAACAGTTCCTTTGGCTTGGCCAATAATAACAGGTGGAATATTTATAACTTTAGCATTTAACAATTTAACAAATTTAAAAGGCAAAATACTTATAGTTGAGCCAGAGTCAATCACACAAGGTAGTTCCCTGTTATTTACATATCCTGATACAATTAACTGTCATATATTATCAGTAGATGGTTGTGGTTGACTAAGAGGGGGTGCATAAGATTGCAAAGGGCGCACATTGAATACACAATTCCTCTCCCAGTGACAAGCATTTTGGATACCTCTATTTAAACACATTCGACATGGTCTACTTGGGTATTTGCTCTGAAAATGGGTAGTAGGCAACCTAGGATTGATAAATCTAGAATTTTGAGCATTAAAATTGTTCTGTGAATGAAAATTGGAATTTGGCACATGAAAATTTCGACTTGGGCGAACCCAATGTCTAGGTGCCTGATCATATTGTGGCAATGATCTATAATTCTGAAAATTACTCCTAGAATTACTATTGTTGACATGGGAAGTAGGAATTACTACTAGCTGTTTAGCCATTAGGTACCAGTCTATTGTATTTTTTGGAGGATTACTAATCATATAATTCTGGTACTCAGGTTTGAGACCGTCTGTTAATCCCTGTACTATTATAGTTTCACATAAACAAAGTTGTCTACCTATTTCAACCTTTTTTCGAAAGTACTTATCCAAATCATTGAGATCATTTAATTTCATAGAAGCAAACTCTGAAAATCCAGGAACATGAACAGTAATAAATTTTTCAGTAAGAATATCAGTTATTTTGTCAAAAGTATTACATTCTAAACATTCATTGATAAATACCTTCAGAGCCTCTCCTTTCAAGTATTTTGAAATATTTTTAATCTTCCAATTTTCATCTTTCTTTTCAGAAAGGCATGTTTTGTCAAAATGGTTTAACCAAGACTGTATGTTCATTCCAGATTCGAAATCAAAAGGAATGATGTTTATTTCTTTTTCACTCATTTTATGATCACCAGGGACTTTTACAAATCCAGATCGCAATAACATAAAAGAGGGGTACCTCATTAACATAAAAATTAAAGGGAATTAACACAACAAAATGTAAAATAAAATTTAAATTAAATAACAAATGTAAATACCTTCATCTCTAATAAATAATGATAATAATTATAATAATACAACAAATAAGAAAATCTGAGCGAAACTTAAATAACATAAAAATAAATAAAATAATAAATACACACAATAATAAATCTTTTCAAACTTACGTAAGTCCGTTCACAAGTTGTCTGCCTGTTTACTTTTTGAAATTTTAAGAAGACCGATCATTTTATTTATTATTTTGTATGATGATAATTTTTTATCATTTTGTTTTCCAGGTATAAAAACTTCCCTCACTTTTTGAAAATACTCGATGCACACCCCGTGAGAATCAATCACACACGCCGCAATGAATATGCACAGTAGCACCCCGCAATACATTCGCAGCTCCTCCGTCCATCAGAAGAAGAAGATCAAAACAAATAATCGACACACACTACGCGAGAACCAGATGCACACACCGCAATGAAGATGACCAGCATTCAGCATCATATTCGCAGCTCCTCCGTCCATCAGAATATTGGCATGGCTCGGCGCAAGTTCATAGAATCCTGACGGGCTTTTTTGTTGCGTTTTGACGAATATCAGATACCACCAGGTGTAATTTTCCATGAGAAAATGGCGGGCCGTTAAAGATAGAACCTATTGCAGTCGATATTCACGATCATGGCGAAGTAGTGAGGCAATGAAATGAGTCCACAAAAGTTTCTCCAGTAAATCCAGCCAATTTCCAGACAAATAGTTTATTTAGAAGACGAGCGATGCAGAGACAATTCCCACAGGTATAAACTTATAGCCCTCGGGCTTCACGATGGTTCACTTCATTGATTTAAAGTTGTTAAATGGCCATATGAATATTCTACGAGACGATAAACACCAGATACATATTTATTTATACTTCCAAAAACGTCAAAAAGCTAGCTCTCCGACGGATGCGAGCTGGTTCTGTTCTTTCAGCGGAGACATACAGAAAACTACGTCACGTGCGCACAAACCAATGAGTGAGAGGCTAGCTCCAGCCCAGCGAATGAGGTGCGAGGGAGAAGCTAAAACACGAAAGAGTACCGACGCTAGTCGCGGATCAATTTTGAAGTGAAAATCCCAAGCGCGCGAAAAATCAGAGCAGTAATAATAATAATAAAAAGAAAATGGCTTTTTAAAAAACATTCGAAATGAGAAAGCGTCTCGGAATTTTATAGATTGGGGAGCTGATAAAAGCTACGAATGAACTTAAAATTTTAGATTAAGATTTGGAATAAGATAATTATTAATATACGGATATTTACTTTTAAAAGGACATTAAATAGGAATAAATATTTTTAAGAATTAAGGAAATTCTGACTATGTGAGAAGTTAGATTAATTTAAAGATTAATGCGAATAAAATAGAAGGATACGAAGGAAATAAATTTTTTATATAACATATATATGTGTGTGTGTGTGTCGTGAATTCAAATTCGAATTCGGTCTGAATGACCGATTAATTATGATAATTTATTTATTCTGTGACAATTTCCAGGGCCGAGATGATTGTGCAACAGCAAAACCATTTTTTAATAAATGTTTTTTTAAATATGAGATGTTCTTTTCATAAATCAACCGAAGAGGTTTCCGCGCTAGGATTTTGGCAGTCTTACTATTCACCGTAGATAGCGTGTGTGCGTATTCATAAAGAGGCACTTCATCCAAGAACACAAAGGCATTTATTTAGAAGCTTAACACGACATCAGGGGAAGATCTCGTTTCACTCGAGTCATCTTTTAGTTTCAGTCACACGGTTCCCATTACAGCAGAGCATGATGGTTTGTTATTTAAAATATCCATTCCGAAGGAGTATAAGAAAAAGACATTGGACTCTCCGCCAATGCCAGGCAGAGATTTGATTACCAACTTAACAAACCAAGCTTCGATCCAGCGTCCCTCTTTCGAATGCTCTCCGAAGCGAGAAAGCGGTGGTATATCATTTCAACAAGAGTAGGAATACATGGGTCACGTGACGGCTTGTGCGCCAATCGAGAACCGGGACTCTATACGAAGGCGCCAGAATATTAGAATAAAATGGTTTCCGCTAAAAAATTGGCGCCAAAGAAATTTTCAGAAGATTCTACGATGTTCTATAAATTAGCTATGACCCAGAGCGTTTTAAGCTGACTGATTATCGTTAGTTATTGGTTTGAGAATATGGAAGGATTTTTACTTTTAGTAAAAAGAAAAAAGAAAATAAGAAAAATGGTTTATCGAACTTGGAACACAGCCAGAAATTAAAATAAAATTAATTTCTTAGGCTATGAGGTCACCAATGGGACTTTAACTCCAGCTAATACCAATATTGAGACAATTAAAAAATTGAAATTTAATATTTAATAATAGAATGATTTTTAAAAAGAACTAAGGTTTTCTGAGCGGAATAATTTAAGAGATATGATATTTTAGCATTTAAATAAAGGATTTATAACAGTTTTATTACACGGGAATAATAATAAATTTTAATATTGGATTAAAAATAAAGATAAACATATAAGAAATAATTAACATTAAAGAATAAATTAAAAAAGCTATCGCCATTTTTAGATCTAAATACTTTCGAATAAATATTATTAAGTGGATTAGGATAAACTGGCTTTACATATGGATAGTAAAAGACTATTTTAAGAATAAGAATTATTTTAATAAGCCGGGATTATATAAAGAACATTAATAAATGGAGAAATTTTTTAGTATAATTTAGTAGATTGCGGAAAAAATTAAATTTTGTAATACATATATATATATATATATACATATATATATATATATATATATATATATATATATATATATATATATATATATATATATATATATATAGCAACATTTGAACGGAGGGGGGGTTTGGGGGTCTGGGGTTCATGATCCGTGAAAATATATCAAAATTTTTTGGAATTGCTTTCCTCCAAACGGCTGCAATAGGTAGCTTTTTATATTGAAAGTTACCTAAAAGTGCGAGAATATCCAAACAACTGAAAAAAAAAGAAATATTTTTAATTGCTTTCTCCCATCCTCAAAATTTAGAAATCCCCCATGGTGAAGTTACACTTTCGCAGGTGAATTTAGAAAGCTGAATACTATTTATTCATTTTAAGTATAATGTGACGTAGATAACATAATTTTAATTAATATTTTTAAATATTTTAAACTTTGTATGAGAAGGGGGGGGGGGGGGTGGTTAGGAAGGAGTAATTTTAATGAAGGGAGAAAAAAAAAACTGATGATTTTTATCTATTTATTGCAACTACAGAGTAAAAACTGAGCATTTTTTAAAATAAAAACTTAGTGATAGATTATTAAAAACATTTATTAAACAATAAGTTTTATTGTTACTTATTAATTATTATTAATTATAGCTAAAAAATAACAAGCAGAGCAAATTTTGTTGGTAAAAATTTTAAAAAAAATCGGGATTTTAGCTATTGTATGTCGGAGGGCGGGGGGAGGAAGCATAAATTTCTGAGATAGGAGAAATTTAGAGAAATGATTACTTATTTAATGTTACAAAAACTAGCAAAGTGAGAATCTATTTTTTTTATTGGAAATTCAAGATATTGTGCATTGTATGATAGATAGAGGCAAAAGAGTAAGGGGGGGATCGAAATTTTTGGAAATAATTTAATTAATAAATTGGATGATTTATTATTAATTCATAATAAATACAAATGTCGAAAACTCTTTAAAAAAATTAAAGATTTAACTTTTTTTATGCTAGAGGGGCAAATGGAAGAAGGAGACATTTCATATGTGTGTGTGGAGGGTGGGGGGAGAATTTATCTGATTGATTATTGATGTATTTTATTGATTATTTATATCCTTTATTGTGTCTTTTATCTGCAGTAAAGGCAAAAAGAGAAAAAGGAACTAAAGTAACGGAATGTCGGTATTTCAACACAATATTTTCCCTTTCGTACACTCGATTTACATCACGTATAAAATTCTCGAACCATTATCGGATGATTAGAAGTGTTTTTTTAAATAAAATCTGTAAAATTTTCGCTCAAAGCGTGAATACGCAGGTGGCTTTTGCTTATATTTTTAAAACTAAACATCCATATTTTTGCACGAAAATTATACGCAGGCTCCCCGAAACTTTATATTTATAACTCATAAAAATATCAAAAAGAATTAAGAATTATTTTGTTTTTAATATTAAACGACCCCATGTGGGAAAAAAAAGGGGGAGAAGAAAACACAATCTTTATACAAATAAATATCAATATTTTTTTCATGAATGTTTACACAGGCTTCAAAACCATTATTTTTATAAATGATATGAATTTCAAAGAGTTTGGAGAATAAGAACTATTTTTAAAACTATTAAATGACCCATGTTAAAAAGTTCTTTTTACAAGCGCCTTTATCACTAAATATCAATATGTTTTCGCGAACTTTTTATGCATTATATTTATGACACATAAGAATTTCAAAGAGTTTGGACAATGAGAACCTTTTTTTTATAATTATTATCAAATAACCCAATGAGAAAAAAAAATCTGCACACTTTAAAATTCTGAATACGCTATTTTTTTTAAAAATCGAAATACGGAAAAGCTTATAACATCCAGAGCGTGCATTTTATTCTAAAACGAAGCATTTGGTTTAAAAAAATCTATAAATATTGCGGTTACCTGATACGAGATTTGTTTGGAAAGATTTTCGTTTAAAAGTATAAATTTTTACAGAATCGGATTAAAGCTATAAAAACATACAAATTTGAGGGGCTTTTAAGGTTTTTAACACGGGCCCAGCAAACGCAATGAGGGTCTCTGCAAGTGTAATAAAAAGAAGAGTTTAATACTTAATGGGAAGACAGGAAGAAACTTCAAAAAGGGACAATGATTATATTGGAAACATCTTTTTCAAAAAATTATTAATAGTGTTTTAAAGTTAAGCCTGAAAAAATATTTTACTGAACTTTCTTTGTCTTTTGCCATAATCAAGGTGTCATTTTTTTAATTATCAAGGGGGAATGTTTTACCCAATTAGTATCGTTAGTTCAACATTACGGATAACAGATTTTATAATTTATAATCAGTGCTGAATTGAAACATTTTCCCCCACGAGGGATTCCTATATCTCCGGAAGCGATGTGGGGGCGGTAAGTGTTTTTATGAATTGTTAAAGAGAAACCTTCCGGGGACATTTTGGCGGTCTGAGGGGAGACTTTTTCACGAACCTTTGAAGTCGTCACTCAGTATAATTGTCACTTATTGTATCAAAACTAATATAAGAGACACCAAAGAAAAACATACAGTGCTATTTGCAATTCTACATATAGTGCTATTTTATTAAAATACTCAAAAATTAATTTCTTGCCAAATGTTTATTTAAAATTGGCACATATATTATTAAAAAACACAAGCATTAAAAAAGTAAGAATGTAAGAAAATCTTTTACAGAAAATTTTTTGAAGCATATGTAAAAGTCTGTTAGATCAAAAACGACAGATAGATGCTCCATAAATTTCACATGTCACAACCTTCGTTCTTCAGTTTTTCTGTAACATAGCTCAAATCTCTTTGGAGCTGCCTGCTTTCTTTATTCCTTAGCTGTTTGAGAATTGGTTTCCACTCTTGAATGATGCTAGTTTGGTCAAGCATATACCGGTACCTGAAATTTCAAATTAGAATTTAAACAACAATGACAATTAAAGAGAAATCTTAGAAACTAGTAGTCCAGTAGACACAAAAATGTTGTCGTCAATTTTATAAGTTTAACAGTTTTGCGGACTTTGAATTCACGTTGAACGTTATGCTTGTGATCCAGCTAGTAGGTGAAATTAGTGTGAGAAAGAGCTATTTTTTTCCAAAGGCACAGTAGCCTTTAGAACTTTAGAACACTTTAGAACTTCGTGCAAGCAGAACTGTTTCGTTTTCAATTGGTAGAAGCGAGCATCCGGGTCTGAAATCTTTATAGATGAAATGTGTTCCTTGTTTGAGAGTATACATAGAAATCTGGATAAAGCTATAGGATTAAAATTAACCAGAGTATTTTACGTGAATGGGTTTGTACTTAATTGAGACTTCGAAGTCTGCTTCGGAATATTGTACTCCTGTCATTCTGTATCGTATTTCGTTGTTTGTTTTGTTGCTGCTTAGTTTTACATGGGAGGCATTTGCCTATTTGTGAAAGAGTGTTTACTTACTCTTGTTTATTCCTGTTATTACCAGAAATTTCCGTATATTGAGTCGCATTTAGTTAAACATATTTCGTGTGATTGTGTGTCAAAGGATATTCATTTGGTGTGTTAGAATACGCTTATTTAGAGACGTGTAGATATCTGCGTTGGAATATTTATTCCTCTCAAGTTTATTGAAATACCCTGTATTTGTTGCGTAACAGTATTTTATAATACTGAGAATATGTGTACTTTCTGAAATATTCTGTAAATAAATATTATGACATATACAATAGTCATTTTTCTGATTTCTTTTAAGCCTTTTATCTTTTATGCATATAATAGCCAAATCCTAATCCAAATCCAAAGTAGAAAAGCACATTTTTCGTAGAGCTATGAAAGTAAATGATCTTTTCATGACCGTTGGGCCATAAATGAGACTCATCTGATATGTTCTAGATTGTGCTTTTCGTTAATCTACACAACATGACTAATGAAATTAATCGTATGCAGAGTGGGAGACTCTTCATGGTGATATTGAACTGCTGATAAGAGGTCTGAAAAATGCATATTGTGCCATAAGTGAGCCAAGTTTCCTTCGATTTGCAAGGATTTTAGAAAGAAAAGAACTTTTTAAAACTGTGTAGGGATTGTACACTAATTTCAAAATCAACAGCATATATACAGGAGTTGGACAAAATAATGTGAACACCTGTGAAAAGATAATTTTCTTTTATTAATAGACCTTTGGTCCTCCTTTTGCATGAATTACATCTTGTATCCGACGTGGAATTGTCAAATACAAGTCACGTACAGCATTCAGAGGGTTATGTTCCCACTCAAATTGCAAAAAAGTCCCTAATTTAGAAAGTGTCCTTGGAGGGGGGGGGGGGAATCGACTGCGCAGCTTGTTTTCCAAAATACTCCACAAAGGTTCAATTATATTGAGATCAGGGGATTGAGGGGCCCACTTGAGGTGCTCTAATTCATCGTCGTGTTCATAAAACCAGTCTCGGGCAATTCCACAGATGTGGATGGGGGCATTATCATCTTGGAAGACTGGTCGTTTATCAGGAAACACAGTTTGCACCATTGGGTGATGATGGGTCGGCCAGAATACCGACATAATCCACTCCTGTAACACGGCCATTCAGAACAACAAGTGGGTCAAGACCACGGTGTGATATTGCACCCTAGATCATCACAGAACCGCCGCCATGTTTAACCATAGGCCGAAGACCGTCAACTTGATAGGCTTCTTTCGGCGTTCTCCAAACGTAAACACGTCCATTTGTCAGGAATAATGTGAACGACGATTCGTCCGACCATATTACATTCTCCCATTGTTCTTGTGTCCAATTTTTATACTCGCGACGCCCTATTCGTCGCTTCGAGGCATTGCATGGTGTAATCAATGGTTTTGAAATAGCCCTCTACCATGAATATTTGTCATATGCAGTACACGCCAGATAGTTTTTGATGAAACTGATTCATCTTAGATGATATCTGGGATGCTGTTGCCTTGCGTTTTTTTGCGACAATCTTTTTCAAAACTCTTCTGTCTCTGCGATTCAGCTTCGACTTTCAACCACTGTTGTGCTTTTTAGATGATATTTTTCCGTGTTTCAAATTTGCTGACATTACAGTCGACACTGTACTTCTCCCAACACCTAGAAGGGTTGCCGTTTCCGTTACTGAGGCTTCAGCAAAACGGGCCCCAACAATCATGCCTCTTTAGAAATCAGAGAGGTCAGCCATAACGCAATTTTAAAACATAAATGTACATTTCGCATCCAACTTCTATCACTGCTAGTAGCAGACTGATGTTTGTACTTTCTCATCCGCTAGGTGGCACCCTTCACCGCTATAGGGCAGGAATATACGAGAGGTTTCTTTCGAGTGCTATTTTTTCATAAGTGTTCATATTATTTTGTCCAACCCTGTACTTTTTACGTATTTAAAAAAAAAAACATTTAAAAAAGAATTATGTGTTGCAATTATCATTTGGCTATCATAAGAAGCATTTGATGTTAGAAGAGTTCTCTTCCAAATTAACACAAAATAGTTGATAGGGATTTAGCTAATTGTAGAGTCCCCGACTGAAAAATATCCGCTTTACCAACCGTTACCCAACAATCTCTTACCTTCAGAGTGCCAACTATCGAACAATGCTTATCAGAATTGTTATTGATTAATTTCAAAACTATGGTTAATCACGATCCTCTAAAATTAAAAGGGCAGCTATAAGCTCATTGTTTACACGCCAACTTGAAATTTCCAAAAGGTTTTCAAAACATTTTCGACTCAACTTTGAATCAACTATCGGCGCTAATTAGGCACGCTTCAGGAGAAGAGAGGGATACACTGTAAAAAATGACCAATGTTTCTTATTTTATGAAAATATACTATAAACACGAACGAAAATATAATATAATCTTCTGAGTTATCCGAAATTCCGAATAGCTTTTGAATTCCCAGAAACCAATACATTTCCAAAATTTAAAGAATTATTTATAAAAGCAAAGTATTTTTTGCTGTCCGTATTTTTCAGAAACGTTTCTGAATAGTTTTTATAGTGTATTAATCAGTTTCCTCAGCCTGGAATACCTGTTTTTCAAATGTCAGGAATTCTCAAGTAAACACTTTCAGCTGCGTAACTTAATTTATACATGAAAGAGTAAATAAATTGTCTTAATTTTAATGTTAATGTTAACGCTGTTAATTTTGCATGTTTGTTAAACATATTTGTTGAACATGAAAATGTTTACTTGAGAATTGATAGCATCGGAAAAAAATATATTCTGGGCTTAGAAAACTGATTAATACACTTTAAAAGCTACTCGTAAACGTTTCGGAAAATTACGGGCAGCAAGAGCAATTTTGTTTTTATAAATGATTCTTTAAATCTCGAAATGCTATTGATGTCTGAGGTTTCTAAAGATAAAGAAACACTTTTCAGGAATCATGGTTAACAAGGAAGAGTTTATATTATAAATTTATTCGTAATTACATTATGTTTTCGTAGATTAAGATACATTCGTCATATTTTACACTGTAGTGGGTAGGGTTTGGAAAGTGAATAACATGATAAAAGGGCTGAAGAAGACTTTATATTTAATGAACAGTTAAGTCTACGTGTAATTAATAAATGGGATCCATCTATTAGACTCCACTACTGAAGTGGACTCATCATCAATTGCTTCACTTACATGCTATATACCAAATAGCTCTTGAATAATAGATATTTAACAGAAAATAGTACATACAAAGATAAAAACAATTTAAATTGACTGTAAGGTAAACGATGCATTTATCAAGTACATTTATATGTGTTTGGAATTGCTAACATTATAACAGGGTATGAGACAATAATCAGTTTCAAGTGTAACATATTGGCAATATGAAATTGAATGCTTCAAACAGCAATGCAAAAATTACCTTTAAAATGTAAATCGGGATTTTGTTTTCTTTTATCTTTAAAATTATACCTTATTAAAATTATACTTAAAATTATACCATTTATCTGGCACTTACATCTGGGTTTTGCTGCAATAAATTACAACACTTCTCTGAAAAACGAAGTATAAAGAAGAAAAAAATTATAATCTGAATACTCTTTAGAAAATTGCAACCTCTGGCTTCCCTGCTGTATAATCTGTGATTATCTTTGCTAAAGATTCATTGTCTGAACATTGCGATTCCCAATTAACACTGGGAAAGAACAAAAACCTCAAAAAGTGACGAGTAACGGGAAAGTTTTAACTTAAAAAAGTTTCTTATATTTAGTCGAAACGAAGCGAGTGGTGGCCGCTAAATTTTATCTTTCGTTTAGAAATAAACTGAGTAATGATACAAAACCTCTTTTTAACACTTTCCAACCTAGTTGAAAAGTGTTTATGACTTCGGTTTGTCTGGCCGTCTGTCCGTGCTCTAACTCCCGTAAATATGCTCGGATTGCTCTGCAATTTTTATATGTTATTGTCGTTATCTATAGCATGTTCCCTATTTCAACGGAAGTGTGTAGCACATATAATTTTTTTACAGGGACACTCAAAATAATTCCTTGACATTACGATCTATGGGGAAATATTATTTGCAGTTTATTTTAATGATGTTACACAATTGCAAACACATTGTAATTGATATATATCACTAAGGTGTATTACAAGAAGCTTAAAATGGAATAGGGTGTAGATATCAATTATAGTTACTTTACAGGCACAGTCAAAAGAATTCCGTGACATTACGTCTATGGAGAAAAATCGTCTGCGGTTTATTTAAATAATATTTCACTATTTTAAACGCATTGAAATATATCTATATCACTAAGGTGCATTACAAGAGGCATACTACAGAATATTGGGTGTATAGCAGTCATCGTTCATTTACAGGGACACACAAAAGAATTCTCTACTGTCTGTTAACAATAATTCCTGGAAGTGAGTTTTAAGTTAATGAACGCGATTTTAATTTTAACTCGCTTTTTGTCTATTACGTGGTGTGTATAAATTCTGTAGATCCTATACAGGGGAGCACAAAAGTTCGCGAACTCATTTCCGTTTATTGACAGAAACACCAGACGGAGAATTTTAAACTGTGCTACGCGTTTCCTAACTGAACTAAAATTTAGCATCCTATGTAGTATATATACAAATCTATAGATCCTATATAGGGCTGAATAAAAGTATTCGGATATTTTTCTGAATATTGTATATGTTGGAAATTCCTGAAATTATGTTTTTAAATATGTTATGCGTTTTCCAAATTGTTTACTTAGATGTTATCTTTTAGCTTATTAAACGGTATGATTTGCAAAATTATTTTGGAAACGTTGGGAAGTGTTACATAATCTATGCTTAGCGCATGATTTTTTGTTCTTGTTTTTTTTTTTTTTAATTCAGTTCGAAAACGGTCACAAAACTAATAATATATTTAAATAATGAAATAAAGTAGTACTAAATATTTCTTCTAGTTCTTCTTTGTCTGTGGTTTCTGACAGTCGAACTATATAAATACACTTTAAACTAACACTATATTATAGCTCTTTTAAATGCTAAAAGATGTTTAACATCTTTTAGCATTTAAAAGAAATATATTATTACAAGGTGTTACAATTTATTATATTTTTAACACTACATTATTTAACAGTGAAGCAATCTAATAGTAAATATCTACATTGGATTTTATAGTGAATGCCACTTGGGTTCTAAGTGATTTCAAGAATACAAAAAAAAAAAAAAAAAAAAAGCGGATTAAATTCATTTAAACCACCATACTCAACTTTTTCTTCTCGCGGGCCGCAAACATATGTTTGCGACGTTAGGCGGGCTACAACACACGTTTTATAATAATGTAAAAAAAATGGGTAATTAAAGTAATAAGATAACAAAAGCAGTACAACAAAGCAAAATAAAAAGTTTATATGATTAGTAGTATTCAACGTTTGTCGTGGAAGGAATGTTACCAAAAAATTTTAACACCACTATTTCCAAAAAATTTACTTCAGGGTAGATTTCTATTGAAAATGGTGTAGAAATATGCCTCGAAGATTGTTGTTGTAAAACTTTTTTCTGCCATTTTTTTCCACGACAATTCGAATGAGCATTATTAGCGATATGATAAGTATAAAACATAATAATATAACAATGCAGTAACATCAAATTCTAAAGGGGAAAAAAAAAAACAAGAGATTTTCTTCAATAAATCATTCATTTGTCTATGAAAAAACTTTTTATTTATTTGTAATGTAGAAATATATAGTGCAAATTTAATTAATTTGAAATAATGTTTGATTAGTGTACACCACTATAGCATGAATAGAACTACGTTAAAAAAGAATTTTTGACTAAGTAAATGTCATTTAAGATGTTTTAACATGATTTTAAATTAGTAATTACAAATAACTGGCGGATTTTGTCTTCCCATGAAAATATATAAAGGAACAGCGAAGGTGTTAAAAAATTTTAAAGAGCTTCTTAATTAATTTTATAATTATAGAGATTAATGATCGGGCCGCATATAAAAGGTCGTCGGGCCACATGCGGCCCGCGGGTTGCAGGTTGAGTATGGCTGATTTAAACCATTTAAAAATCTTCACTTATAAAAAATTCGTTCAAGAAGATGTTTCAGTCAAATAAATATTTTTAGTATCGTACCATATATGTCCATACTCGTTCATGTAACCTTGTCCATCTTTACCCAGTATGAGATAAGTAACGCCATGTCGAAGGGCTGCAGTCAAACAATTATCTCTTGCTAATAATGTCCGTGTGTCACCTTCGATGAGTTCAGGTCTCTCTATTCCTGTGAAAATGTTAAGAAAAGTGCTCTCATTTATTGCTTTCTCATTATGATGCTGCAATATAAATATGCAATAGAAATTGTAACGTAATCCTTACCGAAATGTTTTTAAACCTTTTTACCTCACGGCACACTCGAATCAATAGTTAAGCTTTCGTGGCACGCTTAAATTACGGTGAGTAAAAAACATGCGATAGTCCTTTTTAGCACTTTCCAACACAGTAGAGAAATTCTTATGAATTCGTCATATCTGTCCGTCAGTCTACCTGTCCGTCTGTCTCTCCGCCTGTCCACGCTCTAACTAAATATACATGGATTGCCGTGTAATTTATATTTTATTGAGGTTTACCATGTCATGTTCGGTATTAAAAAGGTAGAGTATCATTTATAGGGACACTCAGAAGAATTCCGTTACATTATGGTCTATAGGGAAAAATCGTTTGTAGTGTATTTTAATGATGTTACACTATTTCAAAGATATCGAAATTTATATACATCACTTAGGTACACCACAAGATGTTTACTATAGAATATAGTGTGCATAGCATTTATCGTTCATTTACAGGGACACACAAAAGAATTTGCATACAGTACTGTCTATGAGAGATAATAGTTTGAAGTGCGGTTTCAATTTTGGTATGCATTTTTAAATTTAACTAATCTTTTGCACATTACTTGCGTATAAATTTTATAGATCGTGTACAGGGCTTCACAAAATAATTCGAGTACATTTCCGCTTATTGAGGGAAATTACTGAAGGGATATTTTTAACTGTTTCTTAATTGAACTAAATTTTTGCATAGAATGTTGTATATATGCAAATCTATAGATCACATGCAGGACTGCACAAAAGAACTTGGATATTTTTGGGATGGTAATTGCTGAAATTGGAATTTCAAATGTGTTATGCGTTAGTTTGTAAAGCTACACTTGGTTAGACACGTTTAGTTAAATAATTGTACTTTAAACTCCGTAAAAACTGCCTAACCTTCAACACATTGTATATATGTTAAAGTAAAAAGTGGGTTTGTGCCTTCGCCTCGGGATTGCTCGTATACTCTAAAGCGAAAGCTGGGTTCCCGGGACGATCATCCCTTCTTTAATAAAACATCATCTTTCGCCTTATTAAAAGGTTAAGTTTTGTTACAGGATTCCAAATGGAAAGTTGGAATGTACGAAGTTGGAAAGTGCTTGACAGTTAATTTTTCTTTCTAACGAAATAAAAAATCTGCACAGATAAATCATGAACGAAAAATCATGCATCAGGCATAGATTATTAAACACTTTCCAACACTAAGAAGAAGATTCTATTAAGAAATTTTATTTCTCTCCCACAAACCACAATGTAACGGAGTTTATGCAGCAGAATTAATTAAGTAATTAAACAGAATTAATTGATGCAACAGAATTATTAATTAATAATCCATGTAAACGAACAATAGATGCTACACACATTATTTTCAAAATCAAAAATTCTGTGGTGAATATAATTAACATATAAAAATTTCATGTCATTTTGAGTATATTTACGAGAGTTAGAGCACGGACAGACGAACAGACGGACAGAGAGACCAAATTCATAAACACTTTTCAACAATGTTGGAAAGTATTAAAAAGTGAAAATTAAATCTGTTCATTGTAATTTGTAACAAAAAAGTTAATAAATAAAATTCTCCAAAATGCATTTTTTATATATAATTTTTTCTTTATTATACATTATTTTTTAGAATATCTTTCATAAAAGCTGATTTTTTTTTGGATATGCATACTCCTGAATACTTTTACAAGGGAATTTTTTCGTTATTAAAAAGTTCGTTCGTTTTTTATGTTATTAATTGCAGAAGAGCTTAATTTTCACACATCTGACGTTGAGAACAAAGGATTTATCATGCTATATTTGAAAATTAACAATAAAGATTGTTATGTCAGTTGTTATATTTGAAAAATAACAGTAATAGATTGTTATGTTGGTTGTTATATTTGAAAATTAACAATAATAGATTGTTATATTCGAAAATTAACAATAACAGATTGTTATGTCAGTTGTTATATTTGAAAATTAACAGTAATAGATTGTTATGTCGGTTGTCATATTTGAAAATTCTGAATAATAGATTGTTATGTCGGTTGTTATATTTAAAAATTAACAATAATAGATTGTTATGTCGGTTGTTATATTTGAAAAATAACAGTAATAGATTGTTATGTCGATTGTTATACTTGAAAATTAACAATAACAGATTGTTATGTCGATTGTTATACTTGAAAATTAACAATAACAGATTGTTATGTCGGTTGTTATATTTGAAAATTAACAATAATAGATTGTTATGTCGGTTGTCATATTTGAAAATTCTAAATAATAGATTGTTATGTCGGTTGTTATATTTAAAAATTAACAATAATAGATTGTTATGTCGGTTGTTATATTTGAAAATTAACAGTAATAGATTGTTATGTTGGTTGTTTTATTTGAAAATTCTGAATAATAGATTGTTATGTCAGTTGATAAATTTTTTCATTGAAATTATCTGTAATATTTAAATCTGCTGGCGTACATGCACAGCAAAAAAAAAAAAAAAATGTTGATTTTACAGTATAATACTGGCATACCAGTTGTATTACAGTATAAGCGTATATACTATAGCAGTATAAGCGTGTTACTGTTTATTTTACTGTTTATTACTGTTAATTTTAAGGTATAATACTGGCAACTAGGATGCCAGTATTATACTGTAAAATCAACATTTTTTTTTTCTTTTTTTTCAGTGACGCATTAAAAGGCATTTCTCATCTATTCCAGACAAATTATGGGCAAATAATATTCTTTAAAATTTGTCTACAATAAATCTAAAGTTTGAAAAGCTTGTTCAATAATAACTTTTATCCTTGTACATCTTTTCATTAGTTTAAATATCGCTATTCCATTTTCCATATGGGGTAGACAAAATGCAACTTCGCTACACCAAACCTCATTACAAAATAAAACTTCCTCAATTAATAAGTAAAGTAATATAAATAAAACACAAAGTTGACAGACATGTGTTCTAACTATGCGCTTAAACCACTGAAATTATCAGAATCAAAAAGGCTGCTGTAAGTAGCAAAATCTTTGGCGATTTCTTCAGCTATTAACTCCTGACACGCACCTAAAACGAAAGTATCGCTTTTAATAAATTTCAAAACTTTATTTGAATACATTATTGCTATTTTTCATATAAAAATACTTCTTGGTGTTGATAATGGTCAACCTAAAAAATATATAAATGTAAAAAATCTATTACAGTTTTCTATTTAAAAAAAAAGTGGTTTTTGCCTATCATCTGCAACATGGGAAACCCTGGTTGGATCCCCTAGTAATAACAATAAGAATAAATATATAAAAGAAAAAAATGACAAACAATAGTTTTTCAAAAAATAAAAAGTATTAAAAGTTATTTTTAAATGATAGAAATTTTAAATAGATACTTGCGTAATTTCGTAAAATAAAAATTTCTGAGCTCACTAAAATATTTAAACTTGTTGAAATTGAGTAAAAACAAGTAGATATTTTCATTGCTAAACTGAGCGTTAACCGACAGAGTGAAAAAATATTCCAATCCGGGAATCGAACCCGGGCCCTCAGAATATCGCTCTGAGGCTCTACCACTGAGCTGCAAGGATCGATATCCCAGCTCGGCATCTCTCATTCTTATATATGTCGGCCGACATATATAAGAATGAGAGATGCCGAGCTGGGATATCGATCCTTGCAGCTCAGTGGTAGAGCCTCAGAGCGGTATTCTGAGGGCCCGAGTTCGATTCCCAGATTGGAATATTTTTTCACTCTGTCGGTTAACGCTCAGTTTAGCAATGAAAATATCCACTTGTTTGTTACTCACTAGTTGTTTCTCACAAATTGTCACTCTTGGTATAATTGAAAAATAAATTGTGTGTTTTACTTGTAGAAATTGTTTTAAATTTTACCTGCTTTTATGACTTCTTCAACTGAAAATGAAATGTTGAAGAATGAGCCTTCTTTTCGTATGTAATGCAGTCTACCTTTCCATACTGAAAAAGAAATATTGGTATAAAAAATATCTCTTTGAACACTAATTCAATAAAAGTAAAAAATGAATACCGACGTAAATTCAAATTGAAAAATGACTGCTTGGAATATCCAAAAATCTAGAGGCTTTATGTTTTAAAGCTGCGTTTTTAAAGAATGTTTTTAAGCATAAATTTCTCAGAAACTCTGTTTTATTTTTTGAATAAAAAATTAATATATATGTACCTTTTGGAATCTGTATTTTTTAGGCATAAAGTATAAAAACTGTTACCATAACATGGAAATTTAAAATGTATTTTTTTCTATGTATAATGTTTTACGTACGATATTTAAATTTTGATATTTTGATTGTAAATACAAATATGGTATTTTAGAATATGACAAAAATATAATTTTATCAGCGGACCCGAGCGAGGATTTCTCACTGCAGTCTAATATTTTTTTTAGAAATATCCAATTTTTAGATGCAGGTTTTAAATCCTAAAGAAAAATTAAGGATAAAAATATCTGCAAAAAATCATTAGTCAAGCCGGACTATCATCTCATATATTCCATCAAAATTACAGTAAAAATTGATCAAAGATAGCAAAAGACACGCGCGAGAAAAAAAATAACAATCGTATTTTAACTGCATTAGAGGATGACGTCATCCGCTTCCGTAAAAACATGGGGCAAAGAAAAATAAATTGATACATATAAAAATAATTTAATTTAATAAAACCGAGCACATATTTTCGGCTACACGTGAAATAGCACTGCTTCGATCAATCTATGGTGTTTTTTTCTTCTAAACATTTGAATTTGGATTTTGCTTTTTAATCATAAATATAAAACAAACCTGTGCGGTGACGTCCCAGTTTATCATTTTTGTACAATTTATTTGTTTTATAGTGTGGTATTTTATTTTTGTGGCAACATTGATTTGAGAAAAACCTTTCATTCCACTTATGAAAGCAATACTGATTTAATGTTTTTATTAACTGTAATTTTTAATCAAAAAAGATGTTTCAACGAAATGTGAATGTTCTATGTTAGAAGCCGATTCGAATGATATTAAATCCATAGAAAAATGGATGTTGACAACAGAAATAATATATATGATCAATCTTCCATTACAATTTATGAATTAGAAAATCAACAAAAATTTTGAAATAGAAATTTATAGCAGATTCAAAATTTATAAATGTTTTGATTGAGCTTTGCAAGCTTATTTACGAGCTCTTTGCAAGATTGAGTTTTTACAAACTTTCAATCAAAAAGTAAATTAATGACTTTTACATTTAAAGATGTTTTAAAAATTACCCTCTTTTGCAAATTTCAACTCAATTTTTTGTTGAAATTACTCTGCAAAAAATAATTGTTGATTTTACAGTATAAAACTGGCATCCCAGCTGCCAGTATTATACCGTAAAATTAACAGTATTAAACAGTAAAATAAGCAGTAATACGCTGCCGTGCAAGCAGTAATACGCTACCGCGCAGCGCGGTAGCGTATTACTGCTTGCACGGCAGCGTATTACTGCTTATTTTACTGTTTAATACTGTTAATTTTACGGTATAATACTGGCAGCTGGGATGCCAGTTTTATACTGTAAAATCAACAATTATTTTTTGCAGTGTATAAATAAAAATTGTTTTCATAAAAATTGTATTTGACAGCATCAACTTTATTAATAAAAGATAACTTCAAATAAATATTCTTGTTTATTTATTGAGTTTTAATTTATAATATTTTTAATTTGAAATAAGTTTTGATATACAGAAAGTAAATCTTAAATTTAGCTATACTTATATTCGTTATAAAAAAGAGAAAATGTAATAAAGCTATCTGACATACTGCAAATACTCTATTATCTGATACAGATGGTTAATGGACAATCCTACTGAGGAACGTTTGTGAGATTGTCAGTTTAACCTCTATAAAATGTGGTTGTTGGTCACGAATCACGATCAAGTGAGCCGTTAGTCTGAGCCGTTTTTTAGATAAAATTAGCTTGACCCACAGTCACCCAAAAATGACCCACTACTCGGATTTTCACGAGCATGTGACCTAGCCCAATGATTTTCTCGTGCTCAAAAACCGTAGAATACAAAATTTAGTTCAAATCGTCTGAGCCGTTTTTAAGATAAAAATAGCTCGACATATAATGACCCATGACCAAAATGACCCACTAATCAAAATTTCTCAAACATGTGACCTAGCCCAATAGTCTTTTCGTTCCCTAAAACTGTAGGATACTAAATTTAGTTCAAATCCTCTGAGCCGTTTTTAACACTTTCCAACCTAGTTGAAAAGTGTTTATGACTTCGGTTTGTCTGGCCGTATGGCCGTCTGCCGTCTGGCCGTATGGCCGTATGGCCGTCTGCCGTCTGCCGTCTGTCCGTGCTCTAACTCCCGCAAATATGCTCGGATTGCTCTGCAATTTTTATATGTTATAGTCGTTATCTATAGCATGTTCCCTATTTCAACGGAAGTGTGTAGCACTTATACTTTTTTTACAGGGACACTCAAAAGAATTCCATTACATTGCGGTCTATGGGGAAAAATCACTTGAGGTTTATTTAAATCATGTTTCACTATTTTAAACGCATTGAAATTTATATATATCACTAAGGTGCATTAGAAGAAGCTTACTACAGAATAGTGTGTGCATAGCACTTATAGTTACTTTACAGGGACAGTCAAAAGAATTCCGTTACATTACGTCTATGGAGAAAAATCGTCTGCGGTTTATTTAAATAATGTTTCCCTATTTTAAACGCATTGAAATTTATATAAGGTGCATTACAAGAGGCTTACTACAGAATAGTGTGTGTATAGCAGTCATCGTTCATTTACAGGGACACACAAAAGAATTCTCTACTGTCTGTTAACAATAATTCCTGGAAGTGCGTTTTAAGTTACTGAACGCGATTTTAATTTTAACTTGCTTTTTGTCTATTACGTGGTGTGTATAAATTCTGTAGATCCTATACAGGGAAGCACAAAAGTTCGCGAACACATTTCCGTATTATTTAACTCCAGACGGAGAATTTTAAACTGTGCTACGCGTTTCCTAACTGAACTAAAATTTAGCATCCTATGTAGTATATATACAAATCTATAGATCCTATACAGGGCTGATGAAAAATATTCGGATTACTTAGATGTTATCTTTTAGCTTATTAAACGGTATGATTTGTAAAATTATTTTGGAAGCGTTGGAAAGTGTTACATAATCTATGCTTGACGCATGATTTTTCGTTCTTGTTAAGATAAAAATAGCTTGACCCATAATGACGCATGACCAAAATGACCCACTAATCGAATTTTCTCGAACATGTGACCTAGCCCAACAGTCTTAATTATAACCGTATTAAAAATAATCGGTTATTATTAATAATGACCGGACATAATGGCTGGTTATTATTAATAATGACCGGATTAATCATATTAACCGTAACATATATATAACCACACACACACAAGATTTGCTCGTATTAGAATATATGATAACATGTGGTTGTTGGTTATGATCACAAGTAAGCCGTCCTTAATTAAATACGGCAATGAATCAAAACTAAAAGCCATATAAACTTTTATTTGCATTTGCTACAGTTAGTATATCATCATATATATTATATCTGTTGTCAACATCCCTCTTACTATGAATTTACGAAACGCACAACAACGGACGAGGTATCATTAGAAAGGTTTTTGAAGCGGCTTCTAACATAGTACACTCACATTTCGTTAAAACATGTTTTTTGATTAAAAATTTCAGTTAATTAAACATTAAATCGGCAGTGTTTTCATAAATAAAATGAAAGGTTTTCCTCAAATTAGTGTTGCCACACAAGTAAAATACTGCATTATACGATGCTCAACAATGATTATATTAAAAAAAAGTACAAAAAGATAAAGTATGATTTATATTCATGATTTATTCATGACTGAGTTTATTTTATATTCATGATTAAAAAGTAAAATTAAAATTGAAATATTTCGAAGAAAAAAACACCATTGATCGATCGAATCATCAAGTGTAGCCTAAGGTATGCTTTGTCATATTAGCTTAAATAGTATTTTATGCATATTTAATTTATTTTTCTTTGTCCCATGTTTTTCCCAAAGCGGATGACGTCAGCTTCTAATGCAGTTGAAATACGATTATTTTTTTTTCACGCGCGTGCCTTTTCCCATCTTCCATCAGTTTTGACTGTAACTTTGATGGATTAAATGAGATGATATTCTGGATTGACTAATGTTGTTTGCAGATAATTATATTCTTAATTTGTCTTTAAAAGTTTAAACCTGCATCTGAAAAATATTAGATATTGTTAAAACATATCAGACTGCAGTGCGAAATCCTCGAAAGGGTCCACTGGCATATATTATTTCTGTTGTCAACATCCATTTTTCTATGCATTTACAAAGCACACAACAATGAATGATGTATCGTTCGAAAGGTTTTTAAAGTGGTTTCTGACATAGTACACTCAGATTTCGTTAAAACCTGTTTTGATTAAAAATTGCAGTTAATAAAAATTAAATAAGCATTGTTTTCATAAATGAAATGAAAGATTTTTCTTAAATCAATGTTGCTACAAAAATTAAATACCGCAATATATCGTGCTCAACGATGATTATAAAAGAAATAAAGTCTCAAAAAGGTAAAGTGTGACATCTCTACACTGGTTTATTTTATATTTATGATTAAAAAGCAAAATTGAAATTGCAATGTTTAGAAGAAAAATATACTATCAATCGATCGAAGCAGTGGTATTACACGTGTAGCCTATGCTTTGTAATATAAGATTAAATTGTATTTTATTTATTTTTCTTTGCTGCATGTTTTTGCCGAAGCGGATAACGTTATCCTCTAATGCAGTTAAAATACAATTATTATTTTTTTTTCTCGCACGTGCCTTTTGCTATCTTTGATCAGTTTTTGATGTCATTTGACATTTTGACGGAGATTGCTTTGAGACCTATAAGCTACAAGGCTGTAGTCTCGAATGATTCACATTTTTCATTCTCAGAAATACATACAGGACTTTGACAAATTACATAAATCTTCTTCTTGAGGACGGAATAGGTACAAGGAAGTAGACAGCACTGAAGACACGCACTCAATGACATCCTTACCTTACCAGGATTCGAACCAGAGTCCTCACCGTGGCGGTCGCCTCCGCTAACAACCACGCTGCTGGGCCGGCAGTTATTACTGTAACTACGATGTAATAAATGAGATGATATTCTGGCTTAACTAATTTTGTTTGTAGGTATTTTTTTCCTTAATTCTTCTTCAGAAATTTAAACCTGCATTTAACCCCTTCGGAACGAGCGTCCTTTACAGAATTTTTAATCTTTTAACACCGGTTTTTCGAAACAGAAATTTTTGCCCACTTGAATCGCAAAAATGCTTTGATTAAAGAAGGCATAGTTTACAATAAAAAATAACTGGTGGGAATAATCGAGGATTCTGAGCATCTTATGCGTCACGTATACGTGTCGCTCGTCCCCAAGGGGTAAAAAAAAAAAAAAGATATTGCTAAAAAATATTAGACTGCAGTGCGAAATCCTCGCACTGGTCCCACTGGTCAATGTATTTTATTTAAAGAAAGTTTACTTATAATTTAATATTTGTGCGCCTAAAAAATGAAAGCCTCAGAGAATTCTGCATCATCGAACAGCATCAGGATTTATGCATAATTCGATAGACAATGTTGTCTAGAATGCTAAATAGTTGATCTGTCTGAACACAACTTGGTGTGAATGTTTCGCAGACCGAGTCGAATATCACGCATGTCACCTCTGATCTGATATATGCCTTAGAATACCGGACTGTATATATATTTCATTTACATCTTAAAGGAAATGTCCGAGTTTTTTCTATGATTTCATAGAAAAATTGTTCTTCTTAGAAGTCTTTTTTTTTTCATTGAAATATGTTCATTGAACTACTCATTAGTGTAGTGTGAGATGCAGACAAAAATTTTATTTTATTTAAAACCCTTGTTTTTGTACATAAATAAATAAATAGATAAATAAATAAATAATAAAATACGTTACAACACAAATAATCTGGTATATTGACCAAATATTCATCTTGAATCTACAAAATTTTATTAAAGTTTCAAAATAATCAAATGTTGAACATTAGAATGAACAACTTTTTTATGATTTAAGTTTATATTTGATATTATTTTACACGTTGTATTGTCTCATGGCTTCTATTTATCTTCAAACATGTTTCCCTTCACGTAGTTTAATCCTCAAAATTTGCGATTTCATGTTAGTCGGCTGCTGTACACTCTTGCCAGGTTTTGTATTTATAGTATTCTGGGCAACATTTTCCATCGAATTCTAATCTGAATTATGTGACATAGAATTTTCCGTGGTCACTTCCTTGTATAGATACGTGTATCGTATCGATTTTCCGATGATTTTCATTATCCGACATCCCCCTGGTCTCTCGAATTTTCATTGTCGGGTAATCAAGAATGTTAGGTAGTAAATTGCCAAAATATATTCGTGTACTCCTAAGTGATACATAAAATGTATTACTTATTAAGTTACATTATTATCCTCTTATAAAAACTGACCAAAAATTACTCACCGTAATCAACATTATCACAGAACTTAACTTTGAGCTTATCTCTTCTTATGTCGGTCTGACTATCTTTCATATCAGCGAAAGGTGTTTTAGGCGGGCAGCCTCCTAATAAAAAAGAATTATATTTACAGTAAATGATCATTCATTACTTAATTCATTCATACATAGTAATATAAAAAAATATATACGAAAATTAACAGTTTTGGACAAAAAGTTTCCCATTGCAGTTTTTTTTTTTTTTTTTTTTTTTTTACATCTTCTCGAATGTAGTCAGATTTATATAAAACTAGCAGACTTCGCCCGCTATGCTGGTCGGTCTTACCAAACGAAGCTTTAATCAAGCGAAATATATCGGTGAATTTCATCGTGTATTTTAAAGCAATATGGCCCTTTATCTGGATTGTCCTCCTGTATTGCTGAAAACGATACTAACGCTATTGTATTTTCTAATGTGGAGACCAAATTTGTATCTGGAATTGTTAAGATCCAATTCTGTTAGTTGATCATTTACTGTAGGATTTGGTAAAGAACGATATGCAATATGCTAAAACCATCCCTGAACAATTATCTAACTAACAATGCAAACAAACTGACGAACAAAATCCACTCAGTAGAACGTTTCAAAGAGGCTAATCTTTCATAATCGGATTCACCTGATTACAGAACTTTCCCCCAATAATTCTATAACTAGAACCTTCCCTGAAAAATTTTCTAACAGTGCAAGTCCCATCAAAGTCCATTCAGCAGAAAATTTAAAAGCAGCCGGAAAGAAATTCCTATTTGCATTTTATATACATAGTAGATACTAAAATATAATGGATTTAAGTACTGAAAGTTAAAGATAATAGTTAGCTACCATTCATAATGAAAGGATATATCTATAAGGAAAAAATATATATAAATTGGATTTTTTTTAAATCTGGAAATAATAATACAAAATAAGAAAAAAAAAAATAATAATTTGCTGCCAAAAACACTGGCAACTAAAACAAAAAGCTTTCTTTTCAACGAAAAAATGTTTTTTTAAACAGTTTAAATGATATTTTACTGTTAAACAATAAAAATTTAAAAAATAATGTATTTTTTATGTACCTATCAAATCGTCAAAAATGACGAAAGTACTTTCTTTTTTGCTAAAAATAAACTTTGGCATCTCTAGTATATTTCAGCGAAATTGTGAAACAATCTGGCATTTATAAGTACAGTCAAAACACTTTTTATTATTTTGCCAGCCCTTTAAAAGCCACGCCCACTAAATATAATTCACATCATAAAATGTTCAAAAATACAACTGTATGATCTGTAACTTAGAGGTATATAAGCAGCAAAGATGTAGTACTAAGACAAATGGAATAGTTTTTAATATTTTTTGAAAATCATAAAATCTTTAAATTGATTTTTCGCATTTGCTTTTTTTTATAACTTGCTGTATTTAAAAAAAAAAATGCTAAAACTTAAAAAATATATTTTTCAAATGTCTTAATGATATTTTATATATTCAGTATGATCTACTTAATAAAGTTAGAGATTGTTTTTGCAATATAACGAGAATTAAAAAAAAAAAAAAAAAAAAAAAAAAAAATAGAAATTTGACAGAATTGGTGTTTTTTCCAGCATTTTTCCACAGATATACCATATGCATATAGTTTTTTCTCAAAAACTAATTAATTAATTGCAAAATTGGTCCTTAAAGTTATAGAATAGACTCTTATAAACATATTTAAAATAGGTGGATTTAACTTTGTGCCGTTATATTAAAAAATAAATGATCAACGTAAAATAGCACAAATAAAAATATATAAAATGGCAAACAGCTGTCATCATCTGGCCATTCAATGTTGTGCGCGTGCGGGAGACGCAAGCATATTTACATAGCTTGAGCTTTTGAATCGGTTTTGAATCTTTTAAATTTGGCACTGATGATGGAGCTTCAGGGGCTTCGAAACAGCTGTTTGCCATTTTATATATTTGTATTTGTGCTATTTTACGTTGTTCATTTATTTTTTAATTCTTATAAACATAATTTAAAAAAAAAATCAGGGCTTATTGAAAGCGAAGAAATTTTTTTGAAATCGTTGCATTTTTTTAAATTAAATTTTTAAATTTACCAACAGAATCACTTTTTTTTGCCAGTTAAAATGAGTTTATCTAGTAATAACGTATAATAATATGCATAAGAGGTAAAAGAAAATACTTTAAAAAAAGTTCAAAGGGACTGAACAAACAATTTCACTGTTGTTCCAAGTCACAATTTTTCTTTCTGTTGTTAAATTTACAAACTTTTATTGAATTTTTTTACAATGTATCAAAAACTTTCACGCATCTGGGATTCAAAGATTCTGTCACTGCGAAGGCGACCACGTTACCCAGCTAAAAAAAAAAAAATCCCTGACGGCTCGGCCTACAGGCAGGCATAGGTAGATTTCGAAGACACAAAACGTGGGGCGCCTGTTTGTCGGGAATTGCGGAAGAAATGACCTTTTTGCGATGATGCTACAGTTGGAACCGCCTACTTCGAAACCAAACTTGTTTGCAGGCGGAGCCAGCAAGGATTTTTTTTTTTTTTTTTTTTTTTTTTTTTTTTTTTTTTTGGCTATAAGAGTTGGTCCTATAAAAAACATGTCAATATAAAAATTTTAGATAATATTAAGGGGATTTATAATAAATTTAAGCGGATTTAAAATCTTGGGAATTGACGAAGTTATGAATTTTTTTCTTCTAAAACCCCCCTTCCCCCCCCCCTTAAGGCAATTTTTAATTATATCAAAAATCTGTCATACATAAATTTTCGGCCCTTCTCCTAGAAGTAATAATAACTTCAAACGGATTCGATACGTATCATAATTAAGAAATTATGGGTTTTTTTCTGTTTTCGCAAAAAGTCCCCCCCCCCCCTTGATTCGATTTTGCCCATTGACGAACTTGGCCGAGATTTTATGCCCCTTGATTTTATGTATCAGTTTCGAAAAGATTCGGGAGTTGGAACCGCCTACTTCGAAAAATAACTTGTTTGCAGGCGGAGCCGGCAGGGATTTTTTTTGTTTTTAATTTTTTTTTCCTATAACGGTTAGTCCTATAAAAAACTTGTCAATATAAAAGTTTTAGATAATATTAAGAAGATTTATAATAAATTTAAGCGGATTTGAAATCTTGGGAATTGACGAAGTTATGAATTATTTTCTTCTAAACCCCTCCTTCCCTCCTCCCCTTAAGGCAATTTTTAATTATATCAAAAATCTGTCATACATAAGTTTTTGGCCCTGTTCCTAGAAGTAATAACAACTTTAAACGGATTCGATACGTATCATAATTAAGAAATTATGGTTTTTTTTTCTGTTTTCACAAAAAGCCCCCCCCCCCCCTGGTTCGATTTTGCCCATTAACGAACTTGACCGAGATTTTATGTATCAGTTTCGAAAAGATGCGGGAGTTAGAACCGCCTACTTCGAAAAATAACTTGTTTGCAGGCGGAGCCGGCAGGGAGTTTTTTGTTTTTAATTTTTTTTTTGCTATAACGGTTGGTCCTATAAAAAACTTGTCAATATAAAAGTTTTAGATAATACTAAGAGGATTAATAACAAATTTACGCGGATTTGATATCTTGTGAATGGACGAAGCTATGATTTTTTTTTCTTCTAAAACCCCGCTTTTTTCCTCCCCTTGGGGCCATTTTTAATTATATCAAAAATCTGTCCTACATAAATTTTCGGCCCTTTTCCTAGAAGTAATAATAACTTTAAACGGATTCGATATACGTATAATAATAAAGAAATTATGAGGATTTTACTGTTTTCACAAATAGCCCCCCCATTGGTTCGATTTTGCCCATTAACGAACTTGACCGAGATTTTATGACCCTTGATTTTATGTATCAGTTTGGAAGAGATTTATGCAGAATTTTTCCAGTTATCGTGGTCAGAAAAAAGTGACATAGATAGATAGATAGATAGATAGATAGATAAACTTTTGAACTGGGGTTTTTTTTGGGTTCTGGGAGTCATGATCGGCGTAGATCTGCAAAAATTTTTCAAAATTTCCAACTTAGGTGAGAATGTAATTGTCTGAGTGCAACGAAGACTCATACACAGCGCAGTATTACTTTGCCCCATATATAGCTACGATGGATATTAAAACCTTTCGTCAAGCATAACTCAAAAAATATTTAACGGATTTCGTTCAAATTTTTACAGCAGGTACCTATAAAGGTGACAACGACGTCTATTTATTACCAAGAATAAATGTCAAACCGTTTGGAAATTATATTAAAAAAATAGATAAAAAAAAACACAATTAAAGTACATACGTCACGAAAATTTTGTGCGTACGTCATTTTCACCGGCGGGAGATTTTTGTAGACAATCGGAATTGAAAAGTTCTTGTAGTACATGGAGCAAAAAAATATGCACGCACTAATATTCAGCACAATAAAATATATTTCAATTTAGTAGAAATTGAAAATTAATCTGGATTTTATTCTGTTTGAAAGAAAAAACCCGCAATAACTTGGTAGACTTGTTATTAGAGATTTGGCGCAAATCTCACAATAGCAGCTTTTTTTATTTCGCGTGTGTAAATTGAAAAGAAAAATTCTTTGGTGTTTAAATAAAAGGTTTCGATTTATGGCATTATTTCTTTTTTTCTCTTATTAGCATTTTTAATGGGATTAATGAAAGGCATGTATTTTAAATTAAATGAGTGAAAGGTTTATATTTAAATGAATTCAATATGAAAATGTTGTAGGAACAATATTTGACGATATATCAACTGCGCCAGGATAACATAAAAGTACCAATATATCAAACGGTATGTAGTATATGAAATGAAACAATTATATTATAATCACCCATCGTACAAGAAAAAAAATAATATTCTTCCATTCAGAGGCGAAAATCCATCTCCTGTGCCGTAAGATTTGGCGAGTTATTTTTTGGTGATAAGTTTTTCGATGTGATTGTTGGCATCTGCAGGATTTGGCTTACTTTTTCTAAATCTTATTTTTTTGCAGATGTAGTATTATGTAAATATTTTTTTTTTCAGATATTCTTCTATTTTGTATATTTGGCATTCTATTTTGTATATTTTCTCTTTGGCATTTGGAAAAGAGATTTTTCTTTTTATCTGTGCCTTCGGAAATATTAAAAAATAAAAAAAGATTTACATATATCAAGCGTATAATGTTATGTTTTGCATTTTTATACGGACCACTTCTCCATTTTAGGTAGATTTCGTAAGAAATACTACCTATTACATTCTCACCTAAGTTGGAAATTTTGAAAAATTTTTGCAGATCTACGCCGATCATGACTCCCAGAACCCAAAACCACCCCCAGTTCAAAAGTTTATCTATCTATCTATCTATCTATCTATCTATCTATCTATGTCACTTATTTCTGACCACGATAACTGGAAAAATTCTGCATAAATCTCTTCCAAACTGATACATAAAATCAAGGGTCATAAAATCTCGGTCAAGTTCGTTAATGGGCAAAATCGGGGGACTTTTTGTGAAAAAAGAAAAATCCTCATAATTTCTTTATTATTATACGTATCGAATCCGTTTAAAGTTATTATTACTTCTAGGAAAAGGGCCGAAAATGTATGGATGACAGATTTTTGATATAATTAAAAATGGCCCCAAGGGGGGGAAAAAGGGGGGTTTTAGGAGAAAAAAAATCATAGCTTCGTCAATTCACAAGATATCAAATCCGCGTAAATTTATTATTAATCCACTTAGTATTATCTAAAACTTTTATATTGACAAGTTTTTTATAGGACCAACTGTTATAGCAAAAAAAAAATTAAAAACAAAACAAATCCCTGCCGGCTCCGCCTGCAAACAACTTATATTTCGAAGTAGGCGGTTCCAACTCCCGCATCTTTTCGAAACTGATACATAAAATCAAGGGTCATAAAATCTCGGTCAAGTTCGTTAATGGATAAAATCGAACCAGGGGTGGGGAAATGGGGGGGCTTTTTGTGAAAACAGAAAAATTCTCATAATTTCTTTATTATTATACGTATCGAATCTGTTTAAAGTTATTATTACTTCTAGGAAAAGGGCCGAAAATGTATGTATGACAGATTTTTGATATAGTTAAAAATGGCCCCAAGGGGGGGAAAAGGGGGGTTTTAGGAGAAAAAAAATCATAGCTTCGTCAATTCACAAGATATCAAATCCGCGTAAATTTATTATTAATCTCTTAGTATTATCTAAAACTTTTATATTGACAATTTTTTTATAGGACCAACCGTTATAGCAAAAAAAAATTAAAAACAAAAAAAGTCCCTGCCGGCTCCGCCTGCAAACAAGTTATTTTTCGAAGTAGGCGGTTCCAACTCCCGCATCTTTTCGAAACTGATACATAAAATCAAGGGACGTAAAATCTCGGTCAAGTTCGTTAATGGGCAAAATCAAACCAAGGGGGGGGGGGCTTTTTGTGAAAACAGAAAAAAAACCCCATAATTTCTTAATTATGATACGTATCGAATCCGTTTGAAGTTATTATTGCTTCTAGGAACAGGGCCAAAAACTTATGTATGACAGATTTTTGATATAATTAAAAATTGCCTTAAGGGGGAGAGGGAAGGGAGGTTTTAGAAGAAAAAATTCATAACTTCGTCAATTCCCAATATTTCAAATCCGCTTAAATATATTATAAATCCTCTTAATATTATCTAAAACTTTTATATTGACATGTTTTTTATAGGACCAACTCTTATAGCAAAAAAAAAAAAAAAAATCCTTGCTGGCTCCGCCTGCAAACAAGTTTCGTTTCGAAGTAGGCGGTTCCAACTGCAGCATCATCGCAAAAAGGTCATTTCTTCCGCAATTCCCGACAAACAGGCACCCCACGTTCTGCGTCTTCGAAATCTACCTGTGCCTGTAGGCCGAGCCGTCAGGGATTTTTTAGATTTTAAATGCTATTTATTATTTACTAGCCGTTTATTAATTGTTTACAATTTACCCCCCTGAAAATAACAATTATTTATCAGAAAAATGCCTCTTAGGTTTGTTAAATAAGTTTGTTTATGTATTTTCATTACTTATTAAAATATCGAATATGGCGATAAAATTTTATTTTAGCATCGTGCTTAAATTTTTAAGATGGTGCAAAAACATGCTTTAATAAACTTATGTTTGTAAATATTTGAAAAACATGTTTTACCGCTCTCTTGAAAAATTTTGTAAGATGTTAAAACTACCTTTTGGCACCATTTTAAATTTTTTTTCGCCAACCGACATAGGATAAGAAACTTTTCCGCATTCAGATACACATGGAAAGGCTGGTCTCAAACAAGAGTAAAGCTAGCAACAAAATTGTTTTAACTCTATAAGAGTTACAATAATGATATTAAATGCTCCGATTGGCTTTGGGCCCAATTACGAAAGTTTCTCCTAAAAAAAACTGTAGAAGAAGTCTTTTACATTTGTTTCAAATGAAGCTCGCTCTACATGGTATTAGTTAATAATACAAACAACACTAATGGCATGGAGGCAAAAGTTTTTATTTAAATGTATATATTTGAAACCCTTCCCCCCCTACCCCCTACCGCCCCCCCCAAAAAAAAAAATGTTACAGTAATGAATTTAAAATGGCGTTAAGCCACGCTTTCTGACATAAGCTAATTGGCTGCAAACGCGATAACGAAACTTTCACTTAACTTAATAACATGTAGCTAATATAGCTCTCAGGGTACTTTGCAGTTATACAGACCTTGTGGTTTTTTTAAAAAGCTTGAGACAATTCAGGTTTAAGAAGTTGAGATTTACTGTCAAATGATATAAACAACTATGAACACAAAACTGATGAATTATTATTCAGGTTTATGTATGTATTTAAAAAAAATTGCATCTGATTACACATTAGATAAATTACTTCTATTTGCATTTAATAACTGATAAACGGCTCCTGTATATTAAATGAATTGCTTAAATATTGGGAAGAGGTGGCGAGAGGTAGAAAGACGAGTAAACAAACGGGTAGACAGACGGGTAGAGAGACGAGTAGCGACATAGGTAGGCTGACGGGTAGCGAAACGATTTGACAGACGGCTAGAGAGAAAGGTAAATGAGGGTTGACAGAGGGGTAGAGAGATGGGTCACGAGACGGGTAGCGACACCGGTAGACAGGAATGTAGCGAGAAAGGTTGCGAGACGCGTAGAGAGATGAGTACAGAGACGAGTTGACTGACAGGTAATGAGATTGGTAGCGAGTCGGGTAAAAAAACAGACGAATAGTGAGACGGGTATACAGACGAGTAGAGAGACAGTAGATGGGAAGAAGATGGGTAGAGAGGCCTATAGCCAGACGGGTAGAGAGATCGATAGACAAGTTGTGAGACAGATGGACAAATGGGTAGCGAAGTGGATAGAGACACGGCTAGACAGACGGTTAGAGAAATAGATTGGCGGGTAGCGAGACCGGTAGAGAAATATAGAGACAGGTAGCGAGACGTGTAGAGAGATAGACAATCGGTTAGCGAGACGGGCAGAAGAACGGATAGGGGAACAGACAGATTGTGGAGAGACAGACAGACAGGCAAAAGAA
Organism: Maratus michaelseni; assembly: GCA_963931845.1. Lineage (NCBI taxonomy): Eukaryota > Metazoa > Arthropoda > Arachnida > Araneae > Salticidae > Maratus > Maratus michaelseni. The sequence continues at coordinate 52,846,069 of OZ007590.1, read as the reverse complement.
AAGTCTGCGGATTGGCGCAGTAAAGGCGCAGTGGGCAGAGCCTCCTAAAAAATAATCAAGAAGTATCTGTTAAGCTTAACTTTGAAATATATATAATTTTTCAATTTTGCCGATATGGAGATTTAATGTAAAAGTTATTTTTTGTATACTTTAATATTAATTTTGACTATAGTTTTGCAATCTGGTTTGTAGCAAAGCATGCTATCAATGTGGTTTGAAGTGTAAGAGTTTCTATAAACAGTTATACAAATAATAGATTTATAATCAAGGAAGAAAATTTTTTAATTCACACACAAAAAAAGGTGCAACAATGAAAATAAATTTGCATTAAGCCACGCTTGATAGAATAATATATTGGCTGCAAATCCAATAACTTTAAAAAGCTTGGCGTTTTAAAAGATATTCGGCGTTTCTTTTTTTTTTTTTTTTTTTTTTTTTTTTTCCCCAAGTTTTGCGAAATACGCGCTTAAGAAAATGAGATTCTTTGCCACATGTTAAAAAAAATTATGACAACACATCTGATGAACGGTATTTTTTTTTAACAGTGTATATGAATTTATACATGATATTTTGTAATTCTATTATTTAATTTGCTCTTTTTCTTTATATTGTAATTGTTAACCCTATGTTCTCAGCAATATCACTCAGACTAATCTCTTTGAGGGAAGTCCTAATAGGTAGTATTTATTACGAAATCTACCTAAAAAGAGAATGCATTTTTAAAGCGTTGAAGGTTTAACATTGCATAAATCTTTTTCCTTACCTTCAGCACACTGACAAATTCCACCTTCACAAAGAGTTTGAATCACAGGACTATTGCTGATTGGTTTGTAGGATTTTGTGCACGTCGCTTCTGTCAAAAGATCAAAATAGTTTAAATTATAAAAATTACACAATAACCCGGAAATGTCTTAAAATATGACTAATTGAAAAGTGTTTTTTATTTCTGATAAAATCGTTTAATTAAGATTTTATAGTTATTTTGTTTTCAAAATCAAATTTAAAGTCACATGCTGAGTTATCTTATATGTTAATTCTTTAACTATTATTCTAATTGTTCTTTTATGTAAATTCTCAATCAGTAATTGTCAGTGCGGATCATCTTTAGCTCAGTTTATCATTATTAGGCACATTCTTACTTCGATAAAAAAATGTTAGAAAAAGTCAAATAGCATTGAAAATTCTAAATATTTTCTGATAATTTTAAGCGTTTTGTGAGGAATGAAACTTACCCAAAGTAATGTGTAAAAAAATATATTTTTGTTTCATTACCAAGTAATAAATCATTTCAAATAAATTTCAAAATGTAATATTTTTTAATTTAAATTTATATATTCTTTTAACTATATATTTAGTAAATCCATTCATTTTGAACTTTGCTTAAGGATTACATTAATGAAACTTACACAGTAGCTTTTTGGTTGTAAAAGATACATCTTATAATATACTTGGATAATTTGCGTTTTTTTTTGTTCTTTTAAATTCCTAATTATTTCCTATGAAATTTTATTCTCCAATTTTTGTAACATTTATCCACAATTCTTTCAAGTGTGATTATTGTAAATAAAATATATGTATAAAAATAATGTCTATAGTCATAATTTTACAAAAAACATTCTATTGCGAAGAATTGTTTACGGAAGGGGCAATTTTTTTTATGTAATTTAATACAAAAGTGGATTTTTGAATCTCTGTAAGTAGTCTCTGTAAGTATCTTTGAATCTCTGTAAGTAATTCTAAAGCGTTATATGGGAAAAAAATTAGATTCCCTTCAAAGTTTCTGTGACATTTTAAAATGATTGAAATATCCATGAGCCCTTACAAAATTTTCTTATAGAATCCTATAAAAAATATTTATAGAAAATGCATTATATCATCCTACAGAATTATGGCCCGTTTTTCTATAAGTTTGTTTAGTCTAAAGCTATAGAAATATCTGTAGAAGTTCAATAGAAATGTCTATAGAAGTTCAATAGAAATGTCTATAGAGTTTCTATAAAAATTTCTATAGAAAAAATATAGAGTTTCTATAAAAATATACATAGAATCCAGGTGGTCACCCTCCCAAATAGTATAGCTCGATGCTGCTTGACTTCAGTAATCGGTCAAAGAACCAATACTTTCAATGTGATACAACTATTGACACTTCAAGAACTCTTATTACACTATTTAAACTTTATTTCTTTTGTGATTTGCATTCACAATCATATATAGTCTTGTAAAAATATTTAAAAGTCTAATAAATTATTTGTTAACTGAAACAATTGTTTAAATATTTACACTTCAGATTAAAATATTTGAATAAAAGTTACAATAATATTAAAGTGAATAAAGTTTATTAAATTAGATAGATGGTTTTATAAATTTAACAACAAATTATTATATTATTATAAAATTAACCAACAAATTAAGGAATTATAAGGAAATTAATTAATCATGATTTAATTCAGTAGTTCGACTGATACACTATTACATTGACAATTGAATCACACTGTATTAGAAATGAATTAAATTATGTATATATAATCATATTAAATCTATGGAGTACTATTATATATTAAACTCATGTATTACAAAATTGATGATTATTATTTAATTTCAATGCATAGTTATAAATAAATTTATTTATAACTATGCATTAAAATTAAAAAGGAACAGCTTTTGGATTAGCTTGCTGTCCGCCATCTTGTTTTTTAAATCCAAACATATTTGTTTTGTTTCTCATTTCCAAAATAATTTTCATCCGTATTTACTTATTATAATCTCGTTATTTAATTTTATTGACTAATTTATTTACATTTAATAATAAAAGTTAAAATGTTTTGATTTAACTGGATTATGTCAGAAACAAAACAAATGTTTTGATTTATCGCCCGCGGTCAGCCATCTCATTTTTTAAATCAAAACATTTTAACTTTTATTATTAAATATAAATAAATTAGTATTCTGTTTTCTATTTAACTTGATTATGTCAGAAATAAAACAAGTATTTTGATTTATCACCCGCAGTCAGCCATCTCGTTTTTTAAATCAAAACATTTTAACTTTTATTATTAAATATAAATAAATTAGTCAATAAACTTAAATAATGTGTTTATAATAAGTAAATATGGATGAAAATTATTTTGGAAATGAGAAACAAAACAAATATGTTTTGATTTAAAAAACAAGATGGCAGACAACAGGCTAATCCCAAAGCTTAGCCAATCTATAGAATCATTAGTCCATAGAACTTAATTCTATTAGGTTTACAGTACTCTATAGAAAAACTGTTATATAGAAAAACAATTCTACAGAACTTCTATACAAACATTTTCTTTAGAAAAAGTATTCTATAGAACTCTTCAAAACTCTATAGAAATAGTATTCTATAGAATGGCTATTCTATAGAACTTGTATAGAATTCTATAGAGTTCTATACAGCTCTATGAACTATTTTCGTAAGGGAGAGCTCCTTTTTTGTGAAAAATCCAAACTATTTTCTTTGAAAAGAGAGAGCTTAAAATAACAATATTGCCCAACTGTCAAGTTTTATTGTTAGCATAACTAAAAAATTGCAATTTTTGCTTTCTGAGTCCTCGTTTATAACCTAAGGAAAACTAATTCATCACTTCACGTAAATTTATTTTCTCCGTAACAACTTCTTCAGTGTTAAAAAAAAAAAAATCTTACCAAAAGGCAAATTGCCGCGAGGTAAGGTAAATTGAGTGACTTGTGTATAAAGCTTTTAGTTTATTCAGCTTAGTACCAAGTTCATGAAATTCTTCGTCTGTATGACTCTGAGTACGACTTTTATTGATATTGTATCCGTTTTCGCTAAATCAATATTTGGTTCTAACATTTAGGTCAGGGAGTAAATTTTTGGAACTTTTTAGAAACGTTACTTTTATTTTCCAGCTTCTCAAGCCTTTCTCTGGCAGTCTTCCGACATACTTTCACTTATTATTGCTTATAATTGCGGTTTATTCGTTAATGGTTTAAGAGATTTGTTCTGTGCCTGTTTTTCAATCTGAACGGTATCAAATTCCATTCTTACGCATTTTTCTGATTTACTTGCATTATTATTACCTTGCAATTCCAAATCAAGTGTGGGTTCATTGTCAGTACACTGCAAACAAATTTTTTTGATTTTACAGTAATACTGGCACCCCAGCTGCCAGTATTATACCGTAAAATGAACAGTAATAAACAGTAAAATAAGCAGTAATACGCTACCGCGCATGCGCGGTAGCGTATTACTGCTTATTTTACTGTTATATATATTTATATATATTTCCATGCGCTATTGATTATATATATTTTCATACGCTATTGTTTATATATTTTTTCGTACGCTATTGATTTCATATAATATTAATGCAATAATTAAAAAGTATGTGCCTCGCAAAATGTAATAATCTATTCTATAAATTGCCTAATGTAAGTTTTAAAGGTATAAAATATTTGGTTTCGAAATTGCTTTTTCAAAATATTTATATTATTGAAAGTATATATTAATGTCTAGTATATACAAAATAAAGTTTCATTAAAGTACTATTCTTGGGACATTGAAATACTGTAATACATGAAAATAAAATTAGGGGAATTAATGTGAAGAAACATAACAATATTTATACTTACCTGGGTTATAATAGTCGTACACTTTAATGTAACTCATTTGTGTGTTTCCGACGATGTACTGACGGAATACTCGGAAATTAAAACAATATTTATCAGAAAAAGGAATCTGTTTGAAAAAAAAAAAAAAGTAATAATATTTTATAAAACAAATAGTATCATACATTGTAAAACATTTCGATAAATGTCCCTATTATAGTGGAAACATTTATAAAAATTCAGTGTAACCTTTAAGTTAACCACGATACCAGAAACTTTGCTTTCATAATTAGAAAATATTTGGAGAAGCACCAATCAGAAACCTTAAAAAAAAGCATAGTTTTCTAGACTTATGGCAACATTTAAAAAATAAAAATGCCCCTTTGTAGCTCATAACTTTCGGAAAAGATGTTTCTGATAATTTCGAAAACCTATGCGTTAGTGAAGAACCTTTTTTCTACATAAGTGTGAGTAAATACCAGGATACAATAAAATTTCGTGAACATTTCGGCAATGTTTTACATTGCATAAAAATATAATGCTTAGAGTATATTATTTGAGCTTATAGTTGTAATAAGGTAATAAAATGTAGCAACATTTATATGAAATATTCGTATTTCGGTGCGTTGAAAGCAGATACGGAAATAAAGACTCAGTTTGTAGTTGATACAACAAGTTAATATTTGTAACACAAAAATCGCAACAGACAGCGTGATATATTCAGCAGAGCATAAATATTACTAAATATCAAAGAGTAGTTTCTCCACCTAACTGACACATCTTGCCACTGTATTATTTCCTGGGCTCAATTAACCTATGGGAATCACAAAATCAAAATTTCATTCATGAAATGTTTTCTAAATTCTACATACATGGAAACACGTCAATGCCACAAGTCTTATTCCCGGGATTGGCATAGTCGAGTTTACATATATTTTATTAAGGAGCTTTTTTATGTGCCTTGTATATACTATTATTGGAGTATCTTTGTAGTATATATCAGGGATCGGCCACCTATGACCCTCGGGTCACCGAATGATCCATTTCATAATTTAAAGTGACCCACTTGAGTTCCGAAAATAAAAGTATAATATATAAAAATAAATTATAAAACAAATATCAAACGAACACTTGAAGTATACATAAAAATAACTGAAAATATATAGTAACAATAACAGTTTTGTTGCCTTAAGACGACTAACTACAAACCAGACTTAACTGAATTGACGTCACAAGTTCAGCATCAGGGAGCTATTGATATCGAAGAGAAAACTACAGTTCATTCAGTTATGTTTCTTTTTATAATAATTGTAATTATAATTTTTATGTTTAAAGTTTAAAAAGGCGTTTTGTAATTATCTCCTCAAGAAAATTTATCTTATTATTCATAGAAAAAGTCTGTTTTAAAATTAAAATACTTCTGTCTCGAAACGTCTTCTTAATACACACATTTTGGTTGATTGTGATCCGCAACCAAAAAAGGTAGTGGACCTCTGGTATATATGGTTATTTTATGTTCAATTACGCGGGTGGTTTCTAACCAGCACATCAGAATGCCATATGATTAGTTAGAAGCCGATTGATGCCACTCATATTTCTTGGTTAGATAAGTTTCCTGAAGTAGTATGGATTATCTTTTGTGTTAGGCAAACTTTCTTCTCCAAAAAATCCAATATGCAATGTCAAAATGAAATAAAAATGGGAATTCGAGATACACCACTTTACAGTCATTTTTAGGGGGCTTTCAAATTTTAAAGTTGAAGCTTGTGCTTCACTTGCCTTTTGAATAATTAGGCTCTGATCCTCTCTACTCTAATGCGATCTTCTGTATACACATTAATTTGTCGATAAAATAAGAAGACGTCTGTTATGGTATCCATAACTCCCAGGAAATCTCCCTCCTATACACCTTAAGGTGTCGGTCTCTCGAATTTTTCAGATATGTATTTGATGACGAATGTAATTTCTGAAGTCGCCAAGTTGTGAAGCAAGCTCATTTTAGCTATACCAACATATGTGTTCAACCCCCCCCCCCCCCATCACTTTAGCGCTTCACTTTAGCTTCCTTTGTATTGTGTTGTTACAAAATACCGAAACACATAATACTTACATAAAGCAATGAAGAATTTTGTAATTTTTATGCGCACCCGGAACTTTTCTTTTCAATACATGTAAGAAAATAGGATTAAATTTTATTTATAAATCTGAACTTAAATTTTTGACAAAACCATGGTCACTTAACTTTCAATTTACAGATTTTCGCACAGCACGATTTGTGTTTAACCTTACACTGCACGAATTTTTCGTTCGGAAATAATTTTTTTATACTGTTATTTAAAGTTAGATACCATAATTTTTAAAGAATAATTTTTCACTTTATTTAATAGCAGACTTCTATTGAACCAGTTATTGGAAGGACGGTATGGTACATTATTTACCCCCACTTAATTTTAATCCCCAAATGATACATTTGCACCAGAATTTTGGAATAAAATTTTGCTTTTATAGTGTACGTGAAGGAAAGCCTTTACTTTAATTTGAAATAAATTTGATCGTAAATTCTGGTGTCATTCGATCATTTCAACATTTTAGCTTCAGATGCTCCTGAAATGGTTAACTGGGAAAATCAAAGATAATTTATAATAGCACGCAAAGCTACTATGACAAAATTTGAAAAAAAATTGTCTTGCAAAGCCATATTTTTTTTCAATGTTATTTAAAGAATGTTTTGCTATTTTAATATTTAAAAAACTAGATAAATATATATATATATAATAAGATAAATCTACAAAAGTACTACCTTCGATAAATAGAAAATGACACCTCTCTTTGACATTTCAACCTTTTGTATCAACTGGTGTACATCTTTTTCAATCTGAAAAAAACAAAAAAACAACAATATATTTATATATAGAATTTTCAAATTATATAAAAATTTCAGAAAAGTCAATAAAATTTAACTAAAATTAAGGTATGATAACACAGAAATTTTCGTTAATTTTATAGTTATTTCAATAAATTTATGCAACGAACGATAAAATATAAAAGTTAAACTTCTGTTAAATATTTTACTTTATCTTTCTAAACTTTTAGAATAAAATAAAAATGAAATATAGAATGAAACATTTTTTAAATATTACATTTTAAATTCCTTTAACCGTATGACCGTCTGAGGATTTTTCTGTATTAAGAATGCTTGTAAATCCCAGGATATATGTAACATTTTATATGTGAAAATTTAGGCATTTGGGTCCTGAAGATTCTGTCTAAATTCCACAAATTTCCATTATTCAATTTCTGTTATTCAATTTCTGCCCCCCCTTTTTTTTTTTTTTTTTTTTTTTTTTTTTTTAATACTATGTTTTTGGTATCTGTTCAGTTTGTTGGGAGGATCTGTTTTGTTGTTAATTAGTTATTTTACTTTTATTCATAATTTCACAATTTTTGTTGGTGGTTGTAACGTTTATTTAATGGTTTATGTATAATATGTGTATTTACTTGCAGTTTGATCGTATAATATGTTTTACATATCTTCATTCAATATATTTTTTAAAACATATTTATGTTTACAATTTTTTTATCTACAACCATTTTAATATGATTTCTGGGAATGGAAAAACACGGGCAAATCGGTTATAGGGTTAAATGTTATACTTAAATTATACTGATTCAATTAAAAATTATATTGATTCATTAAATGTTATAAAATAAACTGACATTTTAAAAAGTTCTATAAATACTAAAATTATTTTCAAATTATTTTAAAATTACTACTTGAATCAAAATATAAATATAGAAAATATATTTCAGATGCATATCTATTTAGTTCATATGTTACATTTATTAAGGGATCTGTGTATATAGACACATAATTTGACTTCTTTTAAAGATTAGATTTAATTTAATTATAGTAGTTAATTTTGATACATATAAAATTTATCTTTATTTATCGGTAAATTTGTCAGAAATATTTTGACTGAATTATAAAATACGTTAAACTTATCTCGATCACATAATTTTTTTAAAAAATGAACTAAGTTTGATTTACAATTTTTATATTGTTATTTTATGTATTGAAAAATGTATTGAAAAATAAACTGGATATATAAAACGCAAATTCCTTTTATATTTTAAATTCCATATTAATTCTAAATTAAGTATTAAATCTAGATTAATATTTAGATAATTTTTTTTCGTGAACTGAAACCGAAATATTGACTACTTTCTAAAAATGTTTTATTTATTATGATCATTTTTATAAATACACTAGATGAAATTATTAAACGAGCTATAATTTAATTTTTTTTTCGTTGTTGTTGTTAATGCTGCATTTACTTGATTCTCCTGGGTAAATAAACTTAAATTTGAAATTAAAAACAGTTTTTCTTTTAAATATTGCATTTATTTTAATTATCTTAGTAAAACTACAAACATTTTTACATTAAATATAAAATGTTCTAAGATATTTATAAGTAGTGTAATCTTGAAGTATATAAGATAAAATATTGCAACGAGCGAGCGACAGAATACGATGTCTCAAATGCAGGGCCTCTAGATTATAGCAGACTAGGCACAGACTTAAGGTCGCATTTTTTAAGGAGATAATTAAGCTATTCCTAAAAGTTATGTCTATCTTGCCTTTCATTTTCGATTAATTAAAAGTAAAAAATTATTTCATCTTTTAAGAAAAATTTTACCCTTTTCAGGTATTTATTAATTAAAGTTTACTTTAAGTTTAACTTTCATGTTGCTGAATTTCATTAAGTAATGCAGATTACTCGTTTTTTTTGTCGAAAAGGTTCCTGTTGAACTTAAAAATTGGAATGTCGTTAATTAATGCTACGTAGAATTCTGTTGAAAGAGTGATCATTAAAAAGAAATAAAGATACAAAAATAAATAAATTATAACTGATTTTGCATCGCATGGGGAAAATAACTCAAGCACCACAAAATTTATATGTATTCCTGGAGTAGACTTTGAACAGTTCCATATAGGGAATAATAACTTATTTAATTAATGTAAAAAAAAAAAATAGTTTCATCTCTTTAGAAAAACGTTCATCTTTTTTAAGTATTTATAAATACGATTTTTTTTTCCCAAGTTGAATTCAAATATGAAAATATTATGGATTTAAGAAGGGTTACATACAAATTATCTCTAAAACTACAAATGAATTTATCTGATATTAGTTATTTCTAGTTTCAGTGAAATGTAAGTTTGTTATTATAGAAAATTTAGTTAAAGAAAGAGAAGATTATTTCAAATAATTTCTAAAACCTCTGTAACTTTATTATTTAAATTCATTTCTCATTTCTAATATGGGGTGACGGAACTCTAAACAACTCCAGTATACATCTCTTACCCCCCCCCCCCCCCCTCTTACGTTTAATGTAGTAATTTCAACATATAAAATTCTTTTTATGTATGTTTCTTTGCGGAAATGGGATGGTATACTCGCAGAAAATCAAAATGCAGATTAAAGCACATGTTTTTAATTACACTAGACGTCAAATAAGTAAATGAATAAATAAAATTTAAATTTTGCCTCCTTTAAAAAAAATAACTATATAGATATGACACTCCTAAATCTATATATCGTATTCAAACTGTACCAGCACGTATCATTATTATGAGAAAGAGTTTTATAAAAATAGAAATTACACTGCAAATCTTTTCAGCAACACTTTTCAGAACACTTTTTAGAACGCTTATTTTGTCACCTTAACTAGGTCACTTTGAAGCGCACTTTTTGGAACAGATTTTAGAATACTTCTGACAACACTTTTTTTGTCAGCACATTTTCTAGCGCATTTTTTAAAGCGATAATTTCACAAATGTGCCCAAATGTGTTTCCAATCTGTTCTCAAATGTGTTCCCAAGTTTAGATTTAACAAATATCCTGAGCAGAACACTTTCGAAACACTTTCCACACTGAGTGTCACAATTCCCTCCGGGGTTTGGAAGGCTTATAAAAAAAATAATATTACCAATACAGCAACAAAGTTGACTTTACTGGAGAAAGAAAACGTAGCCTACGATGATCCGCGACGTTCCGTTGTGGTGGCTTACAGCGTCGCGCATCATCGTAGCTACGCATTACAAGTTTTGTTTCACAAATGAGTTAGTAGTTGGCGTCACTACTTCTGATAGCAAATGAAAATAATCGAAAAGCACACTTTTGAAAATTTTGCACATAAGATAATGGTGTTTACAGGCTCACAGAAAGCTTACTGCATGTTAGAATTTGTTAAAAGTCGATCTGTTGTGACAGTTCAAAGAAAATTTCTTGCAAAATAGAGGATTGCAACCACAACAAACACTAAACAATTCATGCGTGGTCTCGGAAATTTGAGAAAAGTGGTTACTTGTGTGATGGACAACGGCCTGGTCGTCCAGGCCCTTCGGCAAAAATGATTACTCGTGTTGGAGATGCGTTTGTGCGAAGCCCAAGGAAGTCACAAATCAAGGATCACAATCACATTAGCTACCATTGATTGTGACATGTTGAAGCGAGTGATGTAGGAAGAATTTGACTTTAGACTTGATATCTGCCGCATCACCAAAGATTCACATATTGAACATTTGTGAAACAAAACTTGTAATGTTTCTTTCTCCAATAAAGTCAACTTTGTTGTTGCTGTATTGGTAATATATATATATATATATATATATATATATATATATATATATATATATATATATATATAACCAGGGGTCGGAAAAACTACTTTTTGTTTGTAGCGAACTACAACTACAACTACTTTATGTAAAATGTAGTTAACTACAACTACAACTACTTGTTTTAAAAAGTAGCGACTACAAACTACTTTTCAAAAGTAGTCACTACTTCGCTACTTTTCGCTACTTTAGTTATCATCGCTAATTAAATACACCGCAAATGATTTTTCCCTATAGACCATATTGTAACAGAATTCTTTTGAATGTCCCTGTAAGCGAGAAATAAATGCTACACACTTCATTTTCAATACTGAACATTCAATGGTAAACTTCAATAACATATAAAACTTTCATGGCAATCTGAGTATATTTACGAGAGTTGGAGCACGGACAGTGTTAAAAAGAGGAAATTTGAATACAAAATTGTAATAATCTAACAAATGTATGATATATATATCAGTAACGCCTAAGGTGGTTCTCAAATTCCTTGCTCAACAACGCGAAACTTTCTGATACGTTATCTGACTTATTTTTAAACACAAAGGCATAAAATTGGCAGGTCTGACTATTGAAGCGATTTGGAATCGAAATGAGTTTTTCTTTTTTTTGATAAATAAATTACTTATCGGGTTATAAGCAATTCGTGTCACGTTTTTTTTCCGTTTACCCTGCTGCGGCATTGGAAATTCGGTTGAAAACGTTGACTTTGACAGTGTTTTTTGAAAAATCTTCTGTCTTACCAAAAAATTAAATAAAATAAAGAATAGTGGAAAACGTCTTTCGGTTACAAATTTTCTGAATAAGGATACCTGCATTTTCATACGTTTCCGAACAAAAGTGAATTAAATAATATGTCATAAAGTAGCCAGTTTGAATTTGAGAACAACCTTAAGAACGGATGGCTCTTGGTAAATTTGAATATATATATATTTTTTTAAATAGAGCTAATTAGTCCTTTTTCTTTACAATTTAAATATAGTTCCTGAAAGCAATTTAAAAATTGAACACGATCATACAGACTTGCATAAATTAAAGCCAAGCTTTTCTTTTCCTTTCTATCTCTTTTTGTTTGTGTCCCTTTGAAAACCTGAATTTCAACATACTAGGACTTAGATTCATTCTGGAGACAAAGATAAAGACATTTCATTAAAACACCAAGCTATCCAATATCAAATCAAATATAAAACATTATAAATAAATTGTTTTAGCGATAAAAAACCTGTGCAGCTAAAGTAAAAATAAATAGCCATAAAAATCAAATTAAGCATTCTTAGGCATTTTTTTTAGATAATATATTTTTATTTTCAAACACCTTTGTTTTATCTATTGGAATCTTCAAAAGGAAATATGCAATAAATATCAATAGAAGAATAAGAAATGGATGGAGTGCTTTTGGGAAGAACAATATTATTCTGAAAAGTAACATGCCTCTTTGTTTGAAAAGAAAGGTGTTTAACCAATGTGTTTTGCCTGCACTAACTTATGGAGCAGAAACTCGGACACTAACAAAACGGATGGTACAAAGATTACAAACAACACAGCGAAGTATGGAAAGATGTATGCTAGGCATAACCAGAAGAGACCGAAAGAGAATAACGTGGATAAGAAGTCAGACGAAAGTTTTTGACATTATCGAGAGAATTAAATGGCTAAAATGGAAATGGGCTGGGCACATTGCAAGAAGACAAGACAATAGATGGAGCACAAACACCCTACAGTGGTATCCCAGAGATGTAAAACGACCAAGAAGACGACCTCAAGTAAGATGGAGTGACGAAATCAGAAAAGTGGCCGGTGTTAATTGGATGACTAAAGCACTAGACAGGCAACAATGGAAAAATCTGGGGGAGACCTACATCCAGCAGTGGATTGAAAACGGTTGATGATGATGATGATGATGATGATATTGGACAAATATTTCACAACGATCAAAAGACGTATTAATAAAAAAAAATTTTTGAGATAATAAACAGTTCGATAAGATTATTTTCTGAACCATGGATCTTAATTCGAAAATACTCTTTTTAATGATTTATGAATTTTAGTGAATAACGATTTAGATATTCAGTGCGAGATGCGATCCAGTAATTATTATTAACTCACCTCTATATTCCACTTCAAGTTGTAAGAAGATGATTTTGATACCGATAAATTCTTATTAATTGTACAAAATTTACATGTTACAGAATAATTACCAATTTCTTGTTGTTCTATAATTTCAAAATATTCATTATATGCCGAGCAGGGCAGTTCTATACTATTTTTGTCTGTCATTCTATTACATTAATCTCAAAAGAAGCATCCCCACATTACAACACAAGATCTAATAATGAGTAAGAAGACAAAGGGTTCCCAGCAAGAATTTTTTTTTTTTTTTTTTTTTTTTTTTTATGAGTGAGTACTTTGAGGTTTTATTAGCAAATATTAGATCACAGGCATGCTGAAACTTTACGTTGTAACTACTGCAACTGAGATTTGTCGCTGACGTTCGCAAATTGTTGCAGAGAACATATTTCGCACAAAAGAAACAAGTTATGTTGATCACGTAATTTGAAGATTTGCACTTTTTTTTCTCCCTCCTAAAGTAGCGTCAAAAGTAGCGTCGATGCTCGCTACAAACTACTGATATTTTGTATCGCGCTACTCGCTACATTACACTTTTTTTAATGTAGCGCGCTACACTACAAACTACTGGAAAAAGTAGCGGCTACTGTAGTTTCGCTACTTGTAGCGCGCTACTTCCGAGCCCTGTAATATAACCATTAATGAAACATTACCGAAAAACCAACAGAAACTGTGAAAATATGGTATAGTAAATAATAATTTATTCACAGCGAAATTGTAACCCCAACACAATGAATATAGATATCAAATACTTTTTTAAATGAAGAAGAAAATAAATTAAAATTTGAACGAAATAAATTGAATGAATGAAATTTGTGGAATTTATATAGAATTATCAAGTCCCAAATGCATAAATACCACAAAATAAAATGAGTGGTTTCATCATCATATTAGCCATAAAATTGCTAAAGAATATGATTTTGGGACGACCACTCATTAACCAATAATTAAACCAGTGAAAAAAAAAATCTTAAAGTTCAAAAAATAAATACAATAATAATACAATATTAAAAAGGAGAGATAACTTACCCATAATTATGAGGAAAAATGATGAAATTAAATCTTAATGTGCTAAGGACAATGAGATGAAGAAAGATTTTGGTGCACATCATTGACCAGATATATGAAGCTAACAACAGAGGCAATGAATTGCAAAAAATGTTTTCTAAATGTTGCCAAAAACACTTTTAGAAGATGATAAACTATGTTGCCTAAATTTTGTTAGAAAATGAATTACCATGGAATAGTTTAAAGCAACACAAACCATGGTGCTGCCATCTATGATATTAAAAGTGAATATGTAATAGAAGAAAATCAATATCAAAAATTGAAACCATATACTATCTAAAGTGATAATAATTAGTTAAATATTATATAAATGAAATTAAATAATAAATAAAATATCCAATTACATTAAAGTAAAATTGATGTATTAATGATTAATTCTATGTTAAAAAATAAGATGTAAAGTGGTATAATTATCAATTAAGGATTAATGCTACATAAAAATATGTACCAAGAAATGACATAGTCACTATTAAATAGCTTTTCCAAACAAGCAACACCAAAAAATTAAATTAAAATCAAATTAAAATACTAAATGTTGAATTAAGATGCTATGGATTTAAAATTAATATTAATTAAAAATTGAAATTAATAGTTACAAATTATGTTTTTGCATACAAAGTTAAAAATTAAATGCACATGATAAAAGTGGTTAGGGAAGAACATTTATTAAAATTAATACATACTAGATGGTACCCGTCAAAACTTGATGGAAAAAATTACAATAGCTACATTAGTAAAATAAGCTTCTTTATTACATAAGTAGGGGTGCTTATGAAACAATCTTCCAAATATTTTATTTAAAAAAAAATTTCCCCCAGTGAATTACGTTATTATTTCCGATGTAAACGCCAAACAAACAATCCGTAAACAAAATGGAAATCAGTTTGACATTACCGCCCTATTCCCCACGGCAAGAAAGAAAATTTCCTGAACCTATGAACTATCATACAAATAGCATATCCCTACGTTCATCTCATATTCAGTCAATAAAAGAACATATTAAATAAGGCACACATTCCCTCCCCCCCTGTGATAATGCAATCGAATGAGCTCCTATGCGCATGTGCATTGCTTCTCCCCAAACGCACCGTCGAAATTCGACGTTAAAAAAAGGTTTAAAATGTTTTGATCAAAATTTTTAAAATGTCTTCTTTAATCATTGTTCGTTTTAAATCCATATCTTCTGAAACGCATCTATTGTTTTAAGCTAATCAATTTTTATGTAAAGATGAAGAATTTTTTTTACAATAATAAATCAATCTGCAGAAAAAGGAGATTTTTAATGTTTTCAAGTGTAATTTATTTGTATGGTTTCTTCATTCCTTTACATAATCAGGATGATTATTCCTTTTCCATAGTTAAGAGAAATAATGTAAATAAATAAATATCCAAGATTATTTTTGATTCTGTTTTCATTAATATATTGTAAATTTTATTGTTAAAAGTTACTGATAAATGATACTTTAGTAAATGGGGCTTTTCTTAATTATTTTTTTTTATTGTTAGCAGGGCGCCAATGAAGTATATATATATATAGTATATACATACATATATACAAATATATATAATGTATATAGTTTTGTTTTTCTAGTATTGAATTTACGTGGTTTATAGATTTTGGTTGGCTTTTGTGATAATGATTCTGCAAGTAATTTTCCATTGGAGTTTATTATTATGTGTGTATATATATATATATATATATATATATATATATTACTGGCGCCGGCAAACCGAAAAGTACCTAATTTACATACAGTTTTTTTCTTAATGGGACGACGGGATAATGCACGGAATTTCGACGGGATAATGAATATTTTTGATGATACCAGAATATTTTTCTGTGTTTTATAGTTATATTAAGAAATACATATTTTTATGATTTGCTGAATCACTTATTTGTTTACTTTTTCATGCATTATATTATTGAAGGTTGTTAGTTCTCTTATTCGTTTAAATATACCCTCCTTATATAAAAATAGTGTGTGTTTTCTGTGGTGTTTCGCATAAACGTTGTAAAATTCAGGTTATTAGATTTTATCCAACTTTGCTGTCATAACAGCTGATGAAGCAGCCCTTTTCGGCGATTTTTTTGTTACCTGTAAAATGTTTGTTTTTGGTATAGCCCGAACTAAGAAAAAATTGAGTACTTTTCCATTATACGGACACCATTGTCGCCAAGCATATATTTACATGTATGGCATGGTGTCGGTATAACGGAAAAGAACCAAAATTTGCGATCGATCAAATAATTGAATTTCGTTAAACATTAAATTTTCTGGTACTTTTCTATTATCCGGTCGACCATTTTTCATAACAAAAAACTATCGCCAAACTGTAAAATTAAACGCCAAAAATGCAGTCCGATTTATTTGATGTCAGAAGCAATATACGTGTTCGTTACGTCATCAAGTGGTTTTTAATTCGAGATTTTCGTCTATTTTCCTTATGTTTTACTGAATTATTAGTTATTTCAGTAATTAAAATAACAATTGTGTCCTTAAATTCATGTATTTTATTTATTTATTTATTTTGATATTTCAATGGCAACGTTCTCCCGTTTATTTGGCGTTACAGTTTGGCGATAGTTTTTTGTTATGAAAAGTGGTCGACGGGATAATAGAGAAGTACCAATTTTCTTATTTTTAATCTGAGAATGAAACAATAATCATGGATTTAATTAATTTTGCAATATGCGGTGCAACCAATATAATTTTGATTAAATCAGTACAGATATCGCAGACGCACCTGAGTTATTTTTTGGCGCCTAAATGACGATTTTTGCTTTGTATGGCAACCTGGTGTTTTATAATAAATTTGAATATGTGTGTAAATAAATAAAATAAAATAGGTACTTTTATGTTAGCTGGGCGTCAAGGATAATTGTCCAAATCTTGTTTCAATTGGAATAATTTAAATTGCAACATTTTACGTGAGATTTGTTATTCATATTGATATGTTTACGTTTAGATATTTTATTATGATTATATTCTAGCTAATTAAGTTTTTTTTTTAAGATTTTATACTACAATGTTAAAATATTACCTAGTTGATATTAGTTAATGTCAAAAGATTGGCGAACCACAGAGTTCAGGGAAAAAACTCTATGCCCTCAAAAGTGGGAGTTGTCAACTTTATGACGTCATAAGCAGAAGTAAATGTTTAATTGAAAATTACGGCTAATTAATTAAATTTTCGAACAAACGAATGCACGATAACAAATCTGTGTCCTAATATCTTTCATTTAAAAAAAGAATGGTGTAATTTGATGCAGTAGTTTGTTCTAACGGATTGTCGAAAGAAATCGCTTAGCGTTTTAAATATATAGATTTTATATTAGCGTTTAAGAAAGTTTACATTATATTAGAATTTAATATGATATTGTCCACCGTGGGCATACAAGTAAATACAATAAATCAAAAACATTCTTAATAGTAATGAATAACTCATTTAAATTAATAAATGAATATTTAAATATAACTACAATAATTCGCATATAAAAGTATCATATCAAAGTCCATTATAAAATGTGTATCAGCAAACATATATATAAATCAAACTGCCCCATTTTTTTTGTAAATATAAATTAACCATGCGTTTTCTCCATACAACTCCGCCACACACCTCCTCAATCCAACATCTACCCACCCATCCGTCCTATTATAATTAATTGATTAATTATTATTATTTTTAATAATATTATATGTTTTTTTATACATTTTTAACGCAAGTGTCAATTTGGTTGCTAAGAACATATAAGTACTAATTATATATTAAAGAATATATGAATTTTTTAGGAAAACCATGTTGTAATGCATCATAAATTAGTTTTTTAATGTTGTTGTTAATTAGTTGAGAAGAACATAAACTCTTTATTCTGTAAATATGATTAAGGAGTATATTACGATATACAGAATTATGAAGACAAGATTTAAAATTAGTAAATGTATTAACTTTAAATTTAAATTCTTTACGTTTATCAAAAAGATCAATTATTGTTTTATTTTCTTTAAGTGTAATTTGAAGATCTAAAAAGTTAATAGTATTGTTAGAAAGGAGGTTTTCCGTTAATTCTAAATTAGTAGGATAATAAACTGGAAATACAGAAATATTAGTGTGATCAGTGGCAATTAAAATTATGTCATCAATATAACGATATAAATGTATATTACTGTTAATATAAGTACGTTCATAGTGATACAAGTATAAGTCTGAAAGTATACTAGATGTACATCACCCTTGTGGTATACCGACTTTCTGTAAATATAACGTATTATCATGCATTATAAAATTATTATATATAATGAAATTTGTTAAAGTTTTAAAATAAGCAGTATCTATATGAATTGGTAAATTTAGTGTATGATGATACTTATTAAATAATGCATTTATAATATTATGTAGATCGAATAAATCTATATACAGGTTTTATTCTTTGTTTATGCGTGGTAGTCCCAAAATCATATTCTTTAGCTATGTTATGGCTAATATGATGATGAAACCACTCATTTTATTTGTGGTATTTAGGCATTTGGGACTTGAAAATTCTGTCTAAATTCCATAAATTTCATTCATTCAATTTTTAATTTAATTTCTTCTTCTTTTAAATAAGTATTTGATATCTATATTCAGAGTGTTGGGGAACACTATCGTTGTCAATTAATTATTACGTACTAAATCATAATTTCATAGTTTATGTTGGTGTTACGGTAATGTTTCATTAATGGTTATATATATATATATATATATATAAGCCTCCCGAACCCCGAAGGGAATTGTGACACATTATCAGAGTATTATAGCGGAGCATATTCGGAACACATTTCAGCACACTTTAAAATAACTGGAACACTTTTTTTCTAATCAAAGTGTTCCAAATGTGTTCCCAATGTGTACTGGGAATTTGCAGTGTATGTATCAACTGAAGAATTATTATATGCCAAAGAGAAATTTGGAAACTGTATATTTGAAATTAGTTATTCTTTCAATACATGTAAAAAAAAATTAAAATGCTCCTTCAACTATTTCTACCTTCAGATATCTCCCATTTAGTGCCATATCCAAAGCAAAATAATTAGACGGCAACGTTAAATTGTTTTGCTTACAGTTCTGAAACGCTTGAAAGCAAAATCAATGAAAATGCTTTTCCTGAAATAAATCTTATTTTTTATCCATATGATGCTAAGAGACCACAGCTATAGTTTGCATAGTTCGGAGCAATTATCTGCTCTCATTATCAGGAGAAATTGGCAAAGAGCAGTTATCCGGGCAAAAATAAAAACAGTTTTGCAAAGAAGTACTAGATTCTTTGATATACTTCGCAATCGAAAGGGAAGGCGGATGAACTAATGAAAAATTGTCAACAACGGAGGGAAACGAATAATTGGCGACTTTTTTAAAAATTTTCCTTTTTTTACTTTGAGTATTTATTTTTTACTGTTGTTGTTTTAACTTTTTATTTGTTGAGCTGTTTTTATCCTTGCCCGGATAACTACTGCCTGCTAATCTCACCTGATGATAGAAAAATGCTCTCGATAGGTAATTGCTCTCGGATTATAGTCCTGGTTTTTTAGATTTAGAAGATTTATTTCATCGTTTGTTTCATCTCTAATGAATGTATCATTGCTGAAAGTGCATTGTTTTCACTTAGGTGCTTAATACATGCCTTTTGAAGATCTTCTTTAACAGGCTGAAAACCAGAAAATATTCCAACATCTGCGATACTCATATCGGAATCTTTGTCACCCAAATATCTAAAAAAAAAAAAAGAAAAGAAAAAGGTATAAATTATTAAAAATAATCTTTCATCACGAGTTTCTCATTATGAGAACTTTTTCCATACCTTACACATATTGAAATTCTGTATTTTAACTTTTTGTTTTCCAGAGTTTGAGAAACTGGAATGTCTGTACCTATTAAGAAATAAGCACTTTCATTAAATATTACATAAAACACCAGTATTCCTCTTCCATATGGTATAGAAAAAAAAAACAAGTTGGAAATTGTACGTCAAACGTGACAAACGAGGTGCTTTCGTACTGTAGCTAGTTATATAAATATTCAGATTTTGATGATTTTTAATTCTGTGAAATGAATTACAGTGTCTCACATAAGTGATGGGACACTTGTGCTTTACAAAAGGAAACTAATCAAATAAATTAAAAAAACATGTACACATTTTTTTGTGGGTGTGTTTCATACTTAAATTTAGTAAAGATTATTACATGACATACATTTTGTCAAAATATTAAAATATTAATTTAATAAAAATACAAATGTTTAGAACGGAGCAAAAAATAGCTCACATAAGTGATGGGACACCATTATATATGTATGCAACAAAAATCGCCTGAAATAAGCAATAAAAATATTTTTTGGGGTTTTATTTTTACTTAAAAGCAATTGGCAATAATTGATAAAATCGTCTGCAGTATTTCTCTCCAGTTTGTTTTGGAATTTTTGTGTTTTTTAGCTCTGTGTACCCATGAATGCTAAACGAAAAGAAACTTCCCCTGAAATTCGAAAATTAGTTATTCATTTGCATATTGAACGTGGAAAATCTATTAGAAAAACTGCTGAAACAGTTAACTTGAGTCGTTCAACAGTTTTCAATATCATTAAACGATATAAAAAGAATCATATGATTCAGGATAAAAGAAGACCTGGCCGACCATCAAAGCTATCCAATGGAATAAAGCGAATTATCGTTCGAAATATTAAAAAAAATCCAAGAATTAGTGCTTCAAAAGTTGCTGCTGATTTACAAGCATTATATGGAATAATTGTTAATCCTGAGACTATTAGAAGGGTAATTCGATCTGCTGGATATCACGGTAGAGTAGCCAGGAAAAAATTCTTCGTAAGTGAAAAGAATAGAAAACTCAGACTAGCTTTCGCAAAATCCAACATAAATAAGAATTCTGATTACTGGAATAAAGTTATATTTGCTGATGAGAGTAAATTTAATATATTTGGTTCTGACGGTAGAATCTTGGTGTGGAGAAAACCCAGGGAAGAATTTCGCAAACAGAACTTGGTACCAACAGTAAAACATGGTGGAGGAGGAGTTATGGTATGGGGGTGTATGTCGTCCGCTGGAGTTGGTAATCTTGTTTTTATTGACAGTATAATGGATCAGTACAAGTATATTGATATTTTAAAGCAAAATTTGAAATCTTCAGCACGAAAATTGAACCTTCATAACGATTTTAAATTCTACCAGGACAATGACCCTAAGCACACTGCTCTGAACGTTAGACTCTGGCTGCTATATAACTGTCCTGAAATAATAAAAACACCACCACAATCTCCAGACTTAAATCCCATAGAGAATATTTGGCAAGAATTGGAATCAAGAATTCGCAAACACACCATTTCTTCAAAACAACAACTAAAATCGGTGCTTCAAGAAGAATGGGGTAAAATCACTCCAGAAATCACAAAAAAATTAGTCGAATCCATCCCAAAAAGATTAAATCATGTTTTAAAAGTAAAAGGAAATCCAACAAAATATTAAAACCTTTTAAAAAGTAAAATTTTTGGATAAATATTTGATGGAAAAGTAAGTGTCCCATCACTTATGTGAGCCATTTTTTGCTTCGTTCTGAACAATTGTATTTTTACTAAATTAATATTTTAATATTTTGACAAAATGTATGTTATGTAATAATTGTTACTAACTCTAAATATGAAACACACCCAAAAAATTTTTGCACATGTTTGTTTATTTATTTTATTGCAGTTTCTTTTTATAAAGCACAAGTGTCCCATCACTTTTGTGAGACACTGTATATCGTCTGCAGATTAATTTCTGTCATACAATAAGAATCTCGGTCACTTGACGATTAAATCTCGGAAGCTGCTATAATAAGAAAGCACCGATTTAAAAAAAAAAATCAAATTTCTTAATAAATATTTTTATTAATATCTTCTAAAGTTTTGATTCGATTTTCATAAAATTTGAAATGTCTCGACAAAATTCTGCAAAGATAATATATCTTAAAATTCAAACCATTTGGTTGGGTAGTTTTTGAGCTGTTATATGCGGGCAGACGGACGGACGGACAGACCAGACGACGAATATAGGTGTTACTTATTTATCTAATTACGAACGCACCTCAAAAGCTAACGTGTGTTTCTGTGTCCGCAAACAATATTTCTTGCCTCTGTTCTAGTAGTGATAGGATGTACTTTTTCACCCGAAGAAGAAGATAAATGCATTAAAAACGTGTTGTATTTCCTTCATCTTGTAAGACGTTTTTGCACAGTTTCTTTTTATGATAGTGTGTTTTACAGCGGTTTTAAAAGATTTGGTTGAATCATAAAATACTGAATTAAGAAATTTAATAACAATACACAATTGTCATAAGTTATTTGAAAATTTTCTTTCTTATGTGACAGCAAACAATACTTCTTGTCTCTGTTCTAGTAGTGATAGTATGTCCTTTTTCACCCGAAGAATAAGATAAATGCATTCGAAACGTGTTGTATTTCCTTCATCTTGTAAGACGTTTTTGCACAGTTTCTTTCTATGATAGTGTGTTTTACAGTGGTTTTAAAAGATTTGGTTGAATCGTAAAATACTGAATTAAGAAATTTAATAACTATACACAGTGGCGGCTCATGGGTTACATAAACAAGGTTTCACAATACATAAATTGCGAAAATAAAGGTAATAATTTAGAATTGATAGTTAAAGTTTTTGTTTAAAGAGAATTTTCCAGGAAAAAAAACTTTTTTCACAATTAAAAGAAAATAACTCAATGTTTTTTGTTACATTAAATTAATTGGTTTTGAATTTTATTTAATAACTACCCCCCTCCCCTCCAAAAAAGGGGGTGCTACATAATAAAAATAGTTTTAGGTACTGAGTCCATATAATGGAACAGATTTTAGAAACTGTTTGTCTTTTAAAAGTTTTTCTAAAAAAAGTTAATTTTTTTTTAAGTTAAAGTTAAGGTTTTTTAAATCTCTTTACATTACATTAATTATCTTTTAATTTTATTTAATTACTATAAGCAGAAATATTTTTTAATGTTAATAATAAGAAAAAAAAATCAGATATTGAATAACTATGATGGAAGAACTTCTTTAAAATCTGCTTCTTTTTTTTTTTCATTTTGCTTAAAAAATTAAAAAAAAATTAAAAACCTTAAAACTTTACCCATTACATTAATTGTTATTGAATTTTGTTTAACAATTAAGCAAAAATACTTTTTTTAAGTTGATAATAAAAAATATTTCAGCTATTGAGTCACCTTGATGGAATAGCTTCTTTAAAACGTGCTGCTTTTTAACCCCTTCAGGGGCAAAGTACTCTTGTAGCTAAAATATTAAAATGATTGACTGACACCAGGATTCACGAATGAATTTATTTTAAAACTAGGGGGCCTACCCCCTGCGAGCTACGCTCGCCAAACTCCGCTCAGACTTCGAGGCATCTAAAAACATGACAGCGTGCTTTGTTTTAAAAATATTGGTACATCTGTAATTGGGTTGCCATGCTTTTAACGTTTTAATGGGGCATTTTTTGATTATCATGTCCTCATACACAGCTGTTGCGACAACTGACGACTGTTTTCGGGATTGATAAGTAAAATCAATTACAACTTGAAAACCAGCTTGTGTAAAATGCTTAGTTTTAAATTGTGGCTACCTCTCGGACTTTTATAACAGCGATCTGTTTTCTATTCTTCCTTTGCGTTTAAGGATGAGAAAAATTCCATCTGCTTGCGAATAACATTAAGAACCACGGTATTGAAAAGTACTATGTTATAGACATTTTCAGTAACAGGTTTTATTTTTCTCTCTATTTTAGTGCACCATCATGCATATTTTCATGTTATTTTAAATATGTAAATTATTTATTTCAATTAATATGTATATACGAATTTTATAATAATTATTTATCATAAAAAATTAATTAAATATTTTGCGCATGCATGCCTGCATTTATTCGGCATCGATCGATGAGATATTTAAACAAATTTGCTATCTGCGATACTTTTACATCATGTTATGTCACTTGAATATTGTCCATAAGAAAATCGGGTACTTTTCCAGTATAGGATCCTTTGCTTTTAGGTTTGGAGTAATTCGAGCTTCAAAAAGGGATAGATTCGTTAATATACATAGATTTGTTGCCAAAAGTTATGAAAACAAACCCAATGAACTTTTGGTGCTTTTCTATTATAGGGGTCTTGACGCTTTTTTAAAAAGCTTGGCGGAAAAAACCAAGCAGGATATTTTATTCTCCTTCCGTTCAGTTGGGCAATTATTATTTTATATATTCGTTTCAAATATCCGAATTAGTGATTTTATAAATTCGTTTAGTTAAATTTTACAAAAAAATAACAAAATAATATCAATAAATAATAATTACTATTAATTACTCCCCCCCCCTTTCTTTTGCGTTTACATAAATGACGTCATTTGGACGAATTTATTCAAAATATTTTCGGTTTATAAATTAAATTAAATGCTGACAGACGATTGAATCCTGACGATAGAAATGTGATTTTTTTTTTCAAATTTTCCTGAAAAACATAATTTAATCACAATCTTGTCTTCATTATCGATTGAAATAAAAGATAAATTCAATTTCAATTTGAAAATGACGAATAAAAAGAAATCAATAATCCCTATCGGGATCCTTTTCAATTTTTTCCCTTTTTTGTCACAAAAAAACTGTCTAATTAGTTGCCATCATTACATAAATGTCATTAAAATTAGAAAAAAATTAATATCTCGAAAACAAATTCCAATTTCAAAATTCTATTACCAGTTTTGACATCCGCGGATTTTTATGGACAATTGGTATTAATTTCACCATCAAGCGTTTAATATTTTATTAAAAATAGCCCTGAAACATAATCAGTCGTTTAATCAGCCGTTTCATAAAATCGTTTCATAAAATCGTTTCACAAATTCGCTTCATTAGGATTTTATATATATAGGGTAGATAAGTAAAAGCTTTTCCTCATGTACCTTGTAAATTCAAAATTTGATTATAAAATTCTGGTGTCATTGTGGCATTTTGGGATTAAAATTAAGTGGTATATGTAATATACCGGTGCCATTCAAGAGGTTAAAGTTTCTCTTAAAAAAACTTTAAAATTAAAAACTGTACACATCGCATTAATTGTTATTGAATTTTATTTAATAAGTAAATAGAAATATTTTTGAATGTTTCTAATAAGAAAAAAAAAAAAAATACCAGCTTCTTTAAAATGTGTTTATTTTTTAAAGTTTTACTTAAAAATACTTAAAAATAAAACTAAAAGCTTTACACATCACATTAATTTTTATTGAATTTTATTTAAAATAAATAATTAAGCAAGAAAAAATATTTTTTAAAGTTGATAATGAGAAAAATTCAGATATTGAATCACTATGGTAGAATAGTTTCTTTAAATGTGCTTATTTTTAAGGTTTTGCTTTAAAAATACTTTAAAATAAACATAAAAAGCATACACATTACGTTAATTTTTATTGAGTTTTGTTTAATAATTAAGCAGAAATGTTTTTGAATGCTGCTAATAAGAAAAAATTCAGGTATCCTGTCACTATGATGGAAACAGCTTCTTTAAAATGTGTTTCTTTTTAGGTGCATTCGTAATTATATAAATACGTAGCACCTACTATCGTCGCCTGGTCCCTGTCCGCATATAAAAGCGCAAAAACTACCCAACCGAATGATTTGAAATTTAATATACATATAATCGTTGCAGAATTTTGTCGAGTCATTTCAAATTTAAGAAAATCGAATACAGAAAGAAAAAAAAAATTAATAATAGTTTTCTTTATTCTATTAAATCCCATCATACGTATTTAACTCAATGTTATCCCATGATAGGTAATGATTTTAGTTGCCATGGTGATTACGTCCTATTTAAGATGGAGTTATATATTTCCGTATTATTGAATTTAAAAACCGAATTTGTATACTAAAATTGTTTAATTATAGCAATCCTATAATCTACCGACAGTTTTCTGGACAGAGGTTTCCGGAGAAATAGATATTAAATGGAAAAAGAGTTTAAATATGGCTTTCAAGTTCTGAAATGTTCAAAGCTAGGCTAAGCTTCCGATTGGAATTTTCTGTAAATGTCAACAAAAGATAAAATGTTGCCAACTTAAAATGTACTTATTTTATTACGGAAATGTATCATATCATAATTCATTTCACTGAAATAATAAAGATGATTTTTTTTTACATTGTCTTGTACTGGATATTTGCGCATTGTATAGTTTTAATGTAACAGAATTGTAATTAATTGTTTGTAAAAGTGTATTGAAACTTAATTGCATAAAATAAAATTAATATCTATAATATGAAATTCTGCACATAAAATAAATTTTGTATTCATGCATTTTTGCATAAGAGTGCAATAGCTATTGCACCAAGATCTGAATATTTAGAAAACTAGTTATAGTACGAACGCACATCATTTGTCACGTTTGACGTACAATTTCCAACTTGTTTACAGTTTTGTTTAAAAGTACTTCAAAATAAAACTAAAAAAATTCCACATTACATTAATTTTTATTGAATTTTATTTAATAATTATATATATATATATATATATATATATATATATATATATATATATATATATATATATTAAGTTGGTAACGTAAAAATTCCGATATTAAGTCTAAAATGGAATAGCTTCTTAAGGAATATTTTATTTAAAATAATCTAATTTATTTTCCGATGAACATCCTCTATTCAAGAATGTCTTACGTAAAATACTTCATTAAATATCTAATAATTTATTTATACTTACCTGAATTTAATAGTCTTCTCAAATCTTCCATTTGCTCTTCGTGTTTTGTGTCAGTGACATTGACCTGGATGTCAAACTAAAAAGACAACACGATTTAATTCTCTTAATTTCACTCACATTAATAACTACACACAGAGGCGGCTCGTGGGTTATTTAAATAGGGATTCAGAATACATAAATTGCGTAATTAAAATCGGCCAGTACGACCAAAGTAAAGGTTGAAATACATTTAAGTTTTCAAAAATTAAATGAAAACAATGTAACTAAACGAAATAACAAAAATTCCCTGACAGCTCGGACTACATCCACAGGTATATTTCGAAGACGCAGACCGTGGGGCACCTGTTTATTGGAAATTGCAGAAGAAAGACCTATTTGCCATGATGCGGAAGTTGGAACCGCCCACTTCGAAATATACCTGTGCCTGCAGGCGGAGCCAGCAGGAATGTTTTTGTTTTTATTTTTATTTTTTTTCTGTAAGAATTGGTCCTATAAAAAACTTGTCAAAATAAAAGTTGTAGATAATATTAAGAAGATTTATAATAAATTTAAGCGGATTTGACGTCTTGTGAATTGACGAATGAATTTTTTTCTTCTGAAACCCCTATTCCCCACCTCCCTTGGAGGCATTTTTAATGAAATAAAAACTCTGTCATATATAAATTTTTGGCCTTTTCCCTAGAAGTTATAATAACTTTTAACGGATTCGATATGTATTATAATTAAGAAGGTATGGGTGTTTTTCTGTTTTCACAAAAAGCCCCCCCCCATTCCCCCCTACCCTTGGTTCGATTTTGATCATTAACGAACTTGACCGAGATGTTATGCCGCTTGATTTTATGTATCAGTTTGGACGAGATTTCTGCAGAATTACGGAAGTTATCGTGTCCATAAAAAATGTAGATAGATAGATAGATAAGATAGATAGATAGATAGATAGATAAAGTTTTCAACTGGGGGTGGTTTTGGGTTCTAGGAGCCGTGATCGGTGTGGATCTGCAAATATGTTTCAGGAATTCCAACTTAGGTGAGAATGTAATAGGTAGTATTTCTTACGAAATCTACCTAAAAGAGCAACATTTTATTTTCTATGGAAGTTTCTATCATACAACCAAACAAATAAACAAACAAAAATTAAGTAACTGAATATAAGAAACAAAGGGAGATTTTGGACAAATAATTATCAAGAAAGAAACAGCAAAATATTTGAACTTTATATATATATATATATATATATATATATATATATATATATATATACCGCTAACCAGGTTCCTACCTGCCCGGCATGAATGCCTAGCTTGACGGGTTAGTACCTGGGTGCGGGGCCCTGATCACAGCATGGCTGTGATCCACCTGACTATAAATTTGTTGACATCGCTGCTGTGCTTGCTCTTTTATGGTTTGCTACAGTTATCTTTGTTTGCCGGTTCAAGGTTTCTGTTTAACTTTGTTGAATTGACAGATTTAATAGGTCTCGTAATTTAGAACCTTGATCAGGTGACGAGACCCTCACCTGACTAGGCACCCCCAGAGGTATAATTCACAGGTAACTTGGAGGGCTTTGTTTGAGCTTATACGCACACTGGAAATTTTGCGAATGTAAATAGTATATGAGCGATGTCTTTGCTTCATATCACACACCTCTCTCAGCTTTTGTCAGTATAAGCTGTTTTCAAAGGGAATTTTTTCGATCGCTTGTGCGATTCTGAAAGGACTGAGCGCTCGCAATCAATACACTGCAAAAGAAAAAAAAAATGTTGATTTTAAAGTATAATACTGGCATTCCAGTTGCTAGTATTATTCTGTAAAATTAACAGTAATAAACAGTAAAATAAGCAGTAATACACTACCGCACATGCGCTGTTACATCTTGTGTAATCTTTCCCATTAAATTTCCAAGTAATATTTGTTCAACGCATATTTAAAACAAAAAGAACGAAAACAACTCGCATAATTACACAATTAATGACAAAGATGGTGAAAATATGAAAAAATATGTATCTGATATCATTACTCCTTACTTTGCATATATCTGCTGGTGGAACAATAACGTTGTAACGCAGGTTTACGGAGAGTGAGCCAGTACCTTGGCCCATGGTATTAATTAACAGGGTGCCACCAACTTTATTGATCTGAAAAGGAAATAATCGAAGATTTAGTACGTAACCTGTTTGTAACTGAATTACAAATACACTGCAAAAAATAATTTCTGATTTTACAGTATAAAACTGGCATCCCAGCTGCCAGTATTATACCGTAAAATTAACAGCATTAAACAGTAAAATAAGCCGTAATACGCTACCGCGCATGCGCGGCAGCGTATTACTGCTTGCACGGCAGCGTATTACTGCTTATTTTACTGTTTAATGCTGTTAATTTTACGGTATAATACTGGCAGCTGGGATGCCAGTTTTATACTGTAAAATCAACAATTATTTTTTGCAGTGTAGCAAATGCATAATGTTGTATGATTTTCCAAAAATGTCACTGGAGTTTTATTTAATGGGAAAGTTAATATTTCTTATGAGAGACTTTAAGAAAATAATTCTTTTAACTTTCAGAGGAAAATAAATTTGTATCGCTAATGTTGAATTCACGTCAGAATTTTTGGAAAATGTCATTTGAAAATAAGAAAATACAATTTTAGAGAAGTTTATAAAAGTAATACACACTAAAATTATAAAAGTAAACCTTTGTTCAAAAATTCCGGTACAAGTTTTAATTAAAATTAAGTGGTATAAAAAATATACCACCATTCTTTAAACTGTTAATCTAAAAATTGCTTTGTTTGCAAATTGTTTTATTGATTATGTTATTTTATTAATGCATTAATTAAATCTGCAAAGTTAGTAATCTTCTTAAATATCATCATAAGTCTATTAACAGCCAAATTTGTCAGTTTTTCGTTTTATTTTAATTTTTTACTTATATATATATTAGATAATATTATTTATTTTATCACAAGATTATTAAAGTTATGTTTTAAACAGCGCTTTTCAATAACAGTATGCCTCTCTTGAAAGATTATATATGTAATCTATTGGTAGTTAATTTAAGAAACCAATTTAGAAGAAGAAAAAATTAAATATGAAATGATAACACAATATTTCAATAAATAATTTTTGCCCTCTTTCCTCAGAAAAAAAGAGAAGAAAAAATTGGTAAAAATAATTTTTTAAGCATTTTACAAATTTTTCATCTAAAAATAATAGAACAATGGAACATCGTAAGCTGCTTGAATGGTCACTAACCGCGAAAACACATCACGCTCAAGTAAAATGTAAATCATCTTGCCATGAAGAATCAAGCAGTAATTTTTTTCCATAACTGCTTTGAAAAAAAGTTTTTAAGGAAATAAACTGTTTAAGATAGAAGACACATTTATAAAGAAGTAATTAATAAAAATAAGAGTTTAAAAATTAAATGTCTATTATATCCAAGACCTTAAGAAATCA
Organism: Maratus michaelseni; assembly: GCA_963931845.1. NCBI lineage: Eukaryota > Metazoa > Arthropoda > Arachnida > Araneae > Salticidae > Maratus > Maratus michaelseni. The sequence continues at coordinate 52,815,359 of OZ007590.1, read as the reverse complement.
AAAACTAGGAAAACATCGAAAAAAAAATGCTTACACTCTGTGTATTTGAAGGAAGTATATAATAGTAGAGCTCTGATTATTAATAGACATATATTAAAATGATATAGCAATTAAAAATAATAATTTAAAGTTTTGAATAAAGGTTACTTTAATATCTTGCAAGACTTGAGCATTTTGATCATTAAATTCCATCACTCTTTCTGAGAAACGATCATTGCTTGAAGATATCCTCGTAACCAGATTGATAGGTGGCATTTGTGCTTTGATTGCATACTCTGACATTGCTTGAAGCGCAATCATAGTATCCTAAAAAAAATTGAATTATAAAAAATTCAAATAAATTACGATATACTCAAAACATTATAAATAATGTTTTATATCTAAATAAACTTTAAAAAAAAAAGAAAAATTATCTTTCAATAAATTTTTGCATTAAAGTTTATTGTGATGTTGCATCATTCCTCTTACTTACTTCAAGCATCTTGCGTATTTTCCTTCTAATTAATATCAGGTATCTTGAAGTGATCAAGTCGTTGGCGATCAGCTGTTACATCCATTAGTTGTGAATAAAAAAAACTAAAACACATTTGACTCTTTAACGCCATTGTCAAATATCGCTGCTAATAATTTATTTCTTCTGAAATATAGTATGTAATCAAATTTTGACGTTACAAACCCTTAATCTTATTGTTTGACAGTATTTCAGATAGATATACCCATGAACTTGTAGATTGTTCAACAAACTTAAAACTACAAGTGCGATCTTAAGAGAACACTTATTAGTATAAGTGTAAACCAGCCAAAAAACTCGAAGAAAATGCAGAACGTCATTTATAAGAACGTAACATAAGATATCTATTTCTAATAGACGCGATATTGACTATTATGTTTCTCAAAAAGCCTGTATAAATTTTATTTATACACATTTGAATCAATGAGCCGTCATTTAAAAAGTTATATTATTTTCCTTATTCCATTTGAAACTTCACATTTAATTTTCTAGCATATTAGAATGTTCATACATTGAAGCATACTCTTGAACGATATACATAAAATCATTTTAAATATAGCATTATAAATTATCCCCTAAAAGCAATTACTTGGTGAAGTTAAATATCAATTTCAAAGATGAAACTTTAATTACATTAAATATATATTTTTTTCGACTCTTGAGTTTTACAGATGAAAATGGAACTCTACCATCATTCATGTAATTTATAGATACAGAATGAGCTTAGTGCATTGCACTTTCAATACTTTTTTAGCTAACATTCCTGTCAATCGGTGATCTATGTTAAGAGTTGTAAAAGAAAGATGTTTGACTGTGTGTCAGTCTGTTTGTTGGCGATGACTAGAGAAATCCATTGCACGTAGAGGTCTACAAATTTGGATAAAATAGACAAAGATAGATCCCAATGTACCCGATGGTCAGATTTTTCACTTTATTATAATTAGCTGAGATATGAAATAAAAACTATCATTGAATCTTAATGAACGAACTTTAATCCCCCCCCCCTCCTTTGGCGGCGTTATGATCAGTTCCATGCGTGTCCGAGGGAAATGTAGTTTTTTAAGTACATAGTTAGAAGACGGAAAGAAAACATTCCGCCATCTGTGCATTTTAACATCGCAATTGCCAGAGCCCGGATGGAATTATAAAAAACAAAAATACGTACATTTATACAATATTTTCGTGGTACTGAGGGTATCTTTCATTTTAAAAAAATGAATATTTATCATCTCAAAAAAACAAACTAAATGTTTTATTTATATTTTCCATTTTCTGGCCATTTTAAAATCGCAATCGCTGGGGCCGAGATAGAGTTATAACAAAACAAAAAATATCTAAGTCTGGAAGGTACTTTCATGGTACTGAGAGTATCTCTCATTAAAATAAAAAGATATTTTTTATTTCAAAAAATATTTTCTGATGGTCGTTTTGATATTTTCTGTTTTTGGTGCGTTTTAAAATCGCAATCGCTGCTGGATTGACACGTGTTTACCGAGTGATGATTTTTACAGGTAGTCCCTTAGTTTTTACCTTCTTCAAAAAACATTTTTTTCAGATGTGTTTTGCCATCTTTTGAGTAATTTTTCAATTTGTTCACTATTTCTGTCCTTTTTATAAAAAACTTTTATCAAAATTGAATCCATTTGGACACTACACTGTTAACTAGTATTTTAAAAACAGAAATTGCACAAATTGTGCTTATTAGTTGCTAAAATCAGTGTAAAAATTGTTTTAAACTCATAAAAGAGCTAAAATCCTACATGCTTCGGCTTCAAACTTAAAGCCATCATCCATCATGGATGATAGCTTTAAGTTTGAAGCCGAAACATGTAGGATTTTAGCTCTTTTATGAGTTTAAAACAATTTTTACACTGATTTTAGCAACTAATAAGCACAATTTGTGCAATTTCTGTTTTTAAAAAACTTTTATCAATTTATCATTTTCCCCTGAAAATTTATATTTCATAAAACGATATTGTACAAATGAACTAGAACTTTATTATATTTATTTTTAATAGCATATTACAGTATACAACAATATGTATTGTAAAATGAACAATAACGGTTAAATGACAAATCATGTAAATGGACATGTTCATCTTCTGGGCTAATATTTTAATTATTTTTCGAAAGATATTATCTCATGTTAATTTTTTTTTTGCAGTCTGCTAAATTATACTACAAAAATTTTCCATTTAGTAATGTTCCGTATATGACCCCGGCTTATTAAAATAATTCTTATTCTTAAAATAGTCCTTTACTATCCATAGGTAAAGCCATTTTATCCTAATCCACTTAATAATATTTATTCGAAAGTATTTAGATCTAAAAATGGCGATAGCTACTTAAGTTTATTCTTTAAATAGAACATCTTTAGTTTTAATCTATTATTAAAATTCATTATTATTATTCCCGTGTAATCAAACTGTTATAAAATTCTTTATTTAAATGCTAAAATATCATATCTCTTGCATTATTCCGCTCAAAAAACCTTAGTTCTTAATAAAAAAAAATCTATTATTAAATATTAAATGTCTTTTAAAATATTTCCAAAATATTTTTTTTCTTTTTTCTACATCAAAGATTCATTTTCTTTCTTTCTTTTCTTTTCTTTTCTTTTTTTTTTTTTTATTGCGTATTAAATTCGAAGTTTTAACCACAGTCTCAAAGCAGAGACTTTGATTTGTTGACACGTCATTCATCTGGTACGAGATTTTCGAAGCCTGTAGAATATTTTTTCCGCACGGAAGTTAAATCGCCTCAAAATAATTGCGCCGGAAATGCGAATAAAGTTCCTTTAAAGCCCTTATGATTCGGAGAATCCGTATCACGTTGACGTATGTTGTGGTCTTGTACCAAGACAGTAAAAACCTGAAGCAGACTCGATTTTCAGTGGAATGTTTGACGGCGTTAACTAAAATGAGCTGCTGTTCGATTTTTTGGCTTTTTTAGACGATGGAATTTTTTGACATTTGGTCTGGAATGAATTTTATAAACTAACGAGAGCCTATCCCCGAACTGTAAAGATGATTGTTTTTTAATAAATGAATTTGAGTGCCATCGTCTTCTTCTTTCCTTCATTCTACATACTGCTCGGTCTACTACTGCTTAAAGTTCCTATTACGACTGCATTAATTTGGAGATGTTTGTCATCGTTTTTCTTTGACTGCTGTTAAATTCAGAGTGTGACAGAAATTCCTCAATTTTGTGACATATATATATAAAAGTTTGTCTTGGAAAAGGCATTCACAAATCAATATAATTAGCTTTCTTCTAATTCAGTTTAATGGTAATTTACAAATATTTAGAATGTAAAATGTGAAACGATATTGTATAACTTCACAATATATAGAAGTTAGAATATTATTGGTTAGATACAGACTGACAATCTGTGTATTTGTACTCTTTTAATAAAACACAGTTTTGCTACTTCTTTCACACCAAATTAACTTTTTTATTCATTATGATGAATCTATTTTTTTAGGTGGGGGGGGGGGGGGGGGAGGGGATCACATTTATCGGTGACAAAAGCGGTTTTCAATGTTTTTATTAGCAAAAACACTTATTTCAGCATGTTCTGATAAACAATTTTTCATTAATAAAAGTCAGTTGATTGTTATTAACTAACTATAATGTTATATATTTATATTCCAACTCTTATAATATGTATATCAATTATAAACATTTAGTTAATATTTATTGATAAATATGTAGAGGCTAATATCATTTACTAGGTTTAAAATACCCTTTTCCCCAGGTTTTTTTCAACGTCCTGGCAAAAACTAGATTTTACCGGTCAATACCTGACCCAGAATCGTCGGGAGCTCGGATAGAGTTTCAACAAGAATAAAAAATCATGCATCAAGCCCATATTACGAAACACTTTCCAACATTTCCAGAATACTTTAACAAAACTGCACAGTTTAATAATGTGAAGAGTCTGTCTTGCCTAAGTAAACAATTTGGAAAACGGATAACAGATTTGAAAATCCAATGTTAATAGTCGGGAAAATATCCGAATTATTTTGAGCAGCCCTGTATATGATCTATAGATTTGTATATATACTACATAGTATGTTAAAATTTAGCTCAGTTTAGAAATGCATAGCACTGTTGAAAATTTCCTTTCAACAATATCCGTCAATAAACAACAACAAAAAGATCTTTTGTGATACCTTGTATATGATCCATAGCCTTTATACACACCAAGTAAAATATAAAAAATAGTTAAATTAAAAATGCATACAATTACGCTCACAAAAACGCTCTCAAATAAATACGCACTTACAGTAATTATTGCTCATAAGCAGTACTGTAACTGAATTATTTTGTGTGTTCTGTAAATGAATGATAAATACACCATATTATACAGCAAGCATATTTGGGTGTACCTGAGTGATACATATAAATTTCGATGTGTTTGAAATAATGTAACATCATTAGAATACACCGCAAACGATTTTTCCCTATAGACCGTAATGTAACGGAATTGCTTGAGTGCCCCTATAAACGAACTATAAATGCTACATACTTCATTTTCAATAGAGAACATGACATAATAAATCTCAAAAACATATATCAATTGCATAGCAATTCCAGTATATTTACACGAGTTTACAGACAGACAAACCGAATTCAAAAACACTTCTCAACTATGTTAGAAAGTGTTAAAAAAAAATACCTACCTGTTGTCAGTATTTTTGTGATACTGGTGGCATCTCTTATTTAAAAACATATACTAATATATAAATGTTTACTACTTCAAAAATAAAAATAAAAAGAATCTGGAGGTTTTTTTCATATTTTTCAGTTTTAAACTGCCATTCCCGTAGCTCGAATAGCAATAATAATAATAATAATAATAATAATAATAATGAATAAATAAAAAATGGATAGAAGGTACTTTTTTGCTCTCAACGGTGCCTTTCATTTAAAAAACATGAATATTTACTGGAAAAAAAAAGTATTTTCTGAAGACTATGTTCATATCTTCCATTTTTTTCTGCAGTTTTAAATTACCATCCACGTGTGCGGATATATAAACAAGTGGGTAAGTGTGATCGAAGATCGCTCAAAGGGTTTCGTTTAATATTCCTTTCAAAACACTTTATCCTTTCTTTAATACATTCAAACAAATTTCATTTAGCAACAACGACAAAAAATAAAGTCATGTTTTTTATAAAGTAAAAATTTACCGGTCTATTTTTTCCTTTTTTCGAATATCTAAACCTGCCGGATAGCGGTCCAAGCCCGCTATTATATTCTGTCATAATAATATCCGTCACGAGGACTAAATGCAATATTAAAAAAAATAATTTCAAAATTAAACAAATTGTACACCTTCAAAATGTTAAAATATGCGAATATTTCCATAATCGGATTTTTATCACGATTCAATATGTTTCTCAAACTCATATATTTACTATTCTCTATTATATTGATACTCGCTTTGTATTATTCTCAAACATTTAAAAAATTAGTTAAACTTCCTATATGACGTCAGATTTTCTTTTTAATTCTCTAATGACGTGATATTAATCTGCTTTGTCCACTTACACATACTCATACTCCTTGTATTATTGAGAAATCTTAGACATTTTCCGTTTTATTACGACTATGACGTCAATCAATTTTATTTCATATTTATCTTTTTTTCAATTGGTGAAACTTTTTATTTCATTTTCATTTTTCACGTGAAAATCGTCTGATAGAAAATTAATTATTGTAGAAAGAATTTCGTTGTGGATTTTAAATCTTTGGCATCTGCTATAACGAAAAATGTTTCAATTTAATAGGAAAAGGCTGTTAGAATTTTGGTTTTTTATCTCTATTTATTAAAATAATACGAATTTTTCAAATTTTAATATTTTGAGCTCTTCACAGCTGCTATTCAGATTTATACACTAAGTTTCAACTCTGTAAGTTACATACTTTTTGAGAATGGCTCTGTGACGGACAGACAACGGAGCGGGGGTAATAGGGTTTCGTGAGATGAACGAAACCCTAAAAAAAGGTGTAATACTTAACCATACATTATACCTTTCTGTTGTTTTCGGACAGCATGTTTTGCAACGTTTAGAATTTCGTCAAATACTTTGCCTTGTTGATTCGGTGATATCTCCTTACAATAAATACTCATTTCTATAAGAAATATTATCCTCCACTGGATTTTTATATTCTTTTAATGTACAAATCTTCATGTCCATTTAAGCTGCGAAACAGAAGGTTGAAACATCTCTAAACATTATTCAAAGGACATAGGCACGGTGATGGGAAGTCCTTTAAAATTGTGCTTTAAAATTGATATCGCTTCAGCTAATAGGTGGCACTACATCGTGCGACCAATATGCAATCTATTAGCTAAAGTTTGCGCCAATTTTCAAAGTTTCTGTGTTTTAAATATACAATCAGCCCGCTAAATATAACCATTTATTTAATCCTTTGTATCAGTGTCTCGGAGCCTTGCTATTTCAAAACTAGACATTGAATTTTCTGGAACACTGTGTATGCATAAACATTCATATTTTTTAGCATGTTCATCTGCTACCTGAGTTCTAAACACAAAATCAATTGAAATCGAAATAATACCTTTGTTGAAGTAATTTTTGTTAAAAATTGTAATTTCTCTTTATCATCAAACCTGTAAAATGGTTTTTGCTGAAACCGCTTTCAGATGCAAAAATCCCCAATAATAAAGAGAATTTACTTTAAAATCATACACATTTCTGTATTATTTATTGGAGTAAAATAAATTACGAATAAAACTACTGAGAAGTAAATTTAATAACATCAATTCAATATCTAATGTATTAAGTTATTTCAAAGTCCACCCTATTTTATCCGTATGCGTATCAAGACGTAACAGAAACAAATAGTTTTTTTTTTCATTAAAATGTCACGTACCTGTGTAGATTCATATGCTCCAGACTTAAGTTGCTTTGTATTAAGCCAATTCACGATGGAAGTGCTCTTTTGCATATCATTGAAGAGCAGCTGAGTGAGCAGAGCATAACCAGCTGTTTGTATATCGTGAGCAGAATCCTCTGTTTCCCAATGCATCCTATTAGTGTCTGAAAGAATAATTCGCGACCCTTTAAAATGTGCACTATCTCATTTTTTATAATCTGTAAATGAGATATTTCTGAAAAGCATATTACACAATCATTGAAAAGGTTTCTTCTTTATTTCAATTATTCTTATTGATTATTAGAATACTCGAAAAATTTGGATTCATGAGGTATTAGTACATAACGTAAAGCATTATTAATTAGTGTATTAAGTAACATAATTGAGTGTGTTTTATAGAAGATTGATTTTAATTGAATGTAAAAATATACACAAAATTGCAAAATACAATAACTCCTTATTATATCGCGCCTCGTTATAGCGTTTATTCTGATATATCACTCTTTTAATCGTAACTCCTCCTAAAATAAGATTTTCTATTTAAACTACATTTTAAAGTAACTTTATGCTGTTCCAGTCCCAATAAGTGTAATTCTATATTGTTAATTTTATTTTGAAAATTGTAATATGCGCATAAAATAACCATTTTGGAGACAAATATGGAACATTTATTCTGCTATCCTCTGAAAAAGAACAAAAAAAAAAAAAAAAAAAAAAACCACACACACAAACTGAAATATTTCCTAAAACAACCTACCCTAGTACTTCATTAAATATTTCACTAAAGTCAATTTTATTTTATTTTGTTCTGTTTTTATGCACCATTTAGAATAACAAAATTAGTTAAAAATAATAAAGGCGTGCTTATTTAGTTTTTAAAATAATTTAAACTAACAATTGTAAAATTCTGGCAAAACATGAGCTTCACGTTTACAGATTTTCTTGTTATAATAGAATTTTAGAATAATCTGCATAAATTTTTAATTGTTTTTTGTGTTAAACCATTAATATGTAATAAAATGCTTCAATTTCAGCTGGTTATGTCAGGTATGAATTTTCTTGGGTAATATGGGTTATTTTTAAAAAAAATTGAGTTATTTTTTTTTTTCAAATTTTCTCTTAATTGGCTGCCATTTTGTAATAAAGTGATAAAATCAAAAATGCTCAACATTAAAATCTTAGTCAGAACAAGCTGTTTTTTGCATTCTTTATTAGACTTTATATACAGAAAATTTCCAAAAAATGGTTTTGTTTAGAGGACAGCACAATATTTATAGATTCTCATCTTCCTTATGTTTCCTTATATTATCATCTTCCTTGTGTTTTCCTTCCTTATGTATTTTTACTGCTATCAGTAAATTGTGCACTCGAATGTATCGAGCTTTTTTCTCGTCTCCCGACAGCTGTGATATAACGAAGGGCTATTGTATAATGACTGTTTAGATTTTTGTTATTTCTTGTTGTAGGATTATCAACTTGCTTATTATAATAGACTAATATCATCGATCAAATTGTTCATCGTCTCAAGAAGAGCCACCTCTTATGAAAAATAGTCATTTATTAGTGATTATTGTGAATGAATATTTTGTATGAATATACTTTCTAGTTTTCTGAACCAAATTATGTAAACTGACACTTTAACACTTTCAAAATGTAGAAACAAAATTAAATATTTAGAAAAAGGTAATTATAATCCAGAGTTGTTTTATAAAAATAAATTGAAAAATATTTAGTATTTTATTCACTGTAATTATATTACCATTTCTGATTTACTGAAATGACAAATTGAGCACTTTCTAACTAACTGGTGATTTATTCAGACAAACTTATATAAAAGAAACACTTGTCACGAAACAGCAAAGATTAAAAGATGTCTTATTGTCTAATTAAACCACATTTCATAGAATAATTAATTTAGTTATAAAAGAAACGGAAATGTCCTGCTTTTCGAATTATTATTAGTTAAATATCGCTATTGTTTTACAGAAATAAGAAAGATCTGGAGGCACGGCAGTGCCTCCGCCAAGTCGAGAGAGGACAGCCGTAAGCATACTTTTCTGGAAGCAACTCAGGGCACTTTTGACCCCCCCCCCCCCCCCATATCTCCGCGATGGAGTATCCCAAAAATTTGAAACTTCGTTTTTCTAGAGTATTTGACCCACAGGACCGAAATTTAAAATTACAACTTTCTGTCTTTTCTACTTCAAACGATATATGAACTCAAACATTCGATTTTTTGTCACTCACTCACTCACTCGTTCACGCGTCATCAAAAAGATTAGGTAGATTCCGTAACCCTAGAAACTTGACATTTGGAAAAAAGGTAGTGTTTAGGATACAAAGAAAGGAAAAATTATAAAATCCGGAAAATTCGAAAAAAAAAAAAAACATTCGAAAATTCAACAAATTCCATCAAAATTGAAAATTGAAAATAATACGATCTTGTAGTCTTAGAAACTTAAGATTCGGTGTGAAGGTAGTGTTTAGTATCTTGAAAAAGAAAACATCAAAAACAGAAAAAAAATCGAAAGCAAAATTGAAAAAATCAAAAAATCGAAAATTTTCAAATAATCCGATTTTGTTGCGCTAGAAACTTGGGATTCGGAATAAAGGTAGTATTTAGGATGCAAAATAAGAAAAAATTAAAAATTCTGGAAAATTCGAAAAAAAAAATTAAAAAATTCGAAAAATTCGAAAAAAATTGAAAAAATTAAAATAATTTGATTTTTTAGCCTTAGAAACTTAAAATTCGCAGTAAAGATAGTGTTTAGGATTCAGAATAAGTTAAAATAAAAAACGCAATAAAATTCGAAAATAAAATAAAAAAATCGAAAAAACACGGAAAAATCGAAAAATAAGGAAAATTTGAAAATAATTTGATTTCATAGCGCTAGAAACTTGAAATTTGGAATAAAGGTAATATTTAAGATACTAAATAAGGAAAAATTAAAAAATATGGATAATTCAAAAAATACCCATAAATTAGTGCAGACGATATAAGAACTCAAAGTTTCGATTTTTTGTCACTCACACACTCACTCACTCTCGCGTCATCAAAAAGATTGGGTAGATCCCGCAGCCACAGAAACTTAAAATTTGGAATAAAGCTCGTGTTTCGGATACAAAGAAAGGAAAAATTATAAAATCCGGAAAATTAAAAAACATTTGAAAATTCAACAAATTCTATCAAAATTGAAAATTGAAAATAATACGATCTTGTAGTCTTAGAAACTTAAGATTCGGTGTGAAGGTAGTGTTTAGTATCCAGAAAAAGAAAACATCAAAAACACCAAAAAAATCGAAAAATCGAAAAATTTCAAATAATCCAATTTTGTTGCGCTAGAAACTTGGAATTCGGAATAAAGGTAGTATTTAGGATGTAAAATAAGGAAAAATTAAAAAATCCAGAAAATTCGAAAAAAAAAATCGAAAAAAATTAAAATAATTTGATCTTTTGGCCTTAGAAACTTAAAATTCGCGGTAAAGATAGTGTTTAGGATTCAGAATAACTTAAAATAAAAACGCAATAAAATTCGAAAATAAAATAAACAAAATCGAAAAAATCTGAAAAATCGAAAAATAAGGAAAATTTGAAAATAATTCGATTTTATAGCGCTAGAAACTTAAAATTTGGAATAAAGGTAATATTTAAGATACAAAATAAGGAAACATTAAAAAATATGGATAATTAAAAAAAAATCGAAAATTAAAAAAAAAAAAAGAAAGAAAAAGAAAAAGAAAAAGAGAGAAATTGAAAATAATATGATCTCTTAGTCTTAGAAACTGAAAATTTGGTGTAAAAGTAGTGTTTAGGATTCAGAAAAAGAAAAAATTAAAAACACAACAAAAATTGAAAATAAAATCAAATAATCAAATAAAAAACGAAAATTTGAAAATAATTCGATTTTGTAAAGCTAGAAACTTAAAATTTGGAATAAAGATAGTATTTAGGATACAAAAAAAAAGAAAAAAGAAATAAATAAAAAATCTGTAAAAACCCGAAAATTTGAAAAGTTGAAAAAAATTCGATTTTGTAGCTTTAGAACTTAAAATTCGGCGTAAACTTATTATTTAGGATACAGAAAAAGGAAAAATTAAAACACAATAAATTAGAAAATAGAATAAAAAACTCGAAAAAGATCGGAAATTTCAAAATAATTCGATTTTGTAGCGCTAGAAACTTGAAATTTGCAATAAAGGATACAAAATAAGAAAAAATTAAAAAATCTAGAAAATTATAAAAAAATTCGAAAAAATCAATAATTGAAAATAATTTTATCTTGTAGTCTTAGAAACTTAAAACTTGGTGTAAAGGTAGTATTTACTATTCAATAAAAGGAACAATTAAAATATTCGTTAAATTCGAAAATAAAATCGAAAAATCGAAATATCTTTAAGAAATCGAAAATTTGAAACAATTTGACTTTGTACTGCTAGAAACATTAGTTTTAAGATAATTGTCCTATGAGCTAGTACAACGCCCCTAATTGTTTTATGTTATTTTCCCCGGATTATGGTTTTCTTTTCTTTTGTTTACGAATTTCGTTATAGAAAAGTTCCGCTATAGACTGGCTACGATATAGGCGATTTCTTTATAGACAGGTTTGTTTTCTTTCACAGGTTGTACTCTATTTACTTCACATATGAAATATGGATTGTTAAATGATGTTAGCTCCACAAAAGTTTTCACAGCTCCCTCTACCCTCCCGACATTACTGGCTGGTTATGGTTTGATAGTTCTTTCTAAATAAAATCATGGTGACTCTAACATTCACTTGATTTACCTCTAAATTGAACCTAAATGTTCCTAAGAAGACGGATCAAATAATTACTATATTGGCATGACAATCAGGTAACTTAGAATTAAAATCAAAAAATCAATAAATTTATAAAAAGTCGAAAATTTGAAAATAATTCGATTTTGTAGTCCTAGAAGCTTGACATTTGGCAGAAAGGCAGGGTTTAGTACACAAAGTAAGGAAAAATTAAAAAATCCGTAAATAATAAAAAAAACTAAAAAAACGAATAAATAAACATCGAAAAAAGGAATATAGTTTGATTTATTGGAAATTTCCGGAAATTTTAATTTTGGCTTTCTTTTTATACTAAAAAGTTCTTTTACGTTAAATATCAAGTATCTAGGGCTGCGAGTAATATCTCAGATGGATAGCACCTATCCTGGAAGCAACTGAGAGTACTTTTGACACTCCCCCTCCCATAACTTAGTGCTTGCCTTAGGAACCTGAAATCTCTTTTTATCTACAGTACTTTGCAAACGAAACTAAAGCTTCAAATTTTTGATACCTGTAAATAATAGGAACAGAGTGTGGGCTCAGCGAAAATCAGTGGATGATCTCCAAAAAGAACCCAAAATCAAGAAAAGGAGGATTACTTACAAAAAGAAGTGAAATCTCATCAAAAAGTCACCTGTAAAAAATGCAGCCAAGTCTCGTAACTCATTTACCGTAAAAAGTACTGAGATCGTATAAAGCCAAGTTTAACTATCTTATTAACTCTGAAATTTTCATTCACAAATCACTCCTAGTCTCTACACCTTTAGTTAATTATCATTTTGTGACTTGGCAATTGCGCAGCACAGGGAAGTTATAACATCTTACTATGTTATGGGATGGGATGGGATAATTTAATTAAGGCAAATTATATACGCACAGGGAAGTTATTACACTTTAATATGTTATAGTATTATTTGATTAAGACTAACTATATACATCACATTCTCGTGCTACGTAATTGCCAAGTCACAAAATAATAATTAACTAAAGATGTAGAGACTAGGAGTGATTTGTGAATGAAAATTTCAGAGTTAATAAGATAGTTAAACTTGGCTTTATACGATCTCAGTACTTTTTACGGTAAATGAGTTACGAGACTTGGCTGCATTTTTTACAGGTGACTTTTTGATGAGATTACATATTCTAAAAGCTATTGCATCTTGTATGGTACACAAACAATAATCAGGGTAATTGTTAATTTTCCAAAAACTAACAATTGTTACTAAATTATTATGGTTAATGCTTAAGGTTTTCTTCTAATTGTTTAAAAAATGTATTGATCTGCATACATTTGTTATTCAAGATCAAAAAGAAGTAAAAAGTTGCATATAAAATCTTGAATTCGAAAAAACCGAAAAATTTAAAATAGCAAAATTTTAAACTGTTTAATTGTTCTTTCTGATTTCGTAGTTTAAAAATTAAACTGCTGTTAAAACTTGGTAAGTAGATATCGGACACTAACATTTTTATTTTTATTGCATTAAAAACTTCACAAGAGTATCAGTATAAGATGAGATGTGAGTATTGAACGTGTGTCAAATATCTTGGAAGAACAACAGATGATTTGTGTAGAATAATTATTCAGTAAAATTAAGGACACCCGAGATACAAAATAAGTAAAAAATCACTGCTTTTATAACGGTTTAGGAATGAAATTTATTTATATGTAACTTATTATCAGAATGAGCTTGAAAATTATGAGTTATAGCAAAATCAAGCACTGCTAAAGAGGCTGGATAAGTAAGAGTTACAAAATCCACCAAAATCGGAGAAGAGCTCCTATAAGCATAAATACCAATATCCGGCCTTTTTCATATAAAAAAAAACTATACTTCGAATCAGATATTTATATAACGAATGAAATTAAGTAGATTTCAAATGATTACCGGATTTAATGTAACACACATTTAATTAAAAAAAAATTCTGGTTCAAAGTACATTTTTTATGTAAAAAAAGCCGGAGTTTGGCAAGTATGTATAAGGAAAGGACATATTTAGAAACAAACACTTCCGTCAACCAATTTACCTACTTCATTTTTGCTTTAGCGATTATTGAATGAATCGTCATGACGGTATAGACCAAACGTATCGCATGTGATTATTGATAGACCAATCAGATTACCTGAATTTTTGTGTACCATAGAAGTCATAAAGACTACAGGTATCCAACAGTAATTTTTTCTAACAGTGACGTCAGCCGCCGTATCCGTAATAGAACCTTCAATAGGAAGGGGAAATGGCACTTCCGAATTTCCGCACGTCACCTTCTTTCAACAAGACGCGGGTTACAAATCAAAATCCCAAATTTGGCAAAGGCCAAAATTTTAAACATGTATATCTCCCCTTTGTCTTTGATGTTAAAACACAGTGCTCCTGTTACGAGCTTTTAAAATGATTTTCCGAGAGTAATATTTTTACTATATATATATATATATATATATATATATTTATTTATTTATTTTAGACATGCGAAAGGGGTTTACATTCACGAATCGTACCTTAACGTGCTTAATATCCTAATATACAACGGTAAAATAAAGAGATAAATTTGAATGCCAGTGTAGTTTGTCACTTTGTCGATTGCTATAAGTGAGACCTTGATACAATTCGTACAGATAAAAAGATGAAAGGAAGTTGTTAGAATTTTATAAATGATGTCCTAACTTAAGGTAAAAATAACTTTCATAATACTTAAAGATTATTTAATATTTTCAAGGAATACACAAACAGTTAAAAATACATATCGTTAAGCAAGCTACACACTGCAAAAAATAATTGTTGATTTTACAGTACAATACTGGCACCCCAGCTGCCAGTATTATACCGTAAAATTAACAGTATTAAACAGTAAAATAAGCAATGCGCGGCAGCGTATCACTGCTTATTTTACTGTTTAATACTGTTAATTTTACGGTATAATACTGGCAGCTGGGGTGCCAGTATTGTACTGTAAAATCAACAATTATTTTTTGCAATGCATCCTTGCGTCAGATTAGAAAAGTGAGTCGCTGCAAGCGAAGTCGGGAAAACAGTCTAGAGTGTCAACAACTTATCCTGTTGCCACATCGTCAAGGTAAAAGTTCTTGAAACACATGTTGCCACAAAAACAAACATTAATTTTTCCTGCCATCTGGTGGATGATAATGGAAAGTTCACCACAAAGTAATTCTATTAAGTATGTAATAGTAAGCAAGGTAATAATGTAATGCATGTAATAATAAGTAATTAAGTAAATCCTCGTTAAAAGTAAAACTTTTCACTCTATCGCTTCTTTCAAAGGGGAAGAATAAGACTATAAGGTAAAAGAGAAAGAGATTATAAATATTCTTTTTCTAATTAGTTTGAAACTCGGTCGAAAAATAATACGCTCTTTTGTTTGGTCGTTTTTTCAACAGTAGATTTTGCGAACGAATTGGATAAAAAAAAATAGCTTGCTCGTTCTAAAAGAAATAATACAAATTGTACATATGAATGGAAATATTGATCTCATCAAAAAGTCACCTGTAAAAAATGCAGCCAAGTCTCGTAACTCATTTACCGTAAAAAGTACTGAGATCGTATAAAGCCAAGTTTAACTATCTTATTAACTCTGAAATTTTCATTCACAAATTACTAATAGTCTCTACATCTTTAGTTAATTATTATTTTTTGACTTGGCAATTACGTAGCACGAGAATGTGATGTATATAGTTAGTCTTAATCAAATAATACTATAACATATTAAAGTATAATAACTTCCCTGTGCGTATATAATTTGCCTTAATTAAATTATGCCATCCCATCCCATAACATAGTAAGGTGTAATAACTTCCCTGTGCTGCGTAATTGCCAAGTCACAAAATAATAATTAACTAAAGATGTAGAGACTATTAGTAATTTGTGAATGAAAATTTCAGAGTTAATAAGATAGTTAAACTTGGCTTTATACGATCTCAGTACTTTTTACGGTAAATGAGTTACGAGACTTGGCTGCATTTTTTACAGGTGACTTTTTGATGAGATTTCTCTTCTTTTTGTAAGTAATCTTCCTTTTCTTGATTTTGGGTTCTTTTTGGAGATCATCCACTGATTTTCGCTAAGCCCTCACTCTGTCCCTATTATTTACAGGTATCAAAAATTTGAAGATTTAGTTTCGTTTGCAAAGTACAGTAGATAAAAAGAGATTTCAGGTTCCTAGGCAAGCACTAAGCTATGGGAGGGGGAGTGTCAAAAGTACTCTCAATTGCTTCCAGGATAGGTGCTATCCATCTGAGATATTACTCGCAGCCCTAGATACTTGATATTTAACATAAAAGAACTTTTTAGTATAAAAAGAAAGCCAAAATTAAAATTTCCGGAAATTTCCAATAAATCAAACTTTATTCCTTTTTTCGATGTTTTTTTTTTTCGTTTTTTTCGTCTTTTTTTTTTATTATTTACGGATTTTTTAATTTTTCCTTACTTTGTGTGCTAAACCCTGCCTTTCTGCCAAATGTCAAGCTTCTAGGACTACAAAATCGAATTTTTTCAAATTTTCGACTTTTTATAAATTTATTGATTTTTCGATTTTAATTCTAAGTTACCTGATTGTCATGCCAATATAGTAATTTTTTTATCGGTCTTCTTAGGATCATTTAGGTTCAATTTAGAGATAAATCAAGTGAATCTTAGAGTCACCATGATTTTATTTAGAAAGGACTATCAAGCCATAACCAGCCAGTAATGTCGGGAGGGTAGGGGGAGCTGTGAAAATTTTTGTGGGGCTAACATCATTTAACAATCCATGTTTCATATGTGTAGTAAAAAGAGTATAACCTGTGAAAGAAAACAAACATGTCTATAAAGAAATCGTCTATATCGTAGCCAGTCTATAGCGGAACTTTTCTATAACGAAATTCGTAAAGGAAAGAAAAGAAAACCATAATCCGGGGGAAATAACATAAAACAATTAGGGGCGTTGTACTAGGTAATAGGACAATTATCTTAAAACTAATGTTTCTAGCAGTACAAAATCAAATTGTTTTCGAATTTCCGATTTCTTAAAGATATTTCGATTTTTCGATTTTATTTTCGAATTTAACGAATATTTTAATTGTTCGTTTTATTGAATAGTAAATACTAACTTTACACCAAGTTTTAAGTTTCTAAGACTACAAGATAAAATTATTTTAAATTTTTGATTTTTTCGAATTTTTTTTATAATTTTCTAGATTTTTTAATTTTTTTCTTATTTTGTATCCTTTATTACAAATTTCAAGTTGCTAGCGCTACAAAATCGAATTATTTTGAAATTTCCGATCTTTTTCGAGTTTTTTATTCTATTTTCGAATTTATTGTGTTTTAATTTTTCCTTTTTCTGTATCCTAAACAATAAGTTTACGCCGAATTTTAAGTTCTAAAGCTACAAAATCGAATTTTTTTCAATTTTTCGAATTTTCGATTTTTTTTTTCGAATTTTAAAATTTTTTTATTTATTTCTTTTTTTTTTGTATCCTAAATACTACCTTTATTCCAAATTTTAAGTTTCTAACTTTACAAAATCGAATTATTTTCAATTTTTCGTTTTTTTTTTTCGATTTTTTGATTTTATTTTCAATTTTTGTTGTGTTTTTAATTGTTTATTTTTCTGAATCCTAAACACTACCTCTACACAAAATTTTCAGTTTCTAAGACTACCAGATCATATTATTTTCATTTTCTCTCTTTTTCTTTCTTTCTTTCTACTTTTTTTTTTTTTGAAAGTTTCGATTTTTTCTTTAATTATCCATATTTTAATGTTTCCTTATTTAGTATCTTAAATATTAGCTTTATTCTAAATTTCAAGTTTCTAGCGCTGTGAAATTGAATTATTTTCAAAATTTCCTTGTTTTTCGATTTCTTTCGATTTTTTTATTTTATTTCCGAATTTTATTGCGTTTTTATTTTAACTTATTCTGAATCCTAAACACTATATTTACCGCGAATTTTAAGTTTCTAAGGCCACAAATCAAAGTAACCACAGATTTTTTTTCGAATTTTTTTCGAATTTTTCGAATTTTTGATTTTTTTTTCGAATTTTCTGGATTTTTTAATTTTTTCTTATTTTGCATCCTAAATACTACCTTTATTCCGAATTTCAAGTTTCTAGCGCAACAAAATTGGATTATTTGAAAATTTTCGATTTTTCGATTTTATTCTCAAAATTTTTTTGTGTGTTTGATGTTTTCTTTTTCTGAATTCTAAACAGTACCTTCACACTAAATTTTAAGTTTTTAAGACTACAAGATCGTGTTATTTTCAATATTCAATTTGTTCGATTTTTTTTAAATTTTCGAATGTTTTTTTTTTTAATTTTCCGGATTCTATAATTTTTCCTTTATTTGTATCAGTTGATTCCAAATTTTAAGTTTCTGTGGCTGCGGGATCTACCCAATCTTTTTGATGACGCGAGAGTGAGTGAGTGTGTGAGTGACAAAAAATCGAAACTTTGAGTTCATATATCGTCTGCACTAATTTATGGGTATTTTTTGAATTATCCATATTTTTGAATTTTTCCTTATTTAGTATCTTAAATATTACCTTTATTCCAAATTTCAAGTTTCTAGCGCTGTAAAATCAAATTATTTTCAATTTTTCCTTATTTTTCGATTTTTCCGATTTTTTCGATTTTTTTATTTTATTTTCAAATTTTATTGCGTTTTTTATTTTAACTTATTCTGAATCCTAAACACTATCTTTACTGCGAATTTTAAGTTTCTAAGGCTAAAAAATCAAATTATTTTAATTATTTTAATTTTTTTCGAATTTTTGAATTTTTTTTTCGAATTTTCCGAGATTTTTAATTTTTTCTTATTTTGCATCCTAAATACTACCTTTATTCCGAATTCCAAGTTTCTAGCGCAACAAAATCGGATTATTTGAAATTTTTCGATTTTTTTCGATTTTTCGATTTTTTTCAATTTTGCTTTCGATTTCTTTGGTGTTTTTGATGTTTTCTTTTTCTGGATACTAAATACTACCTTCACACCGAATCTAAAGTTTCTAAGACTACAAGATCGTATTATTTTCAATTTTCAATTTTGATGGAATTTGTTGAATTTTGGAATGTTTTTTTTTCGAATTTTCCGGATTTTATAATTTTTCCTTTCTTTGTATCCTAAACACTACCTTTTGTCCAAATGTCAAGTTTCTAGGGCTGCGTGATCTACCTAGTCTTTTTGATGACGCGTGAACGAGTGAGTGAGTGAGTGACAAAAAATCGAATGTTTTGAGTTCATATATCGTCTGAACTAGAAAGACAGAAAGTTGTAATTTTAAATTTTGGTCCTGTATGCCGAATACTCTAGAAAAATGAAGTTTCAAATTTTTGGGATACTCCAGTGCGGAGATATGGGGGGGTCAAAAGTGCCCTGAGTTGCTTCCAGAAAAGTATGCTTACGGCTGTCCTCTCTCGACTTGGCGAGGGCACTGCCGTGGCTCCAGATCTTGCCAAGGCTGTGGTTTTCCTATTAGACTTAATGTTAGCTATATGCTCCATTTTTCTGCAACTAAATTTCCTCATGCCAATATAGTAATTCATTCATCCGTTTTCTTATGATCGTTTATGTTCAATTTAGAGATAAATCAAGAGAATCTTAGAATCACCATGATTTTATTTAGAAAGGACTATCAAGCCATAACCAACCAGTAATGTCGGGAGGGAGGGAGAGATGTGAAAATTTTTGTGCGACCAACATCTTTTAACAACAAATATTTCATATATAAATTAAATAGAGTAAAGCCTGCGAAAGAAAATGAACCTGTCTATAAAAAAAAAAGGTCTATAACGTAGCCAGTCTATAGCGGAACTTTTCTATTACAAAATTCGTAAACAAAAGAAAAGAAAAGCATGAAAATAACACAAAACAATAACGGAAGGTGTACTAGCTAATAGGACAATTATCTTAAAATCTATCTAAATCAAACTATCCCCATCCTGTGGGATTTGTTTTTCAATGTTTTACTTTATTTAATGCAAAACATAGATTGCATCCGACAACTCATAAAAAAGTCCTCCGGCCTGTACCGGCAGGAAAAGGTAGCTTTCCTATATCTTCGTTTTAAAATTTTAGCTAATGTTACTCGAAAACAGCAAGTTAAAATGCAAAGAAACCGTTTACAAAAGATTCGCTTACACTGAATTTGAATAAGAAATTCGCCAAATTATTAAGCTATAGCCAAGTTGGCTTCATTTATGAAGACTTATTTTTGTCGCCAAATTTGGCGAGATTTCGCCAATTGTCGCCAAGCTTGGCGAGAATTTGGCGCTAACTGATATGAATATATAGTTTTATGCGTATGATTGGGAAAATGATTACAACAATGAAAGAAAATAATTTGCGAGAAATCGCGTTCACTAAAACTTATAAATTTATATTAAAATCATTAAAATTACAGACATTACAATACACTTTCATAAAACATTAAAAACATATTAAAATTGGACGTTTCGGATTTACATGGAAAATCCCTCTTCAACAACAACATTTCACTTAGCGTAAATCATAGTTCAAAAATATCAACAAATAGAAAATGCAACGTATCAAAATTTCGAAGTCAAAGTTACAGTTATAATAACACGGAGTATTCATTCGGGATTGCACCTGCTTGACCATTATTGACTTTATCGTTGGTTTTTTGTAATGTGCTGTTTTGTTTCAAAATGTCAGCCACCCTAGAATTTCAAACTGCTCTATCTCAGCCAATTTTTAAGATAGCGGTAAAACAAAAAATGCTCTGGAATCCTTGTATCAAGTCCTAACACCTAATTAAAAAATAAACGTGATTTTTTAACTTTTTTGTATATTTATTTTAGTTTTAAAATTTTCCGTGGCCGCCATCTTGAAACAAGATGGCGGACCAAGCTGGCCAACGAACTCGGTCGAGGCATTGGTGAGCTTAATACACACAATTAGTTTCATCCAAATTAATTTATAAATACGAGCGTTATCGTATCAAATTATTTTCATTTTTTCAATTTTTTTCGAATTTTTTTATTTTTTTTTCGAATTTTCTGGATTTTTTTAATTTTCCTTTTTCTGTATCCTAAATACTATCTTTATTCCTAATTTGAATTTTCTAGCGCAACAAAATCGGATTGTCTTCAAATTTTCGGTTTTTTTCAATTTCTTCGATTTTTTCAATTTTGCTTTCGATTTTTTTGGTGTTTTTGATGTTTTCTTTTTCTGGATGTTAAACACTACCTTCACACCAAATCTTAAGTTTCCAAGACTACAAGATCGTATTATTTTCAATTTTCAATTTTGATGGAATTTGTTGAATTTTCGAATGTTTTTTTTTCGAATTTTCTGTATTTTATAATTTTTCCTTTCTTTGTATCCTAAACACTACCTTTTTTCCAAATGTCAAGTTTTTGGGGCTACGGGATCTACCCAATCTTTTTGATGACGCGTGAACGAGTGAGTAAGAAGTGACAAAAAATCGAATGTTTGAGTTCATATATCGCCTGAACTAGAAAAGACAGAAAGTTGTAATTTTAAATTTTGGTCCTGTGGGCCAAATACTCTCTATAATTGAAGTTTAAAATTTTTGGGATACTCCAGCGCGGAGATATGGGGGGGTCAAAAGTGCCCTGAGTTGCTTCCAGAAAAGTATGCTTACGGCTGTCCTCTCTCGACTTGGCGGAGGCACTGCCGTGCCTCCAGATGTATATGAAACATTTTATTTAGTACTATCTTTTGACCGTGGCTACGCTCACGTAGTACAGATGCGAAATATATATACACTTATGTTTTGGAATATGTTTATTTTTACAATTTTAAATCCGTTCAGTTTAAAACCGAAGTTATAAGCATTCGAAATGAAATAAAAATTTGCATTTTATATATGTAGTAGATTATCGTTACGTAGCGTCTTGCATTTTGTCCAATCTGTTGCAGCCATTTATCTCTTAATAAAATTTAAAGAATTATCTTACGTTTTTATAGATTTTAAGTAATTTAACTCGTTTTTATTTACGTTTGTTTGCATTCACTCTTAATTGGATGCACGTTAGCACTTCAATGCATGGTGTAGCTGACCAATTACATACTAAGTGTTTAGCGTATATGTCACATAGAGCATATTTTTTTCGTAAATCTTCTTTTGTATTCGTTTGTTATAAAATTTCCATATACTTTTGTATAATTGCAGTAAATACATCTCTGTAGCTACAATCCATTATGAATTAGTTGACAGCTTCAATTTTTAAAATATATTTTAAAAATATTTTCTGGCATTTCAGAGATTAAAACGTATCCATGGTATTTTTCTCAATTAAATAATTAAAACAAGTGAGTAAGTGTGATCGAAGATCCCCACAAAAGGTTTCGTTTAATATTCCTTTCAAAATACTTTATCCTTTCTTAAGTAACGCCAAATAAATTTCATTTTCAGAAAAAAAAATGTCATTTTTTTTTTTATAAAGTACAAATTTACCGATCGATTTTTCTCGATTTTTCGAATATCTAAACCAGCTCGATAACGGGCGAAGCCCGCTATTATACTCTGTCATAATAATATCTGTCATGTGGACTAAATGCGATAGTAAAAAAAAATCAATTTCAAAATTACACATGTTGTACACCTTCAAAATGTTAAAATATGCGAATATTTCCATAATCGGGTTTTTATCATTATTCAATACTTTCCTAAAACTCATATATTTACTATTCTCTATTACTCATATTGATACTCGCTTTGTATTATTCTCAAACATTTGAAAATTCCGTTAAACTTCCGATATGACGTCAGATTAATTTTCTTTTTAATTCTCTAATGACGTGATATTAATCTGCTTTCTATACATACACATACTCATACTCCTTGTATTATTGAGAAATCTTTGAAAATTTCCGTTTTATTACCATTATGATGTCAGTCATTTTTATTTCATATTAATCCTTTTTTCAATTGGCGAAACTTTTTATTTCATTTTCATTTTTCACGTGGAAATCTTTCAATAGAAAATTAATTATTGTAGAAAGAATTTTATCGTGAATT
Organism: Maratus michaelseni; assembly: GCA_963931845.1. NCBI lineage: Eukaryota > Metazoa > Arthropoda > Arachnida > Araneae > Salticidae > Maratus > Maratus michaelseni. The sequence goes on along the minus strand of OZ007590.1, from coordinate 52,792,151 downwards.
TTTAATTGTTTGTAACTGCTATGAAGAAAAATGTTTAAATTTCATAGGAAATTGCTGTTAAATGGATGGGTTCTTCCCGGATTAATTATTGTAGAAAGAATTTCGTTGTGGATTTTTAGTTTTTGGCATCGGCTATAACTAAAAATGTTTAAATTTAATAGTAAAAGGCTATTAGAATTTTGTTTTTTTATGTCTATTTAATAAAATAATACGATTTTTACAAATTTTTATATTTTGAGCTTCATATCAGGTATTCAGTTATATATACACAAAGTTTCAACTCTGTAAGTTATATAGGTTCTGAGAACGGCTCTGTGACGGACAGACAACGGAGCGGGAGTAATAGGGTTTCGTTCATCTCACGAAACCCTAAAAAAGAAACGTGAATTTAAAGATTAAATAAACTGTTTTCAGGGTTTAAGATTTCAGTTAAATTAAAAAAAAAAAAAATACTTCGATGAAAAACTTATTATGTTAAAAATTTGAGTTTTCTTCTGTATATGCTAGGAAAATTCTAAAAAGTTATCTGAAAGTAAAATTGTGGGAAGAATTCTAATGCAAATTCGTCTAAACGTCTAAAATTCTATATTTTAAAGCCTTATTTTGAAGGTGCCTTTTTAGGTAGCTTTCAATACAAAAAAGTATAAAGCTACCTATTGCAGCCGTTCGGAGGAACAGAAGTTCCGGAAAATTTCGATATATTTTCACCGATCATGATCCCTAGACCCCAAAACCACCCTGCGTTCAAATGTTGATTTATATACATATATATAGATATCCATATATATATATCTGACCTATGTCATACGATAACGCTCGTATTTATAAATCAATTTTGATGAAACTAATTGTGTGTATTAAGCTTACCAATGTCTCGACCGAGTTCGTTGGCCAGCTTGGTCTGCCATTTTGTTTCAAGATGGCGGCCACTTAAAAATTTAAAACTAAAATAAATATACAAAAAAGTTAAAAATTCAAATTTATTTTTTAATTAAGTGTTAGGCCTTGATACAAGGATTCCAGAGCATTTTTTGGTTTACCTCTATCTTAAAAAATGGCTGAGATAGAGCAGTTTGAAATTCTAGGGTGGCTGACATTTTGAAACAAAACAGCACATTAACGCGATTACTCGCAAATTATTTTCTTTCATTGTTGTAATAATTTTCCCAATGATACGCATAAAACTATATATTCATATCCGTTAGCGCCAGATTCTCGCCAAACTTGGCGACATTTGGCGAAATATCGCCAAATTTTGCGACCAAAATAAGTCTTCATAAATGAAGCCAATTTGGCTATTGCTCAATAATTTGGCGAATTTCTTATTCAAATTCAGTATTAACGAATGTTTTGTAAACGTTTTCTTTGCATTTTAACTTGCTGTTTTCGTGTAACATTAGCTAAAATTTTAAAACGAAGATATAGGAAAGCTACCTTTTCCTCCCGGTACAGGCCGGAAGGACTTTTTTATATCAGGTTATTTGCATCAAATCTCTTCATTATTTGTATTACTAATTTGTAAAAGGAACTTAACTAGTTTAGTAGCCAAGTTTCTAGAAAATTATGCATCCAAAAATTACCTTCATCGTACTTTGCCATCCTTAGCAAATTGTCATTTGCTTCCGATGCAAGATCGCTGTCACTGAGAGCCAATGCATAAATTACAATAGATGACGGTAATGGTAAATTCACACTTCTTAAATGATCTTCCAAGTAAGCCACAGCTCTTCGTTTAGCCATTGTCAAATTCTGAAAGATATTTAGTCATTAATAAGAACTAAACAAATTTAAAACATTGCGTACCAAGGCAAAAATTTAGTGGTTGAAAAGAATATTACTAGACAATTCTTAAAGTATCTGTCACTTACAGTACTGAAGTAGTGGTTCAACCATTTTACCAGAACCCAGGCAGTTTGTATTTTTTCGGCGAAATAGAACCCAAGTATCACGAAATCGTTGGTGCAATGTTGGCCAGTTATGGAATCTGAGGCAAGTCTATGGCTAAAAAATGCCCGTTTTCTTAATCACTCATCAATGATAATAAACCATTTACCAGAAAAAGTCCCACTCCCTTAAATTGTGCCACTTCATTGTGGCATTAAGTTAAGTCGTCGGCATGGTCACTTACAAATAATTTAGAGTAATAGGAACTTATTTCATATTAAAAATAAATAATGATAGCATATAAATGTTAATTTTATTTTTAAATTATTTTTGTAGATCTAAATAAATTTAATTAATGTTTCCAATTATCATTATATGATGTAGGCTGGAATGACGCTGTTATAGCCAGTTAGAAGTTTCAACACTCTAGTAACGTAACTATTATATTTGTCCGCGGATAAAAGTGAAATAGGGATCGTCAAAGTATTGTTATATTGGTTTTAACTCAGAGACTATCAAGATCCAAGTCATCATCTTATCGTATCTGTTATTTGGCTATAACACATAGTACATAAGACAATAAATATAATTGATATCAGATTCGATTACATTAAATTAATCATATTTAGTTTTATACTTCTTAAAAGTTACCGAATACTCACTTCTTCATATTGACTACATTTGCATTCTTCAAGAGCAATTAAAACAAAGGCTGTCAAAGGAACTTCTCCGTTTACGCCACCCTAGTAGATAAAGATAATGTACAGTATAGTAAATGATTTAATAAAATCATTCACACACTGTAAAAATAATTTCTTAATTTAGGAAAATATAATATTTTAAAGAAGTATTTATAAAAAGATTTTTTTTTTTTTTTTGCTGCCACTGATTTTCGAAAAAGTTTCCGAGCAGTTTTTACAGTGAATTTATTTTCCGTGTACTATCAATTCTTAAGTAAACATTTTGATGTTCAGTAACCATGTTTTACAAACAAAATGATAAATTAACTGCATTAACATTAACATTAAAATTAATAATATTTAGTTACACTTGCATGCATACATTCAGTTACACAGCTGAAAATATTTCATTGAGAATCGATAGGATACGAAAAACCGATATTAGGGTTTGCGAAAACTGATTAATACATTATAAAAATTATTCGGAAACATTTCCGAAAATCAGTGGAAGCCAAATAAACTTTTTAAAAATATATAAATGCTTTTTTAAATCTAGAAAATACGTTAGTTTCTGAGGTTTCGAAAGATAAAGAACGCTTTTTGTAGTCGTGGATAACTAGAAAGAGATTAATTAATAAGGACTTTACGTTGCACAATTAACATATATATACTCATCAAACACTTGCTTCCAACGTAAAATTATTTAATAAATATGAGTTACTTTTAAACTACATATATATAAAACAAACCTCGACGTTTCGGTTAATCTTTATAACCATCAACAGGAGAAAAAACCTTCATAAATATGAACAGCAAAAATTAAAATGTGTTACATGATTGAGTCACAATATTCAATCTGCCATTGAATATTGTGACTCAATCATGTAACACATTTTAATTTTTGCTGTTCATATTTATGAAGGTTTTTTTCTCTTGATGATGTTTATAAAGATTAACCGAAACGTCGAGGTTTGTTTTATATATATGTAGTTTAAAAGTAACTCATATTTATTAAATAATCTTACGTTGGAAGCAAGTGTTTGATGAGTATATATATTGTTATGAATTTTGTATATATCTGTAAATATTCCATTTGTTTAAATTTATTTTATTTCATTATTGTGAAAAATGCAGTATTATTAATGTATTTCCTATTGAGCATCATGTAACTCAATGCTAAAGGCCTCAGATGGTTTGCAAGGAAAACAACCTTACACCCTCATCTTTATAATGGAAGTCTATGGAAAAATCGCCAAGGAATGGGTTTATCGCCAAGTTGGCGATGGTTTTGGCGACTTATTTTTGTCGCCAAATTTGGCGATATATCGCTAAATGTCGCCAAGTTGGCGACGGATTTGGCGACTTTTTGTGCAACCACCCTAATTACTTCAATAATAGTCAATATGGTTTTAGAGAGAAACGTTCTACAGTAAAGGCATTATTAGCTCTTAGGGAATGTACAAAGGACATTTTGATGGATTATAAGTACTGTGCCTTAACCTCATTGGATATTCAGGGAGCATTTGACTCCGCTGACTGGTTTATAATGAGTCATATTATAGAAAATCTTCCTGTGGCAACATATTTGAAATCAATGTTGAGAAACTATATTTCAGAAAGGTACATAGGGTTTAATTATGTGAATGGAATAAAGTGGTTCTTATTATTCCAAGGAAGGTTGCAGGGTTCTTGCCTCGGGCCGCTACTATGGTTGCTGATTGTCGATTCTATTCTTAAAGATTATTGTTTAATAAATAAATATATAATTTCATATGCGGATGACTACGTCATTTTGACAGGAGCAAACAACAGAAGAGAGTTGGAAGAGAGAATGAATGCTTTGATTCAATTATTTAGGAATATCACTGAAAAATACAAACTGAGACTGAGTACTGACAAGTGTGAGTCAATGCTTTTTGGAAAGTGTCAATTAGAAAACAGAAGACCAATTTTTAAAATTGATAACACTTCTATTACAGTCAAAGATGCAATCACCTATTTGGGATTTATAATTGATGGTAATTTCACATGGATGCAACATTTTGAGGTTATTAGAGAAAATATTAAAAGTTTTGTGGGCTCTATTGCAAGGACGTCAAGGAGAGACAAAGGACTTAAAGCAGACTACAGGAAGATATGGTACTTAACCGTTATTGAGAAACAAATATTATATGGATGCGAGGCGTGGGCTAGAGATATTAAGAAACCGGCAATTAAACGAATCAGTTTATGTCAGAGAACGGGGTTATTCAGTGTAATAAGAGCATATAGAAACACATCTACGGAAGCTCTCTGTGTATTGGCGGGAGTTCCACCAATACATCATAAGATTAAGGCGATTTTGGAGAAATATCAAGTTAGAAATGAAGATACTGAAATTTCCATTCAGAATACTATAATAAATAGGCATAAACTAATGGATAATCTGAGTTCTTATGACTATGTAAATTATACCATACAGCCAAACATACACATTATAAACTCGGTATCAAAAATGGAACAAATAGTCACTGTAGATTTTCCTGTAACCTATACTGATGGATCTAAAATGGATGGTGGAGTAGCTGCTGCATTTACAGTGTTTCACAAGAATAACTATATCTATGAAGAAAAACTTAGATTGCATGATCTTAATACGATTTTTCAGGCGGAGCTGCAAGCCATAAAACAAGCAGTGAAATGGACAGTTTTTAATAGATGTAGTAAAGCAAGGATATACACAGATTCATTGTCATCAGTAATGTCATTACAACAATTATTCCCCAAAAATACAATAATAAGAGATATCTATTTACTTTTATTGGATAATCCATGGATAAAACTTGAACTTGGCTGGATAAAGGCGCATGCGGGTCTGCAAGGAAATGAGATTGCAGATGACTTGGCAAAAAATGCTATTTTAAAAGACGATTACGATGAAAGAATTGATTTAGATTTTCCGGTTTCTGCAATATCGAAATACCTTAAGGATAGAATGAATAAAGAATGGCAAGTTGAATGGTCAGAGTCCACTTTGGGCAGAGACACCTATTTGGTGTTCAAATATGTAAATACAGATTACGTATGTACAAGCCAGGTAGTGCAATATTTCATGACGGGACATGGTTCATTTCCAGTTTTTCTCTTTCGAATAAATAAATCACAATCAGATAAATGCCAATGTGGCATAAAGGGTGATGTTGTTCACTATATCTTTGGAAGATGCCCACTAATGCCGTGCTACTTTGATTTTAATTCAAATAAGACATTGAGAAAAAATCTGCAGGACGTATTTTTGAACTCAAAGAATTATGAAAGATTAAAAATAATTTATAACAAACTTAACAGTCTATATTCATTTATTAAGTATACATTTTGAACGTATTTATCTAACATTAACTTCAAGTATTCTAAAGGTTTTGAGTTGGATAAAGCATGATTTATAGATTGACTGTGACATAGTTGAAGATTTCTGCAATAACGTATATTGGTCATTTAATTGTATTTGGAACTGTTATATTTACTGATGATCTACATGAACATTGTACAGTGATTATTACTATTGTTATAATTATCAACAATCAGTATTATTTGCCTAAAGGAAGAATATTATGTTCTGAATTAAAGTTTTTTGTTGTTTCTTAGCAACGAGGTGGTATAAGTAATACAGTATATAGTGATGACTATCTGTTTTAAGGACATTATTTTCATGAACATTTGCTTTTAAGGACATTTTATTTTTATATACTGAACATTTTGGTGATCTTTACTGATCTTATGCATCATAGTTAAATGAAGTTGTTCAGGCACAATTATCAAAACTTTTGGTAATTTTGATCATTGGAGGAAGAGAGATGGTGGACAGTAATATATTCATGAAATCTTGATGAACATTTGTTTTATTAAAAGACATCATATCTTCATGAACATTTGTTTTTTAAAGACAATATATCTTTTCATAGTGAACTTTTTGGTGTACTTCAGTATAATTTTTCTGTTATTCATAGTTAGTTTAGTAGTCACAGTAAGCTACTGTGATGATAGTTGATGTAATATTTAGTTAATTTATTGATAATTTAGTTTTAGTTTACTATTTAAAAGCAGGCATGTTGCCAACTTTGCTTTTGATTTGTCCCAGTGTGGGATGATTTGTGAATATTATCCTGAAAAAACGCCGCTGATCAAGCTTGATTCCTTGCGGAATCGCTGGATGGTGGGGGGGGGGAGTTTCCGCCAGGACATTTTCACTATAAACCTCGCGGTTAGTGTCCTGGCTGGTTGTTCTTGTGCAACCACCCCCCCCCCCTTATACCTGTACATTGGGATCCTTTCTCGCTTAGGTTCTCTATCGAAAGTTAAAGCACTTTCTGGTAACTTCTAGCATCTGAAGGCTCTGGAAAATTCTACAGTTATCTTTAAAGCCTATATGAGGGACCTCCACCAATTCAGTTCAGTTAGTTCTCTGTCAAATGCGATTAAATACGCACGAGAGGCTTTGCATTGAGAACTGTGTTTCTCTGAGCGGTTTTGTATTTGATTCGCCGTATTGAACAATACGCTATATTGTTCTGTGTGAAATTTTGCTGTGCTGTTATTAGATTTGAAGATTACTCAATATTTGTGTCTTTGAGAAGATTCTTGTGTATTTACCGAACTGTTTGGAGTAAATAAAACCTGTTGATTGTTCTTATATATTGGCAACAATCCTTTCGAACCCCGAGCTCACAACATTTGGTGTCAGGAGTGGGGTTGAATACCGATCACCAGAGCAATGGAGGAGCAACTGAAACAATTATTGGAGAAATTAGCTGCGAATCAGGCTGAGATGTCAACCAACCTTGGCGAGATGAAAGAAGAAATGAAGAAGGATATGTCAGCGATGGATGAGAAATTGACTGCGAATCAGGCTGAGATGTCAACCAACCTTGGCGAGTTGAAAGAAGAAATGAAGAAGGAAATGACTGCAAACCAGGCTGAGATGAAGCGGGAGATGTCAGCGATGGATGAGAAAATGACTGTGAACCAGGCTGAAATGAAGGAAATGTCGGAAGAAATAAAAAAGGATATGTCAACCAACCTTGGTGAGTTGAAAGATCTGATAGAGGATAAAATAACATCTTTAAATGGAAGAATTGACTACGTGGAAAATAAATTTGAAGGAAGGTTTCAAGAAATAGAAAAAAATGTTCAAATGACAGCCAAAACCATAGAAGAAGTTCAAATGACAGCCAAAACCGTAGAAGAAAGAGTAGAAGAAAAAGTTCAAAAGATCGCCAAGACCGTTGAAGAAAGCATAGAGAATGTAAAAAAAGATTTGGAAAAAGTCAAGAAACAGAAGATAACTGCCGTAAACTTTTCCGAAGATTTCAAGTATCCAGATATGCTTCCTCGGGCCTTTATTAAACTTTCGACCTATGACGGCAAATCCTCATGGCCAGATTTTAAGACACAATTTGGGATCGTAGCGGGCGCCAATGGATGGGATTCCCAGACAAAGGCTTGCCAGTTAGCTGCTTCTCTACGTGCTGATGCTGCCGACGTCCTGCAGACTTTGCCTGCAAATGAACCGCTGGATTTTGAAACGCTCGTCAGTGCCTTAGAACTGCGCTTTGGCGAGAAATGCATGAAGGAATATAGCAGACTCCAGCTCAAATCTCGACAGCAGAAATCCACTGAATCCTTGGAAGAGCTTGCTACGGATGTCGAGAGACTTTCACACCTTGCTTATCCTGGCTGTCCGACTGAAATTAGAGAAAGTTTAGCTCTGCAACATTTTATTGATGGTGTGCGTGACCCTGAGATCCAGACAGCACTCCGGATTGCAGATCTCAATGATTTAAAAGGGGCTTTGGTTTACGCTCTGAAATTCGAGGCAGCCCAGCAAGCTACTAGGAAAGATCGACACTTTGTGAGAACAGCCAACCTGCCTGAGAAGTCGGATAGAGCTGTGGAGTGCTTACAGCAGCAGATGAATGACATAATGAGAAAGATGAACTCCTTAATGGCCAACAAACCTTACACGAAGATCAAGTGCTGGAAATGCGGTGGAGAAGGCCATATCCAAATCGACTGCCCAAGACGACCCAGCACCGAAGGTAATAGCTCACCCGCTAACGGAGGAGCAAGAAAACTGATTATTGACCATCTTGCGGGGCGGAGGTTTCCAGATCTTAAGAAGCCTCATTTTCAAGTATGTGAAATTTCTGCAAGAAGTTGCGGCGAGAACGGAGTTTTTCTAGTCGGAAGTGTGAATGATTTGCCCTGTAATATGATCATCGATACAGGAGCCAATGTGACCATCATTCGGAAAGATCTAGCTCAGCGGCTGAAAGAAAAACTCTCCTGGACCCCGACACGTGTAATCCTTCAAACTGTGACAGGAGATAAGATCGACATATTTGGAAGAATGACACTGGAAATAAAGTTTGGGAACGCCGCTTACCACCATACAGTCTATGTGGCCGATATTTCAGACCCTTTCATACTCGGACTGAACTTTTTAAAAGAGCATGGATTTACACTGGATTTTAAGAATAATGAGTTACGCTCTGCTCAAGAAGATGTCACTATTTTCAAACTTGGAAATGAGTCCGGGTCTATTCAACGGATCACAGCCAAGGCAGATGTTATCATCCCTCCACGGACCAAAATGATGATACCTGGATTAACTGGAAACGAAAGAATTTTCCAGTATGGCTTGACTGGATATCCTGAGAAGAGCCCAAAGGGAGTGCTAATAGCATCAGCGCTGGTAGATCTGTCGAGAGATGTGATACCCGTGAGGATGGCGAATGTAAGTGAAAAATCTAGAATTATCCAGAAGGGTGAAGTGCTTGCAACCTATGCTCCAGTCACCTGTGTTTGCAAAGACCCGAGCTTGACGTTGTCGGAGCCGTCTACAAGTTTAACACCTGAAATTGGACGAAATGAGAATTTATCTCCTGAGCAGAGACATGCCGCAGAAAGACTGTTCCAGGAGTTTAAGGATGTGTTTTCACAAAACGAGGGTGATATAGCTCGCACTTCTCTGACACGTCATAGAATTGACACTGCCGACCATCCACCGATTAAACAGCATCCAAGACGCTTGCCGTTCGCAAAACAAGAAGAGGTTTCTAAGCTCTTACGAGAGATGCAGGATAGTGACATCATCGAACCGTCATCAAGTCCGTGGGCCTCTCCCATCGTGTTGGTCCGAAAGAAAGATGGCTCCACAAGATTTTGTGTGGATTATCGTAAACTTAACGATATCACGAAGGAGGACAGCTATCCTCTACCAAGAATAGACGACACGCTAGATACTCTTTCAGGGCATAAATGGTTTTCCACACTGGATTTGAAGAGTGGATATTGGCAAGTAGAGATCCATCCTGATGACAAAGAGAAGACCGCATTTACTACTGGACAAGGACTTTGGTAATTCAAAGTTATGCCGTTCGGGCTCTGCAATGCTCCAGCAACGTTCGAGCGCCTCATGGAGACAGTGTTAAAAGGCCTGACTTTTGAAGCTTGTCTCATCTACCTAGACGACGTCATCATTGGTAGCCGCACGTTTGAAGAACATCTAGAAAATATTCGAAAAGTGTTAACGAAGCTAAGAGCGGCGAATTTAAAGCTGAACCCTTTGAAATGCAAGTTCTTCCAACGGGAAGTAAATTATCTAGGACACATCATTTCAGCTGAAGGTGTTCGAACAGATCCTGAAAAAGTGTCCGCAGTAAAGAACTGGAAGCGTCCGGAAAATGTCCATCAGTTGCGAAGCTTTCTGGGACTATGCACTTATTACAGAAAGTTTGTCCAGGGGTTCTCCAACATCGCAAGACCATTGCATAGGCTCACTCAAAAAAAAGCAGAAGTTTCTATGGACACAAGAATGAGAGAATTCCTTCCAGCGGCTAAAAGAAGCTCTCACATCCTCTCCAGTCCTTACCTATCCGCACCCCGAGAAACAGTTCATTGTGGACACGGATGCCAGTCATGAAAGTGTCGGCGCTGTACTTTCCCAAGAAATAGATGGCCAAGAACGAGTCGTAGCATACTGGAGCAAATGTTTATCGAAACCAGAGCGGAATTATTGCGTCACTCGTAAGGAGTTATTAGCTATAGTGAAAGCCATAGAACACTTCCATCACTATCTCTATGACAGGAAATTTCTCCTTCGTACTGATCACGCATCCCTAACATGGCTGATGAATTTTAAGAACCCAGAGGGCCAAGTAGCCAGATGGATACAACGGCTCCAGGAATACGACTTTGACATCAGGCATCGCAGAGGCTCATCGCATGGAAACGCCGATGCCCTATCAAGAAGACCGTGTCCCGAGAGCTGTCGCTATTGTTCCAGAGCGGAGAGCAAGTATAATCCCGAATATGTCATACGCCAGACGAAGACTTCACTATTGACGCCACCAGATCCCTGGAGTGATGTGAAGATTCGAGAAGATAAAATGGCAGACTTTGAGATCAAACCAATCTTGAAGTTATTAGAATCTTCTAGCACGAAGCCCAGTTGGAAAGACATCTCGACTTACAGTCCTACGACGAAGCAATATTGGGCTCTTTGGAACTCTCTCCACGTCAGGAATGGTGTCCTGTTCCGAAAATTCGAATCGGAAGATAGGAAGACATCTCGGTGGCAGATGGTACTTCCTCGATCCCGAATACCAGAGGTCCTCAAGGAATTACATGGCAGTCCCACTGGTGGCCATTTTGGAGTCATGAAAACATTACACAGAGTCCGAGAGCGCTTCTTCTGGGGAAAAGCGAGAGCTGACGTCGAACAATGGTGCAAATCTTGCGATGCATGTGCAGCTCGGAAAGGACCAAAGAAACGTAGCCGAGGAAGACTACATCTCTACAATGTAGGAGCACCTTTCTAACGCATCGCCCTAGACATCCTAGGTCCTTTGCCAAGAAGTTCCGATGGCAACAAATACCTCCTTGTTGTAATGGACTATTTCACGAAATGGCCTGAAGTTTATGCCATCCCTGATCAAGAAGCTTCTACGGTTGCTGATGCCTTGGTACACCAGTGGATATCAAGGTATGGAGTCCCCCTTCAAATGCATTCTGACCAGGGGAGAAATTTCATCTCTTCTGTGACTGAGGGTCTCTGTCAACTTCTCGGAATGGACAAAACTAGGACGACGCCTTTACATCCACAGTCGGATGGCATGGTTGAGAGTACCATCCTCAACAACCTCTCACTGCTAGTCTCAACAAACCAACAAGACTGGGACCAAAAACTTCCCTTGTTTCTTCTCGCCTATCGCAGCGCCGTCCATGAAACAACCGGCTATTCCCCGTCTCAGATGCTTTTCGGTCGTGATCTTCGTCTACCTTGTGATCTGCTTTTTGGTCGCCCTCCAGATGCGCCTTCATCGCCAGAGGGATATGTGCAGAATCTCCAGGCACGATTTGAAGACGTCCACAACTTGGCTCGAGAGCGGATCAATATACAGACGGAGAAGATGAAGACCAGGTACGACACGAAAGCCACGGACATCAATTCAAAGAAGGTGACAAGGTTTGGTTTTATAATCCGACTCGACGTAAAGGGCTTTCTCCCAAACTGCAATCGCACTGGGACGGTCCTTATACAGTCCTAAACAGACTGAACGATGTCGTAATTCGGATCCGAAAGTCACCAAGTGCGAAGCCTAGAGTCGTTCATTACGACAGGCTGGCTCCATACTATGGCCAAATTACTTAGTTCATTGATTGTAAACAGTGTAATGTAAATAATGTAAATTAGTATGACCATGGTCTTGTATATAAGTTAATGTAATAATTTCTTTTGCATTATCATTAGCATATCATTTTTGCATTATCATTATTAATGTTATTATTTAAATACTTGTATGTAATGATTCAGCATTATGAATGTGTTTAATTGTTATTTTCCATGTTTGCTTTAAGTGTTTTGAGTAGTATAGCATATGTTGGTAACAGGTTTGCTTCCGATCAAGGGTTGTACTGCCCGGGACGTGCAGTCCTTGAGAGGGGGGCAATGTTTTGAATTTTGTATATATCTGTAAATATTCCATTTGTTTAAATTTATTTTATTTCATTATTGTGAAAATTGCAGTATTATTAATGTATTTCCTATTGAGCATCATGTAACTCAATGCTAAAGGCCTCAGATGGTTTGCAAGGAAAACAACCTTACACCCTCATCTCTATAATGGAAGTCTATGGAAAAATCGCCAAGGAATGGGTTTATCGCCAAGTTGGCGATGGTTTTGGCGACTTATTTTTGTTGCCAAATTTGGCGATATATCGCTAAATGTCGCCAAGTTGGCGACGGATTTGGCGACTTTTTGTGCAACCACCCCCCCCTTATACCTGTACATTGGGATCCTTTCTCGCTTAGGTTCTCTATCGAAAGTTAAAGCACTTTCTGGTAATTTCTAGCATCTGAAGGCTCTGGAAAATTCTACAGTTATCTTTAAAGCCTATATGAGGGACCTCCACCAGTTCAGTTCAGTCAGTTCTCTGTCAAATGCGGTTGAATACGCACGAGAGGCTTTGCATTGAGAACTGTGTTTCTCTGAGCGGTTTTGTATTTGATTCGCCGTATTGAACAATACGCTATATTGTTCTGTGTGAAATTTTACTGTGCTGTTATTAGATTTGAAGATTACTCAATATTTGTGTCTTTGAGAAGATTCTTGTGTATTTACCGAACTGTTTGGAGTAAATAAAACCTGTTGATTGTTCTTATATATTGGCAACAATCCTTTCGAACCCCGAGCTCACAACATTTGGTGTCAGGAGTGGGGTTGAATGCCGATCACCATAGCAATGGAGGAGCAACTGAAACAATTATTGGAGAAATTAGCTGCGAATCAGGCTGAGATGTCAACCAACCTTGGCGAGATGAAAGAAGAAATGAAGAAGGATATGTCAGCGATGGATGAGAAATTGACTGCGAATCAGGCTGAGATGTCAACCAACCTTGGCGAGTTGAAAGAAGAAATGAAGAAGGAAATGACTGCGAACCAGGCTGAGATGAAGCGGGAGATGTCAGCGATGGATGAGAAAATGACTGTGAACCAGGCTGAAATGAAGGAAATGTCGGAAGAAATAAAAAAGGATATGTCAACCAACCTTGGTGAGTTGAAAGATCTGATAGAGGATAAAATAACATCTTTAAATGAAAGAATTTACTCCGTGGAAAATAAATTTGAAGGAAGGTTTCAAGAAATAGAAAAAAATGTTCAAATGACAGCCAAAACCATAGAAGAAGTTCAAATGACAGCCAAAACCGTAGAAGAAAGAGTAGAAGAAAAAGTTCAAAAGATCGCCAAGACCGTTGAAGAAAGCATAGAGAATGTAAAAAAAGATTTGGAAAAAGTCAAGAAACAGAAGATAACTGCCGTAAACTTTTCCGAAGATTTCAAGTATCCAGATATGCTTCCTCGGGCCTTTATTAAACTTTCGACCTATGACGGCAAATCCTCATGGCCAGATTTTAAGACACAATTTGGGATCGTAGCGGGCGCCAATGGATGGGATTCCCAGACAAAGGCTTGCCAGTTAGCTGCTTCTCTACGTGCTGATGCTGCCGACGTCCTGCAGACTTTGCCTGCAAATGAACCGCTGGATTTTGAAACGCTCGTCAGTGCCTTAGAACTGCGCTTTGGCGAGAAATGCATGAAGGAATATAGCAGACTCCAGCTGAAATCTCGACAGCAGAAATCCACTGAATCCTTGCAAGAGCTTGCTACGGATGTCGAGAGACTTTCACACCTTGCTTATCCTGGCTGTCCGACTGAAATTAGAGAAAGTTTAGCTCTGCAACATTTTATTGATGGTGTGCGTGACCCTGAGATCCAGACAGCACTCCAGATTGCAGATCTCAATGATTTAAAAGGGGCTTTGGTTTACGCTCTGAAATTCGAGGCAGCCCAGCAAGCTACTAGGAAAGATCGACACTTTGTGAGAACAGCCAACCTGCCTGAGAAGTCGGATAGAGCTGTGGAGTGCTTACAGCAGCAGATGAATGACATAATGAGAAAGATGAACTCCTTAATGGCCAACAAACCTTACAGGAAGATCAAGTGCTGGAAATGCGGTGGAGAAGGCCATATCCAAATCGACTGCCCAAGACGACCCAGCACCGAAGGTAATAGCTCACCCGCTAACGGAGGAGCAAGAAAACTGATTATTGACCATCTTGCGGGGCGGAGGTTTCCAGATCTTAAGAAGCCTCATTTTCAAGTATGTGAAATTTCTGCAAGAAGTTGCGGCGAGAACGGAGTTTTTCTAGTCGGAAGTGTGAATGATTTGCCCTGTAATATGATCATCGATACAGGAGCCAATGTGACCATCATTCGGAAAGATCTAGCTCAGCGGCTGAAAGAAAAACTCTCCTGGACCCCGCCACGTGTAATCCTTCAAACTGTGACAGGAGATAAGATCGACATATTTGGAAGAATGACACTGGAAATAAAGTTTGGGAACGCCGCTTACCACCATACAGTCTATGTGGCCGATATTTCAGACCCTTTCATACTCGGACTGGACTTTTTAAAAGAGCATGGATTTACACTGGATTTTAAGAATAATGAGTTACGCTCTGCTCAAGAAGATGTCACTATTTTCAAACTTGGAAATGAGTCCGGGTCTATTCAACGGATCACAGCCAAGACAGATGTTATCATCCCTCCACGGACCGAAATGATGATACCTGGATTAACTGGAAACGAAAGAATTTTCCAGTATGGCTTGACTGGATATCCTGAGAAGAGCCCAAAGGGAGTGCTAATAGCATCAGTGCTGGTAGATCTGTCGAGAGATGTGATACCCGTGAGGATGGCGAATGTAAGTGAAAAATCTAGAATTATCGAGAAGGGTGAAGTGCTTGCAACCTATGCTCCAGTCACCTGTGTTTGCAAAGACCCGAGCTTGACGTTGTCGGAGCCGTCTACAAGTTTAACACCTGAAATTGGACGAAATGAGAATTTATCTCCTGAGCAGAGACATGCCGCAGAAAGACTGTTCCAGGAGTTTAAGGATGTGTTTTCACAAAACGAGGGTGATATAGGTCGCACTTCTCTGACACGTCATAGAATTGACACTGCCGACCATCCACCGATTAAACAGCATCCAAGACGCTTGCCGTTCGCAAAACAAGAAGAGGTTTCTAAGCTCTTACGAGAGATGCAGGATAGTGACATCATCGAACCGTCATCAAGTCCGTGGGCCTCTCCCATCGTGTTGGTCCGAAAGAAAGATGGCTCCACAAGATTTTGTGTGGATTATCGTAAACTTAACGATATCACGAAGAAGGACAGCTATCCTCTATCAGGAATAGACGACACGCTAGATACTCTTTCAGGGCATAAATGGTTTTCCACACTGGATTTGAAGAGTGGATATTGGCAAGTAGAGATCCATCCTGATGACAAAGAGAAGACCGCATTTACTACTGGACAAGGACTTTGGTAATTCAAAGTTATGCCGTTCGGGCTCTGCAATGCTCCAGCAACGTTCGAGCGCCTCATGGAGACAGTGTTAAAAGGCCTGACTTTTGAAGCTTGTCTCATCTACCTAGACGACGTCATCATTGGTGGCCGCACGTTTGAAGAACATCTAGAAAATATTCGAAAAGTGTTAACGAAGCTAAGAGCGGCGAATTTAAAGCTGAACCCTTTGAAATGCAAGTTCTTCCAACGGGAAGTAAATTATCTAGGACACATCATTTCAGCTGAAGGTGTCCGAACAGATCCTGAAAAAGTGTCCGCAGTAAAGAACTGGAAGCGTCCGGAAAACGTCCATCAGTTGCGAAGCTTTCTGGGACTATGCACTTATTACAGAAAGTTTGTCCAGGGGTTCTCCAACATCGCAAGACCATTGCATAGGCTCACTCAAAAAAAAGCAGAAGTTTCTATGGACACAAGAATGAGAGAATTCCTTCCAGCGGCTAAAAGAAGCTCTCACATCCTCTCCAGTCCTTACCTATCCGCACCCCGAGAAACAGTTCATTGTGGACACGGATGCCAGTCATGAAAGTGTCGGCGCTGTACTTTCCCAAGAAATAGATGGCCAAGAACGAGTCGTAGCATACTGGAGCAAATGTTTATCGAAACCAGAGCGGAATTATTGCGTCACTCGTAAGGAGTTATTAGCTATAGTGAAAGCCATAGAACACTTCCATCACTATCTCTATGACAGGAAATTTCTCCTTCGTACTGATCACGCATCCCTAACATGGCTGATGAATTTTAAGAACCCAGAGGGCCAAGTAGCCAGATGGATACAACGGCTCCAGGAATACGACTTTGACATCAGGCATCGCAGAGGCTCATCGCATGGAAACGCCGATGCCCTATCAAGAAGACCGTGTCCCGAGAGCTGTCGCTATTGTTCCAGAGCGGAGAGCAAGTATAATCCCGAATATGTCATACGCCAGACGAAGACTTCACTATTGACGCCACCAGATCCCTGGAGTGATGAGAAGATTCGAGAAGATCAAATGGCAGACTTTGAGATCAAACCAATCTTGAAGTTATTAGAATCTTCTAGCACGAAGCCCAGTTGGAAAGACATCTCGACTTACAGTCCTACGACGAAGCAATATTGGGCTCTTTGGAACTCTCTCCACGTCAGGAATGGTGTCCTGTTCCGAAAATTCGAATCGGAAGATAGGAAGACATCTCGGTGGCAGATGGTACTTCCTCGATCCCGAATACCAGAGGTCCTCAAGGAATTACATGGCAGTCCCACTGGTGGCCATTTTGGAGTCATGAAAACATTACACAGAGTCCGAGAGCGCTTCTTCTGGGGAAAAGCGAGAGCTGACGTCGAACAATGGTGCAAATCTTGCGATGCATGTGCAGCTCGGAAAGGACCAAAGAAACGTAGCCGAGGAAGACTACATCTCTACAATGTAGGAGCACCTTTCTAACGCATCGCCCTAGACATCCTAGGTCCTTTGCCAAGAAGTTCCGATGGCAACAAATACCTCCTTGTTGTAATGGACTATTTCACGAAATGGCCTGAAGTTTATGCCATCCCTGATCAAGAAGCTTCTACGGTTGCTGATGCCTTGGTACACCAGTGGATATCAAGGTATGGAGTCCCCCTTCAAATGCATTCTGACCAGGGGAGAAATTTCATCTCTTCTGTGATTGAGGGTCTCTGTCAACTTCTCGGAATGGACAAAACTAGGACGACGCCTTTACATCCACAGTCGGATGGCATGGTTGAGAGTACCATCCTCAACAACCTCTCACTGCTAGTCTCAACAAACCAACAAGACTGGGACCAAAAACTTCCCTTGTTTCTTCTCGCCTATCGCAGCGCCGTCCATGAAACAACCGGCTATTCCCCGTCTCAGATGCTTTTCGGTCGTGATCTTCGTCTACCTTGTGATCTGCTTTTTGGTCGCCCTCCAGATGCGCCTTCATCGCCAGAGGGATATGTGCAGAATCTCCAGGCACGATTTGAAGACGTCCACAACTTGGCTCGAGAGCGGATCAATATACAGACGGAGAAGATGAAGACCAGGTACGACACGAAAGCCACGGGACATCAATTCAAAGAAGGTGACAAGGTTTGGTTTTATAATCCGACTCGACGTAAAGGGCTTTCTCCCAAACTGCAATCGCACTGGGACGGTCCTTATACAGTCCTAAACAGACTGAACGATGTCGTAATTCGGATCCGAAAGTCACCAAGTGCGAAGCCTAGAGTCGTTCATTACGACAGGCTGGCTCCATACTATGGCCAAATTACTTAGTTCATTGATTGTAAACAGTGTAATGTAAATAATGTAAATTAGTATGACCATGGTCTTGTATATAAGTTAATGTAAAAATTTCTTTTGCATTATCATTAGCATAACATTTTTGCATTATCATTATTAATGTTATTATTTAAATACTTGTATGTAATGATTCAGCATTATGAATGTGTTTAATTGTTATTTTCCATGTTTGCTTTAAGTGTTTTGAGTAGTATAGCATATGTTGGTAAAAGGTTTGCTTCCGATCAAGGGTTGTACTGCCCGGGACGTGCAGTCCTTGAGAGGGGGGGCAATGTTTTGAATTTTGTATATATCTGTAAATATTCCATTTGTTTAAATTTATTTTATTTCATTATTGTGAAAATTGCAGTATTATTAATGTATTTCCTATTGAGCATCATGTAACTCAATGCTAAAGGCCTCAGATGGTTTGCAAGGAAAACAACCTTACACCCTCATCTCTATAATGGAAGTCTATGGAAAAATCGCCAAGGAATGGGTTTATCGCCAAGTTGGCGATGGTTTTGGCGACTTATTTTTGTTGCCAAATTTGGCGATATATCGCTAAATGTCGCCAAGTTGGCGACGGATTTGGCGACTTTTTGTGCAACCACCCCCCCCCTTATACCTGTACATTGGGATCCTTTCTCGCTTAGGTTCTCTATCGAAAGTTAAAGCACTTTCTGGTAATTTCTAGCATCTGAAGGCTCTGGAAAATTCTACAGTTATCTTTAAAGCCTATATGAGGGACCTCCACCAGTTCAGTTCAGTCAGTTCTCTGTCAAATGCGATTGAATACGCACGAGAGGCTTTGCATTGAGAACTGTGTTTCTCTGAGCGGTTTTGTATTTGATTCGCCGTATTGAACAATACGCTATATTGTTCTGTGTGAAATTTTGCTGTGCTGTTATTAGATTTGAAGATTACTCAATATTTGTGTCTTTGAGAAGATTCTTGTGTATTTACCGAACTGTTTGGAGTAAATAAAACCTGTTGATTGTTCTTATATATTGGCAACAATCCTTTCGAACCCCGAGCTCACAACATTTGGTGTCAGGAGTGGGGTTGAATGCCGATCACCATAGCAATGGAGGAGCAACTGAAACAATTATTGGAGAAATTATCTGCGAATCAGGCTGAGATGTCAACCAACCTTGGCGAGATGAAAGAAGAAATG
Source organism: Maratus michaelseni (assembly GCA_963931845.1). Classification (NCBI taxonomy): domain Eukaryota; kingdom Metazoa; phylum Arthropoda; class Arachnida; order Araneae; family Salticidae; genus Maratus; species Maratus michaelseni. The sequence continues at coordinate 52,772,680 of OZ007590.1, read as the reverse complement.
AAGAAGGATATGTCAGCGATGGATGAGAAATTGACTGCGAATCAGGCTGAGATGTCAACCAACCTTGGCGAGTTGAAAGAAGAAATGAAGAAGGAAATGACTGCGAACCAGGCTGAGATGAAGCGGGAGATGTCAGCGATGGATGAGAAAATGACTGTGAACCAGGCTGAAATGAAGGAAATGTCGGAAGAAATAAAAAAGGATATGTCAACCAACCTTGGTGAGTTGAAAGATCTGATAGAGGATAAAATAACATCTTTAAATGAAAGAATTGACTCCGTGGAAAATAAATTTGAAGGAAGGTTTCAAGAAATAGAAAAAAATGTTCAAATGACAGTCAAAACCATAGAAGAAGTTCAAATGACAGCCAAAACCGTAGAAGAAAGAGTAGAAGAAAAAGTTCAAAAGATCGCCAAGACCGTTGAAGAAAGCATAGAGAATGTAAAAAAAGATTTGGAAAAAGTCAAGAAACAGAAGATAACTGCCGTAAACTTTTCCGAAGATTTCAAGTATCCAGATATGCTTCCTCGGGCCTTTATTAAACTTTCGACCTATGACGGCAAATCCTCATGGCCAGATTTTAAGACACAATTTGGGATCGTAGCGGGCGCCAATGGATGGGATTCCCAGACAAAGGCTTGCCAGTTAGCTGCTTCTCTACGTGCTGATGCTGCCGACGTCCTGCAGACTTTGCCTGCAAATGAACCGCTGGATTTTGAAACGCTCGTCAGTGCCTTAGAACTGCGCTTTGGCGAGAAATGCATGAAGGAATATAGCAGACTCCAGCTCAAATCTCGACAGCAGAAATCCACTGAATCCTTGCAAGAGCTTGCTACGGATGTCGAGAGACTTTCACACCTTGCTTATCCTGGCTGTCCGACTGAAATTAGAGAAAGTTTAGCTCTGCAACATTTTATTGATGGTGTGCGTGACCCTGAGATCCAGACAGCACTCCGGATTGCAGATCTCAATGATTTAAAAGGGGCTTTGGTTTACGCTCTGAAATTCGAGGCAGCCCAGCAAGCTACTAGGAAAGATCGACACTTTGTGAGAACAGCCAACCTGCCTGAGAAGTCGGATAGAGCTGTGGAGTGCTTACAGCAGCAGATGAATGACATAATGAGAAAGATGAACTCCTTAATGGCCAACAAACCTTACAGGAAGATCAAGTGCTGGAAATGCGGTGGAGAAGGCCATATCCAAATCGACTGCCCAAGACGACCCAGCACCGAAGGTAATAGCTCACCCGCTAACGGAGGAGCAAGAAAACTGATTATTGACCATCTTGCGGGGCGGAGGTTTCCAGATCTTAAGAAGCCTCATTTTCAAGTATGTGAAATTTCTGCAAGAAGTTGCGGCGAGAACGGAGTTTTTCTAGTCGGAAGTGTGAATGATTTGCCCTGTAATATGATCATCGATACAGGAGCCAATGTGACCATCATTCGGAAAGATCTAGCTCAGCGGCTGAAAGAAAAACTCTCCTGGACCCCGCCACGTGTAATCCTTCAAACTGTGACAGGAGATAAGATCGACATATTTGGAAGAATGACACTGGAAATAAAGTTTGGGAACGCCGCTTACCACCATACAGTCTATGTGGCCGATATTTCAGACCCTTTCATACTCGGACTGGACTTTTTAAAAGAGCATGGATTTACACTGGATTTTAAGAATAATGAGTTACGCTCTGCTCAAGAAGATGTCACTATTTTCAAACTTGGAAATGAGTCCGGGTCTATTCAACGGATCACAGCCAAGGCAGATGTTATCATCCCTCCACGGACCGAAATGATGATACCTGGATTAACTGGAAACGAAAGAATTTTCCAGTATGGCTTGACTGGATATCCTGAGAAGAGCCCAAAGGGAGTGCTAATAGCATCAGCGCTGGTAGATCTGTCGAGAGATGTGATACCCGTGAGGATGGCGAATGTAAGTGAAAAATCTAGAATTATCCAGAAGGGTGAAGTGCTTGCAACCTATGCTCCAGTCACCTGTGTTTGCAAAGACCCGAGCTTGACGTTGTCGGAGCCGTCTACAAGTTTAACACCTGAAATTGGACGAAATGAGAATTTATCTCCTGAGCAGAGACATGCCGCAGAAAGACTGTTCCAGGAGTTTAAGGATGTGTTTTCACAAAACGAGGGTGATATAGGTCGCACTTCTCTGACACGTCATAGAATTGACACTGCCGACCATCCACCGATTAAACAGCATCCAAGACGCTTGCCGTTCGCAAAACAAGAAGAGGTTTCTAAGCTCTTACGAGAGATGCAGGATAGTGACATCATCGAACCGTCATCAAGTCCGTGGGCCTCTCCCATCGTGTTGGTCCGAAAGAAAGATGGCTCCACAAGATTTTGTGTGGATTATCGTAAACTTAACGATATCACGAAGAAGGACAGCTATCCTCTACCAAGAATAGACGACACGCTAGATACTCTTTCAGGGCATAAATGGTTTTCCACACTGGATTTGAAGAGTGGATATTGGCAAGTAGAGATCCATCCTGATGACAAAGAGAAGACCGCATTTACTACTGGACAAGGACTTTGGCAATTCAAAGTTATGCCGTTCGGGCTCTGCAATGCTCCAGCAACGTTCGAGCGCCTCATGGAGACAGTGTTAAAAGGCCTGACTTTTGAAGCTTGTCTCATCTACCTAGACGACGTCATCATTGGTGGCCGCACGTTTGAAGAACATCTAGAAAATATTCGAAAAGTGTTAACGAAGCTAAGAGCGGCGAATTTAAAGCTGAACCCTTTGAAATGCAAGTTCTTCCAACGGGAAGTAAATTATCTAGGACACATCATTTCAGCTGAAGGTGTTCGAACAGATCCTGAAAAAGTGTCCGCAGTAAAGAACTGGAAGCGTTCGGAAAATGTCCATCAGTTGCGAAGCTTTCTGGGACTATGCACTTATTACAGAAAGTTTGTCCAGGGGTTCTCCAACATCGCAAGACCATTGCATAGGCTCACTGAAAGCAAGCAGAAGTTTCTATGGACACAAGAATGCGAGAATTCCTTCCAGCGGCTGAAAGAAGCTCTCACATCCTCTCCAGTCCTTACCTATCCGCACCCCGAGAAACAGTTCATTGTGGACACGGATGCCAGTCATGAAAGTGTCGGCGCTGTACTTTCCCAAGAAATAGATGGCCAAGAACGAGTCGTAGCATACTGGAGCAAATGTTTATCGAAACCAGAGCGGAATTATTGCGTCACTCGTAAGGAGTTATTAGCTATAGTGAAAGCCATAGAACACTTCCATCACTATCTCTATGGCAGGAAATTTCTCCTTCGTACTGATCACGCATCCCTAACATGGCTGATGAATTTTAAGAACCCAGAGGGCCAAGTAGCCAGATGGATACAATGGCTCCAGGAATACGACTTTGACATCAGGCATCGCAGAGGCTCATCGCATGGAAACGCCGATGCCCTATCAAGAAGACCGTGTCCCGAGAGCTGTCGCTATTGTTCCAGAGCGGAGAGCAAGTATAATCCCGAATATGTCATACGCCAGACGAAGACTTCACTATTGACGCCACCAGATCCCTGGAGTGATGAGAAGATTCGAGAAGATCAAATGGCAGACTCTGAGATCAAACCAATCTTGAAGTTATTAGAATCTTCTAGCACGAAGCCCAGTTGGAAAGACATCTCGACTTACAGTCCTACGACGAAGCAATATTGGGCTCTTTGGAACTCTCTCCACGTCAGGAATGGTGTCCTGTTCCGAAAATTCGAATCGGAAGATGGGAAGACATCTCGGTGGCAGATGGTACTTCCTCGATCCCGAATACCAGAGGTCCTCAAGGAATTACATGGCAGTCCCACTGGTGGCCATTTTGGAGTCATGAAAACATTACACAGAGTCCGAGAGCGCTTCTTCTGGGGAAAAGCGAGAGCTGACGTCGAACAATGGTGCAAATCTTGCGATGCATGTGCAGCTCGGAAAGGACCAAAGAAACGTAGCCGAGGAAGACTACATCTCTACAATGTAGGAGCACCTTTCTAACGCATCGCCCTAGACATCCTAGGTCCTTTGCCAAGAAGTTCCGATGGCAACAAATACTTCCTTGTTGTCATGGACTATTTCACGAAATGGCCTGAAGTTTATATCATCCCTGATCAAGAAGCTTATACGGTTGCTGATGCCTTGGTACACCAGTGGATATCAAGGTATGGAGTCCCCCTTCAAATACATTCCGACCAGGGGAGAAATTTCATCTCTTCAGTGATTGAGGGTCTCTGTCAACTTCTCGGAATGGACAAAACTAGGACGACGCCTTTACATCCACAGTCGGATGGCATGGTTGAGAGTACCATCCTCAACAACCTCTCACTGCTAGTCTCAAGAAACCAACAAGACTGGGACCAAAAACTTCCCTTGTTTCTTCTCGCCTATCGCAGCGCCGTCCGTGAAACAACCGGCTATTCCCCGTCTCAGATGCTTTTCGGTCGTGATCTTCGTCTACCTTGTGATCTGCTTTTTGGTCGCCCTCCAGATGCGCCTTCATCGCCAGAGGGATACGTGCAGAATCTCCAGGCACGATTTGAAGACGTCCACAACTTGGCTCGAGAGCGGATCAATATACAGACGGAGAAGATGAAGACCAGGTACGACACGAAAGCCACGGGACATCAATTCAAAGAAGGTGACAAGGTTTGGTTTTATAATCCGACTCGACGTAAAGGGCTTTCTCCCAAACTGCAATCGCACTGGGACGGTCCTTATACAGTCCTAAACAGACTGAACGATGTCGTAATTCGGATCCGAAAGTCACCAAGTGCGAAGCCTAGAGTCGTTCATTACGACAGGCTGGCTCCATACTATGGCCATATTACTTAGTTCATTGATTGTAAATAGTGTAATGTAAATAATGTAAATTAGTATGACCATGGTCTTGTATATAAGTTAATGTAATAATTTCTTTTGCTTAGCATTATCATTATTAATGTTATTATTTAAATACTTGTATGTAATGATTCAGCAATTATGAATGTGTTTAATTGTTATTTTCCATGTTTGCTTTAAGTGTTTTGAGTAGTATAGCATTTGTTGGTAACAGGTTTGCTTCCGATCAAGGGTTGTACTGCCCGGGACGTGCAGTCCTTGAGAGGGGGGCAATGTTATGAATTTTGTATATATCTGTAAAAATTCCATTTGTTTAAATTTATTTTATTTCATTATTGTGAAAATTGCAGTATTATTAATGTATTTCCTATTGAGCATCATTTAACTCAATGCTAAAGGCCTCAGATGGTTTGCAAGGAAAACAACCTTACACCCTCATCTTTATAATGGAAGTCTATGGAAAAATCGCCAAGGAATGGGTTTATCGCCAAATTGGCGATGGTTTTGGCGACTTATTTTTGTCGCCAAATTTGGCGATATATCGCTAAATGTCGCCAAGTTGGCGACGGATTTGGCGACTTTTTGTGCAACCCCCCCCCCCCTTATACCTGTACATTGGGATCCTTTCTCGCTTAGGTTCTCTATCGAAAGTTAAAGCACTTTCTGGTAACTTCTAGCATCTGAAGGCTCTGGAAAATTCTACAGTTATCTTTAAAGCCTATATGAGGGACCTCCACCAGTTCAGTTCAGTTAGTTCTCTGTCAAATGCGATTGAATACGTACGAGAGGCTTTGCATTGAGAACTGTGTTTCTCTGAGCGGTTTTGTATTTGATTCGCCGTATTGAACAATACGCTATATTGTTCTGTGTGAAATTTTGCTGTGCTGTTATTAGATTTGAAGATTACTCAATATTTGTGTCTTTGAGAAGATTCTTGTGTATTTACCGAACTGTTTGGAGTAAATAAAACCTGTTGATTGTTCTTATATATTGGCAACAATCCTTTCGAACCCCGAGCTCACAACAATATGTAGAAAGAGATTATTGTATATTTTCTTACATGGTTTTAATATATTTTAGTAGATTAAGAAACATTTTTTTTTCTTTTTAGAATTTAATTTTTTGTATATGTCTCATTGTTATTATAGAATGTACACAAAGTCAGTGTAGATGAAATTATTAAATGCAAGCATCTTTACTGATTTCACATTTTATAAATTTACTTAATTACTTTGCCTAAAGTAATTACACTATTCATTATCGGAACTTTTTTAATATAAGGTAAAGTCAGGAGATATCGCGCGGTCGGAGAGATTGCGCACATAGGGGTTCGGGGGAAGGAGTAGAATGAGTGCCCAGCGACTCCAGGTAGTTGTACAACAGCAGTAGTAGAGTGTCTACTTGAAGTGCACGTTGATTGTTTAGAGCGTCTAAGATAAAGCATTGCTATTTTGTTTTGTTTTACCAAAGTAAGTGCTTGAATTTTCATAGCTATTCATCAGAATTTCTATACAATGTCAGTAGTACAAAATATCTTAAACTTAAACGATTTCTCGTAAGCTACTAATCTAGACTAACAATGTGAACATCAACGGTTCGTTTTAGTAGCGGCCATGTTTATATAAAAGACCGCGCAATCTCTCCTACCGAAATTGGAGAGTTCGCGTATCTGCTACTTAGGAGAGATGGCGCATTGTTCTCATTAGTTTCCATCCTAGGAGAGATTGCGCAGCTTATTGGTAAATTTGAATAAAAAAATGAAAAATTAAAATGGACTAATTTTAAGTTAAACGTGTTATCAAGTAACTTAATATTATTTTGTAATCTTATCTGGACTTGCTTTTTCTGATTCTTTATTTTTTTTCTTTAATTAATTTTTTTTTTATCGTTTTTAAAATTATTTCCTTTTTCTGATTCTTTAATCATTAGGTTGAAATATTCATTCCTAATACAATAATATATGTTCTCAAAAACCTTACAACAATGTCATTTAAGTGTAATCATTATTGTTAACAATTTAATTGTAGTTATTATTAGTAACAATCTCTCCTACCCATGTGCGCATGCGCAATCACACCGACCCTGTAAGGACAGATTGCGCAAAATAACTTTCTTGGTTTTATTACAACTGTTCTATTAAATTACAACATAAAAACAAAATACCAATGGAAATGCATAAAAAACAAACGAAGTAAAAATTATTCAAGGCTAGTTTAGCAAAAAATTAATATTTAGAGTTTTTATTGTTATTCTTTTGAATTGTGCACAGACTCTCCTAGCTTTACCTTACATTGTTTCTTTTTGCAAAGGAATAGACTGGAATAATGCTTAAAAAATATATACGCAATACATACCATTAACTTAGGTTCATACAAACTATAGTTTTCAATAAAGGAACCATCAAACTGTTGATCATCGATTAACCATCTTATTCCACTGCATAAAACATTTTCGTCAATGTAAATTAATCCAGCAGCTTGACAAAAAACTTTCATAACGAATGCTGTAAGCCTAAATAGAGGATTAAAAATTCAATAAAAATTCAAATATTTTTTTATGATGAATTATTATTAAATTTACAGTTTAATGCATATATTTACAAATAAATATTCATAAACATCTTATGCTGGGTCTAATGTAGACCAGACAAGTGACTAAAAAGTCTTGCAATTGCATTATTGCTGCAAAATCTCCAGAACAATGTCTGAATTAAACTATTTCTTGGTAGAAAACGAGGATTGTCAACGAAAATAAAGGTAGCCTAGAATCGAACTCATGTACTTCAAAGTACTTGTTTGAATATTCGATTAAAAAAAAAAAGGTATAGCAAAGTTATCAAGTTTTATGAAGCGATCTTTATCACTTGTCTGTCAATTTTTAACAGCATATAAAACAAGAAAGAAAACAAAATCATAGGCCACGTGTAGATTATAAAACAGTTTAAAATATTATGTATATATTATTGCAAAACCTTCATATTTGAGAATGGTTTAAATATATTTTTAAATCAACTTGGCTGAACCAGATAAAGTAATGAGATTTAATCGGCGAACGTCACATAATCACAAACCACAAATTACAATTCATATCACAAAATCATCAAAAACATCATAATACAAAAGACCGAGAAAAAAAAAAAGAGTCGCAAACGCTTAAAACTCAGTCTCTAAACTTTCAAGCAAAGACAGTAATGCACGATATGATTGACGTCTCTAATATCCCAGGTAACGGCTTATCATTTCATGACATTACTGATTATTGAAAAATGCTGTTTATACCCTTGCTTATTGGGCCTTATATTAACCTTGTTGATGAACTTTATTATCACACTAAGAGGCTACGCTGGTCTGTTTCACCAAACGAACCTTGAATTAAACGAAATATATCGGAGGATTTGATCTTGTGTTGTAAAGCAATATGAATCTTTACCTGGAATGTCCTCCCGCATTGCTGTAAGTGAAACTAATGCCATTGCACTATTATATTTTCTAATATGTCAGAAATTTGGGTTGTTAAAGATGAACTCTTTTACTTGACCATTTATAGTAGGATTTGGTATGAAGAACATAGAACGATATGCAATATATTAAAACCATCTCTGAAAAATTATCCAACTAACAATGAAAGTCTCATAAATATTCGTCCAGTGTAACTTTTTTAAAAGTCTAAATCTTTCATAAATCTTTCATAAAATGCAATATACTAAAACCGTCCCTCAAAAAAAAAAATATATATATATATATATATATATATATATATATATATGTTATATAAAAATTTATTTCCTTCGTATGCTTCCATTTTATTCGCATTAATATTTTAAAATTAATCTAACTTCTGTCATAGTCAGTATTTCCTTAATTCTTAATATCTATTCCTATTTAAAGTCCTTTTAAAAGTAAATATCCGTATATTAATAATTATTTTATTCCAAATCTTAATCTAAAATTTAAGATCATTCGTAACTTTTATCAGTTCCCCAATCTATAAAATTCTGAGACGCGTTCTCATTTCGAATGTTTTTTAAAGCCATTTTCTTTTTATTATTATTATTATTATTGCTCTGAATTTTTCGCGCGCTTGGGATTTTAACTTCTAAATTGGTCCGCACCCAAGTAAGGGATTCTTTACTGTTTTAGCCTCGCCCTCTAGCCTCATTCGTTGGGCTGGAGCTAGCTTCTCACTCATTGGGTTGTGCGCTCGTGACGTAATTCTGTGTATGTTTCCGCGGAGAGAACAAAACTCGCCCGCACCGGTCGGAGCACGAGATTTTTGACGTTTTCGGAAGCTAAACAAATATTCGTCTGGTATTTTTATGTCCGTAGAATATTCAACTGGCCCAGTAACATCTTAATTCAATGAAGTGAAGCAACGTTAGCCCGAGGGCTATAAGTTTTAGACTTTTGGGAATTGTTTCTGTGTTGTTCGTCTTCTAATAAAATTATTCGTCTGGAGATTGGCTGGATTTATTGGAAAACTTTGGTGGAATCATTTCATTGCCTTCTACTTCGCCATATTCGCTAATATCGACTGCAACTTGCTATATCGTTGCAGGACTGCCATCTTTTTATCGAATATTATTCATCGTAATATCTCAATCTCGTCAAAATGCTACATATATATATAACAATGTAAGTCTCACGAAGTCTCACCAAAGAACTTTTTAAAAAGGCTAATCTTTCATATTTTGGTTCACTTAATTATAGAACTTTTTCCATAATTCTATAACTAAGCAGCATAGAAAGATGTGTTATACATTAAAATCTTCTCTGAAAAATTATTTAACTAACAGTGCAAGTTCCATCGAAATCTATTCAGCAGAACTCTAATTAAACGGTCAGAACGAAATTCCCCTTGGCATTTTATATATATAGTAGAATATATCACAAGATTAAATCCTTATTTACTGATTAATGTATATCGACAGTGTAAATAACATGTAAAACGGTGCGTCTTAACCTGCTCTACCTGGTGGTAATGGCTGGAACTGTTGAAAAAGCGTACATTTCTTTTGATTAAAATTTTTCTAAGGCACCGATTTGAGTCATTAACATTTTTACTAAGTCAAGGGATCAAGTAATACATAGTATTCATTGTGTAAATATTGAACGAAAAATAACATGTGCAAAGATCATTAACCAAAAAGTATCCCAAGGTGTCCCACACTCCTGTATTTGAAACACGCATTTGTTGAAAATTATTTACAACTGGAATAAAAACATGATTCCTTACATACCACGTACTTGCTGCTCTGTCTTTAAAAGCTGCATATGAGCCATCTTCTTTTCGATAGTAGAGTTCATTAGTATAGCCTACATAAAATATGATAAAATCTTATAAATAAAATGTGAGTTTCTTTATTAAGTTTTAAGTTTAGCTATTCTAGTAACATACTTAAATACCGCATATTTCGACATGTAAACCGATACTGAAATCATAAAATCGTATAAATAAAGCATATTTTTCTTATACTTATATCTATTATTTCTGGATGTCGCTCGCAAATCTAAACTCATTCATGGACAGTTTAAAATTTGGAGTTGTTTTATGCACAGAAATAAATAAAACCCAATTTGGGTCGAAAGATTCTTAGGTATGTGCCCAAATTGGGTCATGCTTTTTTTGGTTACCACTGTGTATCCATTTTGAGCACTGTTAAATACTCATTTTCCAAAAAAAAAAAAAAAAAAAAAAAAAAAAAGAAAATGGGGGATTTCTTTCTTTTTTTTTTTTTTTTTTTTTTTGAAAATTTCTTGAATTTTTGCGAACTTAAGAACGCAGAAAACCTTGTGCTCCACAGTAGCCATCTCACTCACAAATGACAGTGAAACGAAATCGCGGCCTACTGCCCCGCGACCTATACCGGCCGCCTCTGGAACCATCACCGCCTTGAAAGCCGTGCACTCAGTAACAGCAGATACGCTTTCTCGTGTGTGGGGCAAGTTTGGCTATCGCGTAGATGTTTGGCGTGCAGCAAACGGTGGACACATTGAACATTTATAATGTCTTAAAAAAAAACTTTGAAACTTCCTCTTTTCATTGGTATAAAGATTGTTCATTTTGGATTTGTACGTTAATAGATACAATTTTTTAAAAATGGGTCCATCATTTAGAATAACCCTTATTTATTCAATGTGCATGCAAATTTCCCTTTAAAAAAATGCCATATTGGAATTTCACATTTACGAATTTTTCAGTATAACGAATTTAATTGGTGGTCTCAAGAAATTCGTTATAACGAGATTTTACTGTATTCTTTTTCTTAACTGAAAATATAATCTGATTATTATTATGCAAAACATTCCATGGTACAGAATTAGTTTAATGCTTAATAGCTGTGAATGAATCTTGGCTCAGTACAAATGCTTTTGTGCCCTTTCCCAGTTGTGTGATTTTTATTTATTTATTTATTTATTTATTTATTTTTTTGGTCAAAGCTTAAGGATAACAAAATAAAAAATAAAAAATAAAAAAAAACCTTACCTTCACGCATATACTTGTATCCTTTTTCTTCAATTTCTGGTGTAAGTTTTCCTGTAACTTTTAAGTATCTCATTGCATACAGTGTGGGCGCCAATTTCATCATGTTTTGCTCGCCACATCCTCGAGGCTGTATAAGTAAATCTCCTGGATTATTAATAGCCGTTTGTACTGCTGGCCCAAAAATGTCACCTTAAATAAATAAATAAGCATTACTCTGATGAAGTATAAAATAATCATTATTGCAATATAGACCTTGTAATATTGATTATATCTAAGTAAATAAAACATAAATAGTGTGATATTCTTGTAGTTATTCTGTCATATCTAGATTAAAAACGAGAGAAGAAGAAGAGAAATGAACAGTACAAACTTTAAGAATAAAAACTCGGTCACAAAACAGAAATTGAAGAAACCTTGAACTGCATAATAGAAAATGAATATACAAAATTTGATCTCAAAACTGTTCGATAGCAACAACATATAAGTTAACTTTGTCAGTCGGTGAAATAAAATTACGTTTTATCCGCTTTGTTCACTATCTTGTAGATCCAAGTATGTGTATTAGTCTTACATAATGTAAATTACATTATTTTTCAACAATTTATGCACTTCACATTGTAGAGACAATAAATATAACAATCTTTTATAAATGAATGGAAAAGAATAGCTGCCTTTTTTTACATGTACTAGGGGACGCTACCCACGCTCGCCAAACCCCGTTCTGACAACGCAAACTCTAAAAACACGCTAATATGATTTGCCATAAAAAAAATTACGGGAGATCGGTTTATAATTAAACGACCAGTGGCCATATCCTGTAATCTGGTTTCCATTCATTTTCCTTTGACTGGGGAATTTTAAGGCCGAATCAATTGCTGTCGAAACAGCTGTTTTCGCGATTGATTAAATAAGATCAATTAAACATTTGAAAATAAACTTTTATAAAATGGCTCAGTAAACAATGTCAATTTGCAACACTAAGTAAAACATTTTGTCGAAATAAATGCATCTCTCGTGTAAGTATATTTTTAAATTGAAACTGTTTGGAAATATTATTTGAGCGTTTTAAATATGTGTAATTTTCTCATTTACCGCTTATAACTTATTAATTTTAACTATTATTTTCAAGTTTTATTTCTTTTTTTAATATTCGCGTGCAAGTTCTTTTTTTTTTCCTTATTTACTGAAAAAATAACAACACGCGATCAAAAACACGTGATCATTTAATTATTATTTTAAAGTTTTATTTCTGTATTTAATATTTACGTCTAAATATGTAGTTTAATCGAAAGGGAATATTATTATGTGAGCTATTTTACAAATTGGCATCAATTTAAAAAATGGCCTTTTCGAAATATGAAATGAATCCATCGAAATAAGGAAATTTTTTATTTTACTTTTTTTTTAACTCAAAAAATTAGTTAAATTATAAAAGTAATTGCAGAAGCTTGTCAACTATATCCCTTCAAATTATGGTTAAATTACAATGCATAGTTTTTGTTCCTATAAAACATTTTTAACAGAATTACTTTGACCGACTTCAATATTAAATATCTCTTAAAATAATTCTTCGATTTTAAAACTGTCTACTTCAGTGTATTTATCGAACATTTTTCTTAAAACTACTAATTTATATATTTTTATATGCAACAGTTTTCTTAATATTAGCCCAGAAAGACCCGCGGAGGCAAAAAATTGATTGTTAGCGGTGACAGCGTTGGTTACTTTTTTTTTTTTTTTTTAGAATACAGAGATTGTTTATTGCATAATGTAATATAAAAAGTATCAAAGATCTTAGCCGTGATGTATTTTCGAAAAGAGCCAATTGAACACTGAAAAAAACTGAATAAATGAACATTATTAATTTATATAAAATAAGTTAATTATTAAATACGAGTGGCAGTCGGAAAATAAGTTTCCCCTGTCGACTGTGGACAGAGTTGTATATGAAAGACAAAAAAAATGTAATGAGATATTAAAGATAAAACATAGCTTTATTCTTCCACATAATTACCTAGTACATTGAGACATTTGTCATACCCCTTTATAAGCTTCAAAAAGTCTTCCAGGAAAAAATCAGGGCTTTGCATACGGACGAAGCGTTGAGCGGCTATGTGCGAAAGATGACACAGCAGGTGAACGCGAACGTGCAAGACACCGATACACCGTTGGGTAGAGGTCGACCGCGATCAAGCAGATGGCGCTGTTGCTGCAACAGCGCATACAGCTATAACAGGATGGTGTATCGCTGTCTTGCACGTTCGCGTTTACCTGCTGTGTCATCTTTCGCACATAGCCGCTCAACGCTTCGTCCGTATGCAAAGCCCTGATTTTTTCCTGGAAGGCTTTTTGAAGCTTATAAAGGGGTATGACAAATGTCTCAATGTACTAGGTAGTTATGTGGAAGAATAAAGTTATGTTTTATCTTTAATATCTCATTACATTTTTTGTCTTTCATATACACCTCTGTCCACAGTCGACAGGGGAAACTTATTTTCCGACTGCCCCTCGTATAATAAATATTATTAATATTAAGAAAAAAGAAGAAGATAGAGCAAGAGAAATTAACAGTACAAAATGTAAGGATAAAGACTCGGTCACAAAACAGAAATTGAAGAGACCTTCATCTGCTAATAGGAGATTAATATGCAAAATTTGATCTCAAAACTGTTCGATAAAAATAACATATAAATTAGCTTTGTCAGTCCATGAAATAAAATTTCGTTTTATCCGCATTATTCACTATCTTACAGATCCAAGTATGCTTGTTAGTCTTTCATAATGTAAGTTAAATTACCTTTTCAACAATTTATGCACGCCACATTGTTTAGACAATATAATAATATTTCATAAATGAAATAGAGACCAATGTATTTTATTCTATGCATTGGTATTGTTCATTGTATAATGTAATATAAAAATTATCAAAGATCTTAGCTATGAAGTACTTTTCGAAAAGATCCAATTGTACACTGAGGAAACTTAATAAATAAACAACATTATTAATAATACTTAACAACAAATAATTTATTAATTATAATAAATATTATTATTAATATTAAGCAAAAAGAAGAATATAGAGAAAGTTAAATTAACAGTACAAACTGTAACAATAAAGACTTGGTCACAAAAGAGAAATAAAAATAAGAGGTTTAGATGGATGTAGTATAATATTATGAAACATGTATAATATTATGAAATATTATATATGAATATATAATATTATATAATATTTATATAATATTTATATTTTATGAAGATATAATCAATATTTACAAGATTTAAATTGCAATAATGATTATTTGATAGTTCATCAGAGTAATGATAATTTATTATGAAAATATTGAATTAATATTTAGTATCATATTTATTAATTAATTAGCAATAAAATAACTTTTCTTAGTATTATTAAATAATATAAATAAATTATTAATTAATTGTTATTATAATTAACACTATTTAAATATACCAACTGAACAACCAATTTCTTTTATAATAAACCAATAGTTTAGAATAAATTTCTTGCAGTTTAGTTTTAATTAAAAATATCTAATGACGTACTTCAATAGTCATATTCATCTTGTTTTAATTTACTACAGTAAGAAGAAAAATACATAAGTAATATATAAAAAATAGAAATTTTATTTTTCAGATTAAAAAAAAAAAGCATATTTACCCATATTATATTCTACAAAAATAATTGTCATTACCTATGGCTGATACTGAGCAACTTTCAGTGCCAGGTACAAAATCTTCTGGTAAGCATAAATCTAGTTTAACAGTTGTTGCCTGAGTATTTTGGATGGCATCGATGGAATCTACGAGAAATGCTAACATTTAGTCTTGCAAAATATATATATTTTTACAACAGTAACATCAAAAGTATACATAAATTTCGTTAAGTAAATATTAAATATTGAAAAAGAAAAACAAACCAGTGCAATGTGTAGTATATAAAATCTACAAAAACAACTATTCAAAAGTAAAAGAAGCCAAGCTTAAAAAAAAAAAAAAAAAAAAAAGTTGCGGCTAAAAAATGGTGTGATATCAAATTTCCAAGCTATTATATTACTTATTTAACTTTTTTCCATTAAATAAGTTATCATATATATAAGTCGAGTGCCTACGTATATGTTAATAGAAATCGTTTTCTCCTGTACTAAATACATCCTAACGAGTTTCTGAAAATTCAATTTTTTTCAAATTATGCATGATGGGCTTGGCGGCCATCTTTCCATATTATTCACAAAATTCTAAACACCAAAATCCGAAATTCAAATTTGTTATTTAAACAAATATTTAAAGCGTTTCATTTATAGACTTGTATGGTCTGAAAATTGTGTCTTATAATAATGATGACTTATCGTAAAGATTCATCTTATGATTTATTTTTTAGAGTAATTAATAATTTCAAACTAGTAAAAATCAATTTCTCAAAATATCAGTCTTATCTAATTTATCTGTCCGTAGTTAAAATCTGAAGTTTGAAACTGTTATAAACATATTACATTGCAAACATATTACGCTTTTACTTTAGAAATTTGGATGCTTAGATATATGGAAAGATGGCCGCCAAGCACATCATGCATAATTTGAAAAAAATTGAATTTTCAGAAACTCGTTAGGATGTATTTAGTACAGGAGAAAACGATTTCTATTAACATATACGTAAGCACTCGACTTATATATATGATAACTTATTTAATGGAAAAAAGTTAAATAAGTAATATAATAGCTTGGAAATTTGATATCACACCATTTTTTAGCCACAATTTTTTTTTTTTTTTTTTTTTTTTTTTACTTTTGAAAAGTTGTTTTTGTAGATATCATTTCTTTTTTTTTAAATAGATTAAACATAATTTAAATAATCTAAACATGAGAAATAATTTAAAATTACATTTTACTTTCAGTCACTGTTTAAAGTATTAACTAGAAATACCAGTAGATTTTTCAATTAAACTAATTACACTCTTAATAACAACATACTAAATGTGGCTTGCTATAATAGTTGTTATCCTCCGTAAAAAAATATCAGTCATTGTTTAAAGTGTTAACTAGAAATACCAGTTGATTTTTCAGTTAAACTAATTACACTCTTAAAAACAACATACTAAATGTGGCTTGCTATAATAGTTGTTATCCTCCGTAAAAAAGTATCACTGACTTATCCATGAAATGAATAAAAATGGAATACGTACATAGCGTGTGAGCGCTGCATTTGATATCAAACGTGATATTACGCTCTTTTATTATTAGCACTAGCTGGCTTCGCCCGCTAGCGGGTCCCTAATTTACATCGGGGTCTCGAATCTTGTAAAACCTCGAATAAGATAAACCTCGAACCGAACGAACCTCTGACCTGGTTCCCCGCTGCCTTCGGCACCGGATAATCCCTTAATTTGCACATCGAATAGTATAAACCTCTAACCAAACGAACCTCCGACACGGGTCCCCACTGTTTTCTGCACCGTATAGCAGTCGTGCTGCTCACGCTCAAGTTCCATCTTCCACCACCAGGTAGCGCAATCTGTTGTATATTAACCCCGGCCACTGAAATCGTCAAGGCTATAGATGTCGAGTCGAATGAGCTATACCCCGTCGTGATTCGACCCATAGAAACAGAGATAGGAAAGCGCCCCCTGGTGGTGAAAGCTAATCGCGTTTGGGGGGGAAAAGTGGGGGGATGAACACGGAGATACATAATAGGATAAAATGAGCTCGCACCGCCAAACGCCCACGGGGACCCCCGGCACGCGTTCCGACCATCGCGCCTAAGTCTCTAAACGACTTATATCGCGCCAGAGGCTTTGTCTCGCCTCGGCGCTGCGATCGGCCCGGGGCCGCTCCCCACTGCGGACCCCCAAGCCAATTTACCAAGTGTCGACGAACTGGTGGACATAATAGGATAAAGCGGTCACAGACCTTTCCAACGATGTATCACATGAGGGGTGTGTGCAAAATTAAAAAATACCCCCCTCGCCCTGCATAATATGATTAAGCGTTCACAGACCTTTCCAACGATATATCACATGAGAGGTGTCGGAAAAATTTAGAAAAGTGCCCCTTTTAGGGGGGGGGGGGTGAAAGTGGGAGGATGGACCCCGAAGATACCTAATATGAATAAGCGGTCACGGGCCTTTCGAACAATATATCACATGAGTAGTGTCGGGGCGGGGCGCAAAATGTGGGGGTGACACCTGTGGTACATAACATGAATAAGTGGTCACAGCCCTTTGTAACGATATGTGACATGACGGATATCGTTAAAATTTAGAAAATTGCCCCCCCCCCCTTGTGTAGGTAAAAAAAGCTCCACCCCTCCCTATAATTTTTGACGAGCTTTATTTTTAAAATTTATGTTATGTGTTATAAAATATCGTAAAGTTTCAAAAAGATAGCCTTATTATACTTCCTAATTTTGTTCACGCCCCTCCCCATCCCCTCCCCGAAATGTGAAGCACCATTCTTTTTTATAATTTTTTTTATCATGTGTTATAAACTATCTTAAAGTTTAAAACAGATCGCATTGGAATTTAATATATTTGCTGAAATTACTATTATATATAGAATAATATAAAAATAAACCCTCCTTTAGCTTGTAAGTAAGATATATGAACAATTTTTAGAATTTCTGAAAGCTGATTTATTTTTATTTATTTATTTATGTATCTATTTATTTATTTTTTGTTTATTTATTTATTTATTTATTTATTTATTTATTGCGTTGCCCTGTGCATGTTTGGAATTTCTTAGCAATTTCTTAGATTTACATTATTTTATTCAATTAAACATTGTACTGTTACAATAAATTTAAATGTAAACTTCACTTCTAAAATAAAAATAATTTAACAACTGGATTTCATTAATTTATAGAAAAATGACGTGAAAGGTATTCCTGCAAACAAAATGCCTGTCCTTTACCGTGTTTTTTTTTCTTCTTTTAATAAATAAATGAATCACATTTAATTCATTTCGAAAACTTTGTTTACGCTTGGGAAGAAATTTTAAATGCCGATAACTCCTAATGTATACATTTTAGAAGGTACATCTTCCCTCAAAAACTAAATTATTTTTATAGATGTTTCTAAACACGTAAATTATATATTTAAAATATTTTTTAAAGCATAAACACTACGTCTGATTACTTTATTTTACAATATTATAAGAACACGCATTTTATCAGACAATTAAATACACCAAAACAAACATGAGTGAAAAATTGACCTGGACCAGGACTCGAACCTGGGACCTTATGCGTACCGTGCTGACACACTGCGACTGAACCACCCAGACCGATATCCTTGGCTGGCAATTTCTCATACTTATTCATGTTGGAAACAGTCATCTGCCACAGTTTGCAGTCATATTTAATTGTCTGTTAAAATGTGTGTTCTTATAATTATGAAGTTTTATTTTTTTTTAAATATCTTCAGAAGAAAATGGCTGACTTGCAGATGAAATTTGATGTGGTTATAACTTGTAACTGATTTGTGCTATTATAATACAGATGATACATGGTCGTTGGCGGGTTTTATCTCTGTTTTGGCATAATTTTTTAATCGCCAAGTTAATTAACAGTTTTTTGCTAATTAAGGATAGAAAATAATTTTTTTTTACACTGGATTTTATAAAAGCACATAGATTACGTAATTACTTGTCCAAAAATGCAATCCTTTTTTTATTCCTCCCAATATTAAGGTCTGTAGGTTGTTTGATAAAAAAAGTTTGACGAAGAAAAAAGTGATCATTTTAAGTAACTCGACGTTTTAAAAAAAAATCTATATCTCTGTTTATAAATCACTTATGAAGATGAGTTTGGTCTTAAATGGAAGAAATTCTTCATTAGATTCTTCTAGTTTTCGTTTTTTTTTTTCTGCGACGCTTGGTTTATTTGATATCTGATACTTTAATCTGGCATGTTTTGTCGATTTAACATTGCGAAGTTGATTTCTGTAAGTAAGCAGTAGCGGTCTAGTTCAGTTCTTGGCGTTGTTTATGTGGCGTTTTTTTTTTAAAGCTTGGCTTGGCAGAGCGACCACCCTGCTTGATCAATGTAATAAAGAATATGGATTTTTTAGCTCACAGGCTATCAAAGCCTATGAGAGCTAATGTGCCCACCGGTTCTCTATGTATGTATCTATGTACGTACATAACGCGATAACTCTTGATAGAAATATCCGTTTTGCTTCAAATTTTTTTTATACACTGTTAAAAATTTGCAGCAAACTGTCCAGTCATTTGATCATTTTTACAGAAAACGGTTACATAACCGTAATTTAACTCTATTACCATCATATGGGCATACTCTATGACCATAATATGGGCAATAATACGGTCAGAATAGAGTTAAATTACGGTTATGTAACCGTTTTCTATAAAAACGGTCAATGACTGGACAATTTGCTGCAATTTTTTAACAGTGTAGGTTGATTCTGATTAGGCGCTTTCCTGATTAGTTTTGGAGGTTCATTGGATAAGTATAAAGGAGGGGATTGGGGCTAATCCCTCTCCCCCCTTAATTTAGATAAATGGATTTTTTATGCAGAATTACCGATTTGCTTCTAATTTTGTTGGTTCATTGTGATAAGGCACTTCCATGATTAGTTTTGGCGATTCATTAGTTAAGTATAAAGGAAGGAAATGGGGGCTAATCCCCCCCCCCTAATTTATTGTCGACTTCTTTATTTTTCGAGGGGCATTATTCTTTGAAATAAGAGTATAATATACAATTAGTGTGAATAGCCTGTGAGCTCAATGCCATCAGTTTAACTGGGCATTTTTCTTTTTATTTAATTCGTGTGTGGGATTCAAGTTACATATACGTACATGTATATATATATATTCAAGTCGTAAATATACTCTGATTGCTATGTAATTTATGTATGTTGTTGACGTTTGAAATGGCATGTTCGGTATAAATGAAGTGTGTAACTTATATGTTTTATTTACAGGGCACTCAAAAGTATCCTGTTACATATGGAGAAAAATCATTTGCAGTATATTTTAATGGTGTTACACTATTTGAAACATAATGGAATTTATATGCATTATTGAGATGTAGCACAGGAAGCTTACTTTAGAATATATTAAGTGTAGAACTTAGAGTTCATGTACAGGGACACTCAAATAATTCGGTTAAATAATGATCTACGGGCAAAACCATTTGCAGAGTATTTTTAATTATGTTGAAATATTTCAAAAATGATGAAATTAATGCACATTACAGAGTTTTACTACAAGAAGTTTGATGTAGAATATGATGTGCATAGCATTTATCGTTCATTTACAGGGACACAAAAAGGATGTCGGATAGAGTAATTTTTCCGGAGTATTGTCTATTAGGGATAATTGTTGGAAGGGCGTTTTCTGTAATGATAAGCGTTTATATAAGTTTTACTAAATTTTGAATTCTACATGGTGTGTATAAATGCTACAGATCATATACAGGGCTACACAAAATTATTCGTAAGCATTACTGAGCATGAGCATGAATTGCTTAAAGGTGAGGACTAAAAGATCTTCTTAAAACACCATCAAAAATTTTTAAATGCGCTAGGCCTTTCGAAAGATCTGAGTCTTTCTTCGTCAGGCGCAAAAAGGGCGTGCTTCTACTATGAAAGCAGCGGGAAGACATTGGTGCTGCTTTCATAGTAGAAGCACGCCTTTTTTGCGCCTGACGAAGAAAGACTCAGATCTTTCGAAAGGCCTAGCGCATTTAAAAATTTTTTATGGTGTTTTAAGAAGATCTTTTAGTTCTTATTGATCACACCAGTTTCAACTTATTTTCTTTGCTTAAAGGTGGTTTTAAACCGAGTTATGCATTTTCAAACTCATTTATATTTAGTATACTAAGATATGTTTCTAGAATATAAATGTTATCATGTATAGGGCTATGCAAAAACTGGATGCATGGCTGGATATAAATAGTAATTCCTGGATTTCTGATTTTAGTTGTTTGGGCGTATTTTTGCCTGAATTAAATTTTAGCTTAGTATATGGCGTATATAGAAATGTGTAGTAATATACAGGGCTATGCAAAAAAACGTTTGTAAGTACGTTTTCGTCGATTGGTAGAAATTACTGAAAGTGAATTTTCAACCGCGTTATGCGTTTTCTTGCTAAACTTAATTTTAGCCTACTATGTAAACTATATTATCAAATCTATAGATCGTACGGAGCTGCCCAAAAGAATTGGAGTACCTTTCAGACTATGAACAGTTATTGCTGAAATCAGGTTTTCAAATGTGCTATGCATTTTATAAAATGTCTACATAGGTATCTTCTTTACCTTATTAAACGGCGATGTTCTCTTAAAGTGTTCTGGAAGTGTTGGAAAGTGTTTCATAATCTATCCTTGGTGCATGATTTTTCTTTCTTGTTATAACTATAGCGGTTTTCAATTTGACCAATGGATATTAATATCAGAATCTGGATGATGTTGATGTAAAAAATAACTGAAACGTCCTAGAAGTAAAATGAAAAAATTGCCTCTAAAATCGAAAAAATATAACCTCTAAAAATAACCTCGAAATTTTCTCCCAATTTGAAAAGGATTCCGTTTTTAACACTTTCCAACCTAGTTGAAAAGTGTTTATGACTTCGGTTTGTCTGGCCGTCTGCCGTCTCTCCGTACTCTAACTCCCGTAAATATGCTCAGATTGCTTTGCAATTTTTATATGTTATTGTCGTTATCTATAGCATGTTCTTTATTTCAACTGAAGTGTGTAGCACTTATAGTTTTTTTACAGGGACACTCAAAAGAATTCCGTTACATTACGGTCTATGGGGAAAAATCATTTGCGGTTTATTTTAATGATGTTACACAATTTCAAACACATTGTAATTGATATATATCACTAAGGTGCATTACAAGAAGCTTAATATGGAATAGGGTGTGCATAGCACTTATAGTTAATTTACAGGGACAGTCAAAATAATTCCGTTACATTAGGTCTATGGAGAAAAATCGTTTGCGGTTTAATTAAATAATGTTTCACTATTTTAAACGCATTGAAATTTATATATATCACTAAGGTGCATTACAAGAGGCTTACTGCCGATTAGTGTGTGTATAGCAGTCATCGTTCATTTACAGGGACACACAAAAGAATTCTCTACTGCCTGTTAACAATAATTCCTGGAAGTGCTTTTTAAGTTGCTGAACGCGATTTTAAATTTAACTCACTTTTTTTCTATTACTTGGTGTGTATAAATTCTGTAGATCCTATACAGGGCAGCACAAAAGTTCGCGAACACATTTCCGTTTATTGACAGAAACTCCAGAAGGAGAATTTTAAACTGTGCTACGCGTTTCTTAACTGAACTAAAATTTAGCATCCTATGTAGTATATATACAAATCTATAGATCCTATACAGGGCTGAATAAAAGTATTCGGATTTTTTTCCGAATATTGTATACGTTGGAAATTCCCGAAATTATGTTTTTAAATATGCTATGCGTTTTCCAAATTGTTTACTTAGATGTTATCTTTCAGCTTATTAAACGGTAATGATTTGTAAAATTATTTTGGCAGTGTTACATAATCTATGCTTGACGCATGATTTTTCGTTCTTGTTAAATTTTCAGCCTGAAATCAGTTGTAAGCCAGCAGCTGCTAAATAACTTGGAGCATTACTTGAGATAGGAGATTTCAAAATTTCTATTGTGCGTATATACATACCGGGTATCCTAAAATGGACTGATGGATTTTCAAATTCAATAACTTGCAAACGGTAACTGATATTTAAAAAAATTCTTGCAGGAAAGGAATGTATGATGGCAGGAGTTTTTTACTGTGGCTCCCAGTTTTAGTTTCAAATAGCAGCGATAGATGGCGGTGAAAGAAATAGGCGCTCAATCGAGGCCGAAGTTGAAATCACCCAGCATTGATGGGAAGGAAGGAGTTTAAATACATGGAGTGGGTCTCAGAATCGGGCCCAAAGAACAAGATTGTATTGGTGAATGAGACCCACTCCATATATTTAACCTCCTTCCTTTGCATCAATGCTGGTGATTTCTGCTTCAGCCTCGATTGGACGTCTATTGCTGCAGTGCCATATATTGCTGGTAATTCGAACAAACTCCTGACATCTTAAATATCTGTCACCGTTTGCATGTTATTGAATTTTAAAATCAATCAGTTCGTTTTAAGACACCCGGTATGATTAATAATGTGTATAATACTGAATATATGATTAGTTTGGAAAAAATACTTCAGTGTGGGTATTTTTTTTAATTTTGATGGATAAAATTTCGATGAAAGAATGCGACTGTGTATTTGATTTGAGCTCTTAGATTGAAAATTGACTTATACCACTGAAAAAAAAACCAACAACAACAAAAACGATAAAAAAAACTGAGACATTTGTAGAAGTTTGAGATTAAAGTAATCGTGACGTACCTGTTATATGTGGTGCTGTCTGTATAAGTCTTTTCTGTCTCTTTTGTAAGTTCGTAGGATCCAAAGTTATAGGAATATTTACTACTTTTGTGATTCCTTCAGGCTAAAAATAATTAAGAAATCTGAGAACTGGATAATTATCGTATAATGCACACATTTGATTAAAAAAAAAATACATCAAAATTTACAGGTGCGCGTTATATGCTGGATATAAAATTAAAAAAAATAATAATAAGAAGAAAAGGTAATCTTAACACCTGAGATTTCTACATTATTAAACATAGTATTGTAAAGATTTAACTGTAATTCCTTTTTTAACTATATTTAATTCGACTAATTGGCACATAAAAGGAGAGTGTGAAGGCTCCCTAAAATGCCCCTCTTACTCTTGTGATGTAAAAAGCCTTTTTCCAGATGCTGTTCCATAAAGTTTTCTGAGAGTCCATTAATATTCTTTTAATGGCTGATTTTGAAGTTATAGAACTCGTAATTCTAAGAGGAATTTCGAATGGAGACCACCGAATTCGTGGTGGAGGCGGCGTGCGACCGTCTTAACGTCCCCATGCCCTTTCCTCGACACGGTTAACCGGACTCTTTAAAGGCTGTTTTCAATACTGGAAAAATTTAAACAGTAAATTCCACAAATTTAATGCACCGAAAATAGGGAAGGGTTGATCTCGGGGCTCTGAGATCTTTGGACGACCGCTGCGGCTTTGGGCTCTATCGACTTTTATGAGATCATTTATCGTAGACACTTCAAGCTTGCTCCCAAGCCTTTCAACCTCCACTTAATTTTAGAAATTCATATAAGCCCGGATTCAATGGGACCCAGTAGGTAACGACTCTGAACCATGTCATGAAGCATTGACCCTCCTGAAACGCTAGATTAGAAAGAAAGTTACACGGCGAGGCGATGCCGCTTTACGGACCTGAGGTTGTTCTGACAAGAACTAATAAAAAAAATTCTACCTAACCTTCTATAGCTTTATGTATGCACCGTGTTTGCTGTCAAGTTACGCTAATAAATTAATGTAGCATTTAACTACTCTTTCAATTTAGAAGTGTCACAATACGTATCACGCTTTCTTGCTCGCATTCGTTCAATTTTGTTGTTTACCTTGTAGTAGTTATTATACTTTTCGATGTTCTTTATTGATGTTCATGCCAAGTGTCTCATTAAGGTTTCTTTGCAAATAAATGGGTGCGCGTAATACGGCGACTATGCCTAACAATAAAAAAATGTTGTCTGAATTCGTAGGTTTGTGTAATACATCGGAACGCGTAATACAACGGAATATTCTTACATAAACTATCTTACTTACATGTAGTCTTAACTAACAACTTAACTTATACATGTAGTCTATAATGTCACATGAACAGAATACTGGGACTCAATAACCATATTTCAGAAAATACTAACACACATACACAATTTTTGTATTGAAATACTGAGAATTGTCTAGAGTTACAAATGCATCTCAGACATATTCAACATGTGTATACTATTAGTCGCTCAATAGCTGAACGATATCTGGAATTTCTATTTAATTCATTCCATTTTTACTATTTCATTCATCACAAAGTTTGGTTTCTCAGCAAATCACTGTAATGTTTGTTATAAACACTATTGAAGTATTATTATATCTTATATACTTTACTTTTACAGTACCTTCTCACTGATAACTTTTACATGATGTGTTTTGCATTCTCAAAAACAATTCACAACCGTAAGTCTTCATAAAATGTATTGGATTTTTATTTGCGCATGCAGATTTAGTTCGAGAAATTTCAATTTTTCGCCTGTCTCCAAAAATTAAATAAAGTTGATAATATTGCAATAAAACTTTAAATATTAAGAGACATTTCAATATAAAAGATTTACAATAGAATTTCAGTAATTAATGTTATCGCATTGAATTAGATATTTTATTTTAAACCTTACAACAAAAGAAAATCAGTTGCGATATTAGGTATAGAAATAGAGTTTTACAAAGAATAATTATTTTACGATGAAAGATAAGAAGCAATTGATGAAACTGTATCAAAGGTAGAAATTAAAATCTGAAGTAAAAGAATTTTGCGAGGACAAAATTCTTTTAGTCTCGTTTTAAGCCAAATACTTTAACCACATAGCCACACTTCCAGTTTCTATGTGTGTAAGAAAACAATGTAAGTATATGCAACAATTTTTAAATTATTTTTTCTTTCTTATTTTTGAAAGGTGCAATTTATTGCGTCAAGATAAGTTTATAGACCTTTGATTTATAATCTACCAAAAACATTTTTAGCAAATCGGTGAACCTGTCTATTTCTCTCCTTGAAAGGTAAACATTGATTTTCGATTCCCACAATATTAGTTGATTTTTCCAGTTTTTGTACCCTTAAATCATAGAGTTAATTTCAATTTAAATTTTTAAAAATCATGAATAACATTAGGATAGTAATTTCTACACTGTAAAAAAAGTGTTGATTTTACAGTATAATACTGGCACCCCAACTGCCAGTATTATACCGTAAAATTAACTGCAATAAACAGTAAAATAAGCAGTAATACGCTACCGCGCAGTATTATACTGTAAAATCAACACTTTTTTTTTTTTTTTTTTTTCAGTGTAATTATAATAATGTCTTCCCAAAAATATTATATATTGATCTGTATACTTACTACAACATTAAGTTCTCGTACTATTACATCACTTCCTAAAGAACTCAAAGCAGCAACTCTTATGGGTATGACTTCGGCTTTTAAAGGCATGACAGGAAATGTAACAGTGGCAGCAGACTGACCCTCGACCGTGACGTACTGCCTTTCACTTTTCTGCCCCGGTTGTGTGCTCGAACAGAGACCTTCGGCACCATACATATATACAACTGCCTGTAAGACAACAAAAGAAAGAAATCAATGCTTCTTGAGTACATTTGAAGCAAAAACGTCTATAGGCAGAGGCAAGAGAGAGAATATGAGAAATTATAAGGATTTAGTTCAAATTGCCACTTTTATACAATAAAAATAATTGTACAATTATGATTGTTAAAAATATTAAATATTTACGAGGGACGTTCCGAAAGTATGTATCGTCCTTTTTTATAATAGAAGATGGTACACCAGGTGAAACAATCAAGCAGTATAAGAATCCACACCCGTTGCTGGTTCAACGACGGAAGGAGCGTCAGCAGAGGAGGTATGATGCATGCGCAGAGCACCGAAGAAGAGAGAATAGCAGCAGACCGGTGTTATTCGAATACAAATACAGATTATTCGAAAACAAATCACGATGGCATACAGACTACTGACAATGTGGTCAGACCAGGGTTCTTGAGTGAAGGTGTTGCGCTCTTGGACTACAACACACACAGCAAGGGTCACATAAGATCAGATTCGTCGCTTTTCGGATGGGAGAGATTGGATAACCCGGCCTACAGCCCCTATCTTCCCCCATCAGACTTTCATCTGTTCCTTGCATTGAAAGCTGTACTCTCAAGACGCCACTTCCAAAACAATGCTGAGATGGAACAGGCTGTTCGACAATTCCTTGCATCGCAGGGCACCGAGTTATACCAGAGTGGTTTCTTCAAACTGATTGCACGCTACGAAAAATGTCTCAATGTCGGTGGCGACTGTGTCGAAAAACAGTGAAAGGTGTATAGTTCATAATTCCATGGTGTATTTTTTTTCTGCCAATAAAGTTTCCGTCTGGAAAAAAATGACGAAACTTACTTTCGGAACGACCCTCGTAAAAATATTAATTAATCGTCTAAATTAATTAATAATCTCGTTAAAATAAAATCAATATTTTAGTGAATGATATCCAGAGTAAGTTCGAAATTCGAGTTTTTATTAAAATGTATTGAAAGGAAAGTTATTTAGCGTTAATTAAAAAAAAAAAAAACCTACCTACATGTTTTAAATCCTTCTTTCTGTGTTTCATGCTACTTTGTGATTTAGACTTTTATAATTGAAGTGTTAATATAAAATGTTAAGAATAAGACATTTTTATTTCTTGATGTTTAAACATTAGGCATGCAAAAAAAAGTTACCAATGTATTAAGGGGCCCCACCTGCTTGTCCAGTGGTCAGGGCACTGGTTAGTAGACAAGAGAAGCTGGGTTCGAATCCCAACTCAGGCATTGATTTTGTTGTAGGTTGGATTCCACTTTAAACGGAGGTCCTGGTTTGTTTAGCCCTTGTACGCAAAATATGCCCGTAGCGTCCATTATCAACCAACCAATGTATTTAAGGCATACTGTCTTTCTCAAAACACCAAACATTACGACATATAGAAAGTTTTTTTAAGTTTTCTCTTCTAAGAACTAAGCCCATTTAATTTGTCTTAGTAGCGCCACGGACATATTTTGCATAAGACAACTAAACAATCCAGGACTTCCATCTAAGCCCTTTAAGAGTTTGTAGTATCAGAATACTAAACAGAGCGAAAAGGTTAGATTAAAAATAAATTTACCATAATTGGTCTTTGATCATAATTGAAAACAGTTGCTTGTATTTCTACTTGTTCATTTCGCACAACTGAGTAAGGGAGGTTCAAATGCAGAAAAATCTTCTGAAACGACACGATCTTTGCTGGTTCGGCGATGCAGATCCCATGTGTAGGGGACACGGAGACTGCTTGTATAACCCATGTTGTAATGCTATGAGGCAAGTCTGCCCTCACTTCTTCTCTATTGTTAGGCCTGAAAATATGATAGAATCGTATTTATGTCACTCAGTCAGCTCCATCTGGATTGATTCTTTTTAGATATATTTGAAGTTAGCTGAAAATATTCAACTTAATTTTCGTTCTAATATTTTTCTATTCTACCTGCATTGATTGAATAATAACTGGTTACATATACAATTACACTAGGTAGTGTTCACAACACTAAAGGGAAAGAAGGTAGCTAATGCAATTTGTATAATAGCTGTGTACCTGTACACATACAATTGAAATTCTATTTTAAAACTTTCTTTTCCACACTGCAAAAAATAATTGTTGATTTTACAGTATAAAACTGGCATGCCAGCTGCCAGTATTATACCGTAAAATTAACAGTATTAAACAGTAAAATAAGCAGTAATACGCTGCCGTGCAAGCAGTAATACGCTACCGCGCACGTAAAATTAACAGTATTAAACAGTAAAATAAGCAGTAATACGCTGCCGTGCAAGCAGTAATACGCTACCGCGCATGCGCGGTAGCGTATTACTGCTTGCACGGCAGCGTATTACTGCTTATTTTACTGTTTAATACTGTTAATTTTACGGTATAATACTGGCAGCTGGGATGCCAGTTTTATACTGTAAAATCAACAATTATTTTTTGCAGTGCATGATGGGCGGACAAATATTTAATGACAACCTCCCGTAAGCACATGAAAAACCGACTGCGGTAATACCTGGTTAAAACTCTATTATTTTTTACCGCACTTCGATTATTATCATCAAAAAGTGGAGGTGTCCTTCACACCTTCTACAGTCTGGCTGCAGCAAAACAGCATTTGAACTAGGAAGTGTTCACAAGACTAAAGAGAAAGAAGGTAGCTAACGAAATATGTATAATAACTGTGTACATATACAATTCAAATTCTACTTTAAAACTTTCTTTTCGAGTGATAAACTCGTTAAGCTAGGTACTCTTGCCCGGTTGGTAGCGTCCTGGTAAGCGGTAAGTAAAAAAGTAGACAGATAATTAAGGACATTCACCCGTAAGCGCCTGAAAAAACGCTTATGATTCAAGGTGAAACCTTTATGAAACACTCCACTATTTTTTTTTTTTTTTTACCGCACTTTGATTATTATTATCAGACAGTGGAGGTGTCCTTCACATATTTTATACTCCAAAAAAGGCATTTGAACTAGGTGTTCACAACGCTAAAGAAAAAGATGGTATAGCTAACGCAAAATGATGCATTATCGAATGAAAAACAGATTTTGCTCATCATCTTATTCAATAAATGGATGTATCTAGAGTTTCGTATATCATATATCTACAATACTCGGTTCCGCAATAAAAAGGGATGTGGATTAGGCGCGGTATTTTTAGTTTTTCGTATCTTGTTTATAAACGCTGATTCGAATTTTTAAAGATAGGAGAAATAGTTACAAAAGGAAAATTGACTTACGGTAAAAAACGTTTTCGAAAGGGTAAATGTGATTTTTTTTTAAACTAAAGGTTTCAGCCTGAACCCGATAGAACGTAGATGTCTTTAGGTGTCTTTGTTTTTTGTTTGGTTATTTTAGAGAGCCGATGCCAGATTTTATATATCGCAGAAAATTGGAATTTGCAAAACTGAGTCCTGCGCGCGAATTTTTTTCGAAGGATTAATATTCGTAATTTTCAAAAACAAATTCAGATATCGAAAAATGAATAAATGTAGATATTGTCTGGTATTTTTAGTTTTTCGAACCTTTCTCTGAACCGCCGATGTGAATTTTTAAAAATTGCCAAAATCGCAAAAATCGCGAAATGGCATACAGAAAATGTAATTTTTCGAAAGGTTAACTTTCGTATTTTTTCAAACCAAAGGTGGCTTTGAAAAGGGCAAAGTCAGCTCTTTAATTTGGTGACCTTCGTTTTACCATATATCTTGTAGTCCGGTGGATGTAAGACTCGGAGAACGGGAGAAAATAAAAAACATGAATTAGATGCTTCTTGATTATTTTTTTTTGAAAGGGTTAAATGTGAAATTTTTTCGAACCAACCGGATCGTTCGAGACCTAAACTTATGTTCTTTGGGAATCTGTAGACTTTTTTTTTTTCGTATTTACAGTCGTTCGGCCATGGCGAATTTAGAAAAATTAAAAATGAAACGGGATGACTCGATATTTGTTTCTTCTATTCAAGGAAGAACTGGCAAAGAGCTTCTGAGCATACGCGCGCGGATTTCGGAAAAGTGATTTTCTATTTGTGATCTTTGATCAGTTTTTAATTAATAACTACTTTAATTTTCAAAATATTAAAATTCTGAGGCTCAGGTGCACCAGGAGACGGTTTGGACTACCTAAATCTAAATTTTCAGGCTTCTAGGTGGGCTAGATTTTCTTAGCCATCGCCAACAGACACACAGACACAGAGAGCGAAACTTTATTTTATTAGTATAGATTAGGATTTAGCCATGGAGTTTCCAATGACGGTACGTGCGTCTGGCTATTCTAAACTGAACAATGAGAATAATATGAAGTTATTTAGCACATGTATGGTTTAAACAAGAACACATAAGTTTGCGTTGAGTAATAATATCCTGTAGAATTATGAGATATGTATATGCACCATAGACCTTCTAATAAACTAGACCCCAAATTGGTAACATTTTCTGTGCTCCGACATCATCTGGTGGAGGTGGAAGATTTAGTCCGCCAAACCGGTTTTTCTCCCGCCGAAATCTACTTGAAATTACCCCATATTCACGACGAAACTTTATATTGCGTCTGTGCTGTTGTTGTTTCGCTGGAGGTTGACTGATATTTTAAATTCCGAACAGTTCTTTTAAGAACTTATTATTTATTTTAGTTTAGTTTAAGAATTTATAACAGAGTACACCAACAACAATTCATTATGTCTTATTTATGGATCACTTAAATACTATTTATTTATTTTAAAATATATTGCAACAGTGTTCCAAGCTATAAGAGAACAGAATAACTATAATAAAGGTTGAGAGTCTACAGCTGTGTTTATAGTTGGTTAATTTTCGAAATAATTTGGAATGTTTCTCTTGGGGGAAGGGGGGGGGGTAATTATTCTTTTAGTAAGATTTCTCATATGAAATTGAGTTTATTACCTAAATATTGATTATTTATATATTTTTTTTTAATCCATTGATATTGTACCTGGCAAAACCATGATAACTATAACTGTACAAAGCTATACACTGTAAAAAATAAAAATAAGCCTAACGATAAATTGTGAATAAATGTCAAGACTATATATAATTCAGGGTAAAATAAAATATAGGCAACATCAAAGTGTTGAGTCAAAATACCAGGAAGAAAATACAAAAGAATAATAAATATATTAACATGGTTCTCAAATGATTTTTTCAACAATGCGAAACTTTCTGACTCAATTTTAAACGAAAAGGCATAAAATGGCAGGCCTCACTATTGAAGTGATTTTGAAATTTTTGATCAGTAAATGAGTTGAGTTCTATTGTGCTGTCCTCTAAAAAAAACACTCTAGTACTACATCAAACATTTCACTAAAGTTATTTTTTTGTTTTGTTCTGTTTTTTTCGCACCATTTTGAAAAATAAAAATAGGTAAAAATACATAAGGAGTGCGTATTTAGTATTAAAATAATTTAAACTAACAATTGCAGCATTCTGACAAAACATGAGCTTGATTTTTGCAGATTTTCTTATTATAATAAAATTTTAGAATATCTACATAAATTTTTAATTGCTTTTAGGTTAAACCATTAATATGTAATAAAATGCATCATTTTCAGCTGATTACATCAGGTGGTTTTTTTTTTTTTTTTTTTTTTTTTTTTTTTTTAATAACATGGGTTACTTTTTAGAAAAGTGTTTTTTTTTTTTCAAATAAGACTTTGTGATTAAGCAAGAGCTTAATTGTCTGCCATTTTGTAATAAAGTGATAAAATATAAAATACTGAATATTAAAATCTTCGAACAAGCTGTAAAAATTCAGCTATGTTTAATTTTTAAAATTCTTTATTATACTTTATATAGAGAAAATTTCAAAAATTATTTTTTTAGAGGATTACTGTCATGTGACAACATTTTTCTTCTTTCAAGTGCTGCGGCTTCGGAAATTCGGTTCAAAATGCTGACCGACTTTTCTGAAATATCTTCGGCTTTTATTGAAAACATCTTTTGATTACAAACATTCTAAAAAGAACACCTGCCAATTTCATGCATTTCCGATCAAAAATGAATGAAACAATTCCCTGACGGCTCGGCCTACAGGCACAGGTAGATTTTGAAAATACAGACAGGGGGGCGCCTGTTTATTGGGAATTGCAGAAGAAATGACCTTTTTGCCATGATGCGGCAGTTTAGACCACCCACTTCAAAATCTACCTGTGTCTGTAGACAGGGAATTTTTTTTTTCGCTATAAGAGTCCATCTTATAAAAAACTTGTCAAAGTAAAAGTTGTAGATACTATTAAGAGGATTTATAATAAATTTAAGCGGATTTGATATCTTGTGAATTGACGAAGTTTTGAATTCTTTTCTTCTTAAACCCTATTCCCCCTCCTCCTCCCCTTTAGGCCATTTTTAATGATATCAAAAATCTGTCATACATAAATTTTCGGCTCTTTTTCTAGAAGTAATAATAACTTTAAACTGATTCGATACGTATCATAATTAAGAAGTTACGGGGATTTTTCTGTTTTCACCCCCGCCCCCTTTGGTTCGATTTTGCCCATTAACGAACTTGACCAAGATTTTATGCCCCTTAATTTTGTGTATCAGTTTGGAAGAGATTTGTGCAGAATTATTGAAGTTATCGTGTACATAAAAAAGTGATCTAGATAGATAGATTAAAGTTTTGAACTGGGGGTGGTTTTGGGTTCTGGAAGTCATGATCGGCGTAGATCTGCAAAAACTTTTCAGAAATTCCAACATAGGGGAGAATGTAATAGGTAGTATTTCTTACGAAATCTACCTAAAATCATAAAGTAGCCATTTTGGATTTAAGAAGGTTTTATAGCATCTAATTATGACAGCAAGTATTGTTTAGAAGTCAACATCTTCAGTAGTTGTCTGTGGTTATTATTTTCAATAATTCAAAAGAAAAAAAAACACTTGAGAGTTAAACTTAATTTTTTATAGCATTCAAAAGTTGCAAATTAATTTTTCTCAGAAACTTATGCAAAATAATAGTTATCTTCTTAACAGAGAAACAATTACACAAATTCTAACTTAGTAGATATGAAATATCCTGGAATTTTTGCATTACCAAATTTACATTATCAAATCAAATAATATTTTATAACATGTCACTGCTAACTTTCCACAAATTCTTCACTTTTGTAAGAAAAAAAAAGATACTGTAAATACTGTTCAATTTTCTGTTATTTTAATAATGCCTGCAAAATTTAATGCATTTTTAGAATAAATAAAAAAATCTGACATTAATTATTACATGATTGTGTCAAATTGAAGTTTTCCATGCAGAAATCTCGAAATATTTTGGGTTATCGTGCTTAATATCTTATATCACTAATAAAAAAAATATAATTTAAGTAACATTTATTACAAGGGCAAAGCCATTTTATAACATTAAAATAAAATACAGCAGCAAAAAGAGAAAAAGAAAATACATCCAG
The DNA here is from genome assembly GCA_963931845.1 of Maratus michaelseni. Taxonomy (NCBI): domain Eukaryota; kingdom Metazoa; phylum Arthropoda; class Arachnida; order Araneae; family Salticidae; genus Maratus; species Maratus michaelseni. The sequence goes on along the minus strand of OZ007590.1, from coordinate 52,738,650 downwards.
AAGATTAAACAATCCTTTTTTCACCAGGGGTGGGACTCTCATAACTTATTTCTGTCCTCCTCTCAGAGAAAGAATCTATTATTAGAAGCTTATATGAAGGTTTATTAGAAGGTCTATGATCCTCCCTCTTTGAGATTAAATCCTAGAAGGAGCAACAGTTTGGTTTCGCTTTCGTTTGTTTACGTTTATTTTTATTGCGAGAATGAAATCGAAGTTGCCAAGAAAGCGATCACCGCCAAAGCAGACAGCTTCTAAAGCGCCAAATCCGAGCTGATCCTGGGACCAACTTTTCGACCATATAACAAAGAAATCTGGTCTCTAATGCACACTATATTATGGGATATGTTTATTTCCGTGAGTGCTCACAGTATTATGGGTTATCTACAGAGATTTAGGTGTGCTATGCTATCTTTACTTAAGAGTAGTTATTTTAATCATTTACTGAGTTATGGTATCCTTAAATTCTCAAAATTAACTCTCTGGTGGCGTAAACCTATATAAAATCGCCCCTAAAGAAAAATCGACGATGCCTAACACGGTGCAGGGGTCCATTTTCCCCTATCTCAATTAGGGGGAAAATGCGACCCCGGCGGGCAATTTTTTAAAATTTTTAATATTCTCGTGTCATATATCTATCGTTAGGTCTTCCTTCCCTCTTTCTTTTGCCATGGGCCTCCCTCCTCTCACCCCCTCTTTCCCCTATGGAGTCTTTTCCATTTTTCTTGGTATGGATGCCTTTGTAATATATCATTGGAAAGCCCTTGATTTCCCCTTCACATTGGTTCCGTTATCCTCTTTCTCCTTCCCCTTTCCATCTCCCCCTCCTAATTTTTCTGCATTAGCAGCACTTCGTCGTAGTGCATCTCCTTTGGTGAGCATCACCCCTTTCTTCTTACTTTCTTTTCTTCTTTTTTTCTTTACCATGACGGTTGCTTAAAAATATTTGAAAAACGTCTAGAATAAATATGATTCTGCCTTCAACATGGATTATTCAGCATCTTCCAAGCGCAGCAGGGACTTTCAGTACTTGAGTACCTACAGGTAAGTTCCTTCTATTTTAATCAATTCAAATTTCTTTCTATTTCTACATTTTGTAATACTTCCTTGAATGGCACTCATTCTGGTTAAACATTAACGTTTACATTTGGATTAGTTTACATTCGGGTACAATGCCTGTAGTTTATATTAATTTGACACTATTTAACTCATTTTAATGTTTGTCTTCTATTGCCAATTGGTTCTCTTATATCATTGTTATTGTAAATATTCCCATCATTATTATGCAGCTGCCTTACAAAATTTCACCATACATTTTGGGTGCATTTATTTATTAATTAATAATGTTTAGTCATCATATTTGAATTTAATAATACTGCATTTGTTCTGTACATATTAGATTTCATATTTAAACATTATTTCTGGCACAAATATCGTAAGCAAAAATATCATAACATTTGCATCTATTACTAAGGGATTGATATTTGCACATATTTCAATAACGTCTGTACTGTAATTAACTTTTATTTAACTTACTAGCTGATCCGCCCGGCGTTGCCCGGTCCCGTCAAAAAATAATACGAAACGCGAAATCACTCTGAAAATCGCTGCACGAAACCGTTCTTCTGGTAACTCTTTGTCTTTCGGAAATTAAATAGAGAGATGGACCTCGTTACAGAAGTAAATTTAATACCTCCCCCTCAAATGTCTGGATCATTTGATTTAAAGCGGGTCAGTTTTTGGTCAAAATTAAAGAAAGGTTAACTTCGGATATTCAAAAAATTTGCGTTTCGGAATCAGAAAAATAAACTACGGACAGACTGCGAGATTCGATTCAATATATCCAATACTTTTCTTAATACTCGAGGATACGTGGAAATGAAACGATTTCGTTGTCTGAGATTATCAAATCAGTAACTTTCTTTTGCGGTTTCAGAAAAAATAGCCATTTTCGGCGCACGCGCATAAAAATATTTTAGTTTCACTACCAGGGGATGCATTCTGTTCTTTTTTTTTTTCCGACACGTGTCCTCGCTGCGTACGATACCGTGTATAGCTGACGTGCTACGCACGCACTGCAAAATCTTTTAGTTCTAGTTTCCACCACCAGATGGAGAATTCTGTTCTAAATAAATCCCTTTTCGCACTCGTTCCCGCTGCTTACTGCACAATGTAGGGCACCGTGCACGCGCGAAATATCTGTTAGTTCCACTCTTCACCTCCAGGGGTACCAAATCAATGTCTTAATTAGCTATATCTTATTTAGTTCATGCTAAGTTGAAAGAACCGGTTCCCGTTGAAATCGGACCCATAGAATCCTAGAAAATAAATCATCCCCCTGGATATTAATATTCATAAATGGTGGTAACCAACGGCTGAAAAAATGATACCGAAGTTTATTTAGTACCTGGGAGGCCGGGAAAGAATTCCAGAAAAGATTTCGTTTGAATCGGACCAAGATTAAATCCAAAATCTTTTAGTTACATTTTCTGCCGCCAGGGGCTGCACTCGGTTCGAAACAAACCTCTTTCTGAAGGAAACGCCGGCACGTGTCCCCACTGCTTATGGCAGTGTATAGAAGGCGTGTTGTGCACGCGCTGAAAATCTTTTAGTTTCACTTTTCACTGCTATGGGGCACCAATCTATGTCTTAATTAGTTATCTATATCTTAATTGGTTCATGTAAAGTTGAATAAATGAATTATCGTTGGAATCGGGCTCTTTGTTTGAATCGGTCAAATTTTAAATTCAAATTTTTTTAGTTTCACTTTCCACCGCTAGGTGGTGCACTTTGTTCTAAATAAAACTCTTTCCGATGGAAACTTCGGCACGTGTCGCTGTTGCCAACGACACCGTATAGCAGACGAGGCACTGCAAAATCTTTTAGTTCCATTTTCTGCCGCTAGGTGGCGCCAAATACGTATCTTAATTAGTTATATATTTCTTAATTAGTTCGTGTTAAGTTGAATGGACTAATTGTCGTTGAAATTGGGCCCATAGAACCCGAGAAAATACCCCTTCCAGGTGATTAATGTTCATAAATAGTGGAAACCAAAGGTTGCAAAAAATTATACCGAATTTTATCTAGTACCTGGGGGACCTGAGAAAAGGTTTCGTTTGAATCGGACTAATAATAAAAAAGTTCTGATTTTGGAAGCAGGGAGTAACGAGGGAGTTTCGATCAGAACATACTATTAACGCGATATTTAAATTATAACCGAACACCCACCCCCTCCCCCCTCCCCCACTGAATTAAACCAACGACGTTAAAAAATTAGGAATTATCATTAATTTTTGAATCAAAAACAAAATCACTTTTTTTTTATTTTGGCATACAAAAACATTGTTAATTTCTGAAATCAAATACATAAATGACGTCATGTGCATGAAAAAACTCTAAAAATCGCATAAAACAAATCGCGAAAAATTCACAAAACGCTGTTCGAATTGCAATCAGCTGACGACCTTTTCATCTGCCAATCACAATTGCTGGTTGACTTCTCGCTGTGTCTACAATCCTATCCGCTACCAATCACAACTGCCCTCCAACGGTGTTTGACTTCTAGCGACATCAAGTGACGTCATACGCTGCGAAACATGAAAAAAAAGTTAAAAAACGCATGAAAATGAAATAAAAAAAATCTAATAAAAAAATCGGGATAATAAATAATCCGCCTTTCCCCTTTAAAATCATGATTTTTTATCTGTAAAGAATTATCAACTTTCTCCAAGCTAAAAAGAGAAAAAAAATGACGATTCTGAACGTAGCTGAAGCTGAAATGGAAAATTAAAAACCACCGAACCAATCAAGCAATTCCTGGCAAAACTTCTTAATGTCAAAGGAAAAAATTCGTGAAAAATTCAAAAATTGCTGTACGAATTTCGAATAAACTTTATTGAAAAGAGGACAAAATTTACTATATTGGGCTAAAAGATTGGAACCGGAATCCGGTTACTAATGTGGAAAATCGCAGCGAAACGTGAAAAAACACTAAAAATTGCATAAAAAATTCAATTAAAAAAATCTATTCTAAAATTCCAAAATCGGGTTTCGAGTTGCAAAACTAGTTACAACAACTAGTTCCCAACAACTTTTGTGGCTCTGCGTGCAGCGGTCTCTTCAAAACACAAATGAGAAACACACACAAACTTCCTTCTTTATTATAGTTGGAGATAATCAGTGATGCAAAATTTTTGTTAAATAAAATAAATTAAATTCAAATCAATATTTGAATGAGTGGAATTATCGATTTTTGGCTCATTCAACGAAATAACTTTAATTTTACGTATGCTTTTATTTATTGAGTTTAGTTATTTGTATTTACTAATAATTGTGAAGTATTGAATTTTATCCTAAAATAGTGTCTATAAGCTGAATGGAAAGTTTTGACGTCCTAATGACCCCTCTTCTAGTTTGGCAGTTTCTATGTATTGCTATCATTAAATTTGAATTTTATTTATTTTTATCAAAAACGTCCCCTTTCATTTAAAAAGTATTTTATCTAAATCATTTTCGGTAGTTACGACTCCTGGTTTTTGCTTTTACTTTTCTATACCCCATTCCGTCAAAGACATATACGCGGCTCTAGTGATAATAATCCTTTCCTTAATTTTGATATTAAGTTTTATAAATAAGTTTTATAAATTGAGTTAGTATTTAGTCGCTGATTTACAAGCTACCAGTATATATAGAACAAAATCGTAAACTAAAATACCAAACATAGACCTACTTTACTCAACCTACATAAGGAATAACAGAAAACTGAATAAGACAAGTCCTTTAACAGATCAGCAGATCAAAAGAGTCCTTCAATTTTATCCAGCCTATCTTCAAAGAATTTTAAATATGGAACAATTTAGTCCAAACACCTCAAATTCGCAGTCAACATCACAGAGGATATACCGATCTCATTTTAAAAACTCAGTACAATCAGATAAACACACAATATCTACGCCAAAGTCCGGAACAAAGAAATTTGAATTAAAAACAGCGATAACTATACCTTTATCTGAATTATTACTTAATTACAATATATGTAAAAAGCATAAAGAAAAAGGAAGCGTGGAAGAGGCGAAAAAATATATAGACTACCTAACACGTAGACTAATCATATGTGAGGAAGAAACTGACAAACTAAAAGATATGAATAAAAAAAAAAGATGAAAGAGATAGTTATCAAGAAACAAATGTTAAACAAAAAAAGGGAGATTGAAAAATTAAAGAATGAAGTTGAAAAGATAAAAGATGAAAGAGATGAATTAAGAGAAAAAAATAAGAGAAAAAATCAAAATAGAAGAGAAGAAAATTAAAATACTGGAAATGACATTAAAAAAGAATGTTACAACACAATGCACATGCAACAACTCAAGCATGCAATTATTCAACTCAATTAGAAGAAAAAGCTGCTGAACTATTAGTCATGCAACAAAAAATTGCACAACATGGTAATAAAGAAGTTCAATACACATCAAATAACTTAAAACAAAAAATTAAAGAAAAAGAAGCTTTAATAAAACAATACGAGTTTCAATTACAACAAATATAAAAGTATGTGGATCATAACGCTGAAGAAAATACTAATCAGAACCTAGAAAAGCTTGAAAATATTGAAAAGACAACAAAAGAAATTAAAACAAAACTAACAACGAAACAAGAGTTCTCTCATAATCATGAGATTTTGCCACAACATCAATTGGTCCCAAATAACTTACTATACTCAAAGGTAATTGCTCAACAATATACAAACAATAATATTTCTCAAAACTTAAAAGAAGCAATACTACTAACAAGAAGAATAACAATAAGAATGTCAATGTTCAACATAAGGGAAGTTTTAAATAGACAATTACATAAATCAAAAAATCTATCAAAATTCACATGCCAACTCTCGAGAAATAAACACACTTTAATAATACAAACTGCAAAGGAAGAATATATTAATGACCTTTAATAAATATAATGCAAGACAATGAAAAAATCTCGAATTTATTGGAATTAAAATTCTCCACAGAAAAAAGAAAAAAGCTAACAATCTTGGGAATCCCAAAACATATAACGATAGATGAGATTATGGAGGAACTACAAACACAAATATATCAATCTTCAGAAATTACAATCCATAAGCAAATGTCAAAAGAACATCTCAAAACTTACCAACTCTTAATAGAATTAGAAACATCAAAATATATTCATTTGCTTCGCAAAGGTAAAATACTTATAGGCTTCATCTCATGCAGAATTACCTCATATTCACAATTATAAAGTGTAATAACTGCCAAAGATATGGACATACTAATCAAAAATGTTATTGATGAAGATCTTGTGCCTAATGTACAAAAAACCATACTTCATCTCAATGCTCAATAAGAAATAAACAGCAACATCTCTGTATAAATTGCATAAGATTGTCAGAGAAACAAGATGCTCCAAAAGACATTTACCACGGATCAAATACCTCAGAATGCTCAATCTTTCAATATAAAATCAATCAAAGAAATCGAGAAATAAATTATAATGTTCCACGTTCACGATTTTAACTCAACCTTCAAATATCGTTTTCAGTAATTCATCTTTTTCTTCATTTCCAACAAATTACAAAATTCAGATAGTCCAGATAAATTTAAATAAATGTCGAGCAGCAAACTTCGAACTTTTAAAATTTATAGCAGAACAGAAAATTGACATAGCAATTGTACAGGACTATCATAAAATAGAAAACTCATTCACAGGACTCCCAGTGGGTTGAACTTTCTACCATTCATTCCAACAAACGGCTGCAATAATTATAGTTAATCACTCTTTTATCATATTCAAGCCCTACAATTTAACACCAGTGTCTTTATAAATCTAAGTATAAAACAAAATATCCAAGTTTCCCCTCAAGAAATACAAGATATTCGGAAAGTAACCAGGCAGACAAAAGTAAAATGTCATATAAAAATTGGTTCGCAATATTCAAAGCCATCGGGAGATCTAGAAACTGATTTACATAACTGGACCAATTCCATCTCTAATTGTGCAAACTTTTAGAAAGATTTATCAAAACTGGAATCATGACATTTCTCGACGATTTATCATACCTTGACAAGGATCAATACAGTTTTCGAGAAGGCTGCAACACTTCAGATGTTATACAACATATAATCAATAACGTAACAGAATTTCAAGTAACAAACAAATACTGTGGATTAATTCTGTTCGATATTCAAGGAGCATCTGATTTGATTAATTGGCGCACTATATCTCAAATAATAGATCAATCTCCACTTCCTAAATATTTAAAATGTCTATTAAAAAATTACATTTCAAACAGATTCAATAGCAACTATCTGGTAAATATTTTGGAATGGTTCAGGGCATTTATAGACCACCCTCAGGGTTCCTGCCTCGGACCACTCTTTGGCTCCTGATAGTCGATCATCTACTAAAACAATATAAAAAGAAAGCCTTATACCTTACAGCTTATACAGATGATTTTGTAGTTATGGTTGAAGGAAACACCCTGCAAGAGCTAGAAATAACAGCGAACTACAGAATTAAAGTCTTTAATAATCAATGCAATAGCCTAAATCTGCAGATATCTAAAGAAAAATCAATAGCAATATTATTTGACAAAAATCTACTGCAAAACAGACGCCCGATTTTCAAAATTAATGGTAAAACAATAAGTATAAAGAACAACATATGCTTACTTTACGCTACTTAGGACTAATTCTGGATTCTAAGCTAAATTTTCAAGATCATCTAATTCAATTAAAAACAAAAATTTTAAACTTCGTCAACGCTTATCGACGTCTTTACTTTTTTAAGGGTGGTCTGAAAACTAAAATTCTTAAAATATGGTACAATTGTGTAGTGCTGAAACAAATTCTATATGCCTCAGATATCTGGTTTCCGCATCTAAACCCATAGCACCAGAAAGCTAAAGTCAGTTCAAAGAACTGCACTATTAGGTCTAATCAGAACATACAGAAGTATATCAACGGACGAACTAAACATATTGATTGATACCATACCGATAGATATCTTAATTGGAAATGAACTTGGCCGTATCCAGTTTCTAAAGGAAGCAGAAAGTTAATTATTCAAGATTACACAAAAGCTGATGCAGAATGAAAAATCATTTGTCTTCCCAGAATATTGCCAGATTAACAATCTACAAATAATAGAATTAAATTCACAAGAAATATCCAAAAATCACGAAATAATAATATATACAGATGGTCCAGTAATGGACAATGGTATAGTCGGGGAAAAAATAAACTGAACACCCCCCATTAACTCTGCAACAAATTATAGTAGAAGGAAGTTGTTGGTACCAAACAATTGGAAATAAAGTCTACTTTTAAATGTTGTACATAAAATTTGCTTAAGGGGCCATCTACATATCAAAACCAGCCCCTAACTTTATTTTTCTCAATGGCAACACCCACTTTTGACACAATATTTTAAATCTTTGGTTCAAACTATGCCTAGATACCAAATTTCAAGTCATTTGGATAAGTTTTTGAATTATAAACATTCAAACTTTAGAGCTTCCAATATTAAATTACATTTTCCTATTTTTATTAATATCTCCTGAAATTATAATCCTAATATGCTAATTTTTTATTTGGTTATAATACTAAAAAACCCAAACATAAATACACCGAATTTGTAATTTTTGTAATTTTATAATATGAATTATAAATTATGAAATTAATATTCTAAAAAAGTATGAATTGCAACCTTCAATTTTTTGACGGATTTATATTTATTATGTCCTGCTTTATGCGCAATCAAAATTTCAAAATTTTCTTTTAAGTAGTTTTCAAATTATGCTTAAAAAACGGCAAGATGCTGCTATAAGGGGCCGTCTATGATGTGCAAAAAGCCTAATTTGAAAAAATATTTTACTCATAGGCCGGAATTACAGTGCCTTCATCAACTTAGAGCGTAAGTCTGTTTTACGATATAAACAACGCGTAAACCGTATTTCAGTGCTTCGCGGTTTTATACTAATTTGAAAGCTAGTTGAAACTGAAGCGTAAGTAAATGCGCACGCGAACACAACAAACCTGACAACTACCTCTGAGTGAAGTAGTGAAATGAAGTAGCGAGGCACCAGAATCCCAGCCTTGATTAGAATATATATACATAATACAATATGTAAGAAGATAATATGTAAATAGTTGCTTTATTATATTATATGAACAAATAGCCGATGAATAACAAACTATGAACTTTAATACAGTTCTAGAAATATAATTCTACAATACTTTACTCATAATTTCTTTTCAGCTAATACACTGCTGGTCCAACCTATACAATATTTATATTTACCAAAGAAAACAACTAGGTATAACAGCGCCTTTGCCAGCTATTATTCATTTTAATGCTTGCTTCACAACAAAAATTAGAAGACCGCTCTTTTTCAAAATGTTCCAATCTTGATCTCGCGATCCAAAATATTTATAACTCGTGCATTTAAATCATGGATAATAATAGTACACTAGAGTGTCAGTTAATTTGGGATGGTCATAAAGGAGATGGAGTGTTCAACCTGAAATCCTACATATATATATATATAATTTTTCAATGTCTGCTTTCAAATTCTTCATTAAAATTACGTGAAACGTATTTACATGAGACACATTTTTACGTCATTTATGCAAATTAGTTTCGCTTTTATTTTTAAATTAATAAACTTTCGTAAATTTCGTATTTAGATCTATTCGATTGTACAGGAAAAAATTACAAGTTATTTTTATGATTTTCTGATAGGCAAGTTTCCTTGCCAATCGCTAGCAGTGTGCAAAAAAATTTTAAAATATTAAAAAATAATAAAAATGTCGAATGGCAAGTTTTCTTGCCAGGTGGCATTAATGAGTTAATTGTCAAACTGCAAATGAACCAGCAGAATAGTTTTAAACATAGAATTATTAACCCTATTTCAAAAGAGAATAACGAATGTAAAGCTATTCAGATGTCTTTTTAACATAGATTTAGTTTTAGTTCTTCAAATAAATCGAAATATAAATCTTGCGGACATGTCTCAAAACAAGACACGCCCTCCCCCTCTAAAAAAAACAACGTTGAAAAAATAAATAAAAATATGCCATCAGCAATCGACTTAGGATTTATTTTAAGAATAAAAAGTAATTTGTCTGCGTTTTTTTCTAGATTGTTCATACTATTTTTTATTCTAAATTTTGTATTTGCCACTATTATTTACATTTCTGTCAATAAAGTTTTAAAAGAGCGAGTTAAATGTATTCAAAATCTGAGAAAAAACATTATAAAAATACCTGTAAAATTCCAATCACATTTACATAATCTAAAACTATTTTAATTACAGATAACTATATTTCTGATGATCGTAAAATATATATATTTTTAAATCGGATAATTCAACACTTATAACAATGACCGAAATTTATTAAGTGAGTAAAATGGTGATACTGGCAAGAAATAATACATTAAAAGAAGTGACTTAGTCATTCTGCAGCATTTCAACAATCGAATACCGAACTTCAATTTTAATACAGCCCCTAAAATATGCTTATTTTAAAATAATTAATTTCTCTGAAACTATAATCGTAGGAATTTCATGAAATTTGGCGCCTAGGCATAGTTTGAACTGCAGATTTAAAATATTTTGTCAAATTTGGGTCTTGCTATTGAAAAAAACAACGTTTGGGTTTGTTTTGATATGCAGATGCCCCCCCCCCCTAAGAAGATTTTACATAGATAATTTAAAAGTAGACTTTATTTCCAATCGCTTGGTACCAGTAACTTTCTTCTATAATAATTTGTTTCAGAGTTAGTAGGGGGTGTTCAGTTTCTTTTTTCCACAACTGTACCTCTTCAGCATTTACAGTACAAAGGAACAAAAGTTTTATTTATGACCATTCCACAAGACACAATAAACTAAATTCAATCTACCAAGCAGAACTGTATGCTATAAGAAATGCAATAAACTGGTCCAAACAATCAAACTACAATACCCTACTTATCATAACAGATAGTCAATTTTCATTAGAAGCTCTTAACTTGGCTTTTACGCGAAACTACATAATCAAAAATATCTATAAAATCCTCTTAACCATTCCTAAACAACAGATTTCTATTTCATGGACAATATCTCATGTCGGAACTGTGGGCAACGAAAGAGCGGACTCTCTCGAAAAACATGCAATAACTAAAAATGTGTATTAAGAAAAACTAGATCTTTTAATTCCAACTTCAACAGTCAAAAGTTTCTTTACTAAAAAAGCTGTCGAATGAATACCACTAAAATTAATTTCCTTTGTGTTTAAAATCTCTTGCTGCTCGATGTAAAAATGAATTGTTATTGATATCAACTCATACACATCTTAACAATTTTGTAAATAACTATTTGTCTTTAAATATTCATGATATGCAAATATGTTACATTTTGCAACCCTTGGTTAGCAACTTTAGTATAATATTGTAATTCAACCTTTTTATTTTTATTTGTTTTATTATTATTATTATTATTATTATTGTTATTATTTTTAAATTGGTAAATACTGTGTAAATGCTTATTAACTACTGCTTTTCTAATATAATTTGTATCAGAATACCGAAATCTTACATCAAGATCTACGTGCACGTTACAAATTTCGCTCGTATTTTCGTCGTTTCGTAAATTTCATAGGCGAATTGGGCAGCGCATGTGATTATTACTGTATGTATCTCCCGTTGCTTTCTGGGTCCGGTCCTCTGGCTGTGGTCCGGTAAGTGACAGAAATTTTATTTCCTCTCGTGGAATTTTTTAGCCTTTACTTCACCGTTGGCTGTCTACGAGTGAGTGATTTCTGTAAATTTCTCTCATATGCCTACTAATGGTAGTCGTATGGCAGTACTGAGACGACTTTAATTTGTTAAGTTTAAGGCTGTTCTCAAATCCAAAATGCCTACTTTCTGATACATTTTTAAATATATTTTTGTTCTCAAACGCTTCGAATTGGCAGATTCTCTTATTCAGAAACAATGTAATCTGTATTTTTCCATTTTTTGATAAATGCAGAAGATCTTTCGGAAAATGCTATTAAAGTTAAAGTTTTAAACCGAATTTTTGGACACGATGGCACTGGAAACAAAAATAACTGCCGTCCTGAGAAAAAAACAGCGCTTACAACTCCAGTTGTAATTCATTTATCGGAAAATGAAAAAAACTGACATGATTGATTTGTAATGATATCGATTACAAATCAATTCAATATTTTAATATTGTTAAATTTAGCGTTTTAAACCGAATTTTTGGACGCGACAGTATTGGAAATGAAAAAAAAATGCCGCCCTGAGAAATTAATAGCTTATAACTGAAGTTATAATTCATTTATCGGAAAATACAAAAATTGTTCGATTACAAATCACTTGAATAATCATAACTGGACGTATTATGCATTTATGTTTAAAAACGAGTCAGAAAATATGTCAGAAAGTTTCGCGTTGTTGAGCGGGAGAAAATATTTTTTGAAAATTGCCTTAAGAGGTCGTCAGTAAAGTTTGAAAGGATAAAATTAACATTAATTCATCTACTATGCATAATCCAAATGTATTGAAATGAACATAGCTAGTAATGTTGAATTGTTTAATGATAAATAATGTTTACAGTAATATAAACTATTGCACATAAACTTTTTTAAATATTTTAACATGAAATTTAGTTTTTATCTGTCAAATTAAGCAGTTTTTCTTTTATGTATGCTTTAACAGCGCAGCTTTCATGATCGTAAAAACACACAGAAAAAATATATATCTTGGTAAAATTCCATTCAGGTTGCAAAAATTAGTTTTTTTCAAAAGCATGTAAAGATAAAATTACCAATTTAATAAACTAAGCATGGTAATCGTTAATAAACAGAATAGAAATATACTATTGCGCACAAATACATAGAATGTATATTTTTAGTATTTATTTTGCGTACGCTTTTTCAGTGATCCTTTAGCCGAAATGACCGAGCTGACTTATTTTTTAGTAAAAGAATTAAATTGTCCTTTACCAACAACATATATATATATATACGTATATATAATAAATATTAGTACCCTATTGTAACATCTTCAAATATCCAGGTTTCTGGGAAAAAAGCTCTCTGAATCAAAACTTTTTCAGTGTCATCTTCTAATTCAGAATCGATAGGAGTTAGGCCAATATCATTATCAAAGATTTTACCCAATGGCATAGCTAAAATTAAATTTAAAATGTTAGTATGTACTTAAATTAAATGTAGAAAGTAAACAAAATATACAACTAAAAAGGATAATATAGACCGGGAGGTGGCAGCACAGACAATCACCTCATCGAGTTCACGGCTGAAATTCCAGAATTAGTTAAAACTCAATTCGCATATTAAAACGCAATCGGTCTGCCAAGTCATATCTTGGTGGAAAACACCTTAAAGCTCGATTTTAGCGGTTGGCTCGTAGGTTTACCATTGTGTTTTCCTGCACCCAAAGGTATGAAAACATGGAGGACTGGGAGCAGGAAAACACAATGGTAAACCTACGAGCCAACCGCTAAAATCGGGTTTTCGAGTGTTTTCCACCAAGATATTTCCACCAAGATAGACCGATTGCGTTTTAATATGCGAATCCAGTTTTAACTAATGCTGGAATTTCAGCCGTGAACTCGATGAGGTGTTTGATTGTGCTGCCACCTCCCGGTCTAATATGAAAGGAGTCAATTTTCGTGTAACAATAAATTTCTATTAGAGATTTGTTTTTCCTTTACTACCGTAAGGTTGTGTGCAGATTGCTGATTTTTATCGAACATTAGTTCAACCAAATTGTCAATTAATACGAGAATATACACACCTACCAATTAGTAATCGGCATGTAAGAAAACTTTAAAAGCATTATTATTCCTATCTGCTTAAAAAAAATAAAACTTAAAGAAAGCTGGCTGTCCCTCATGGCATCAGTATTCAATGTTGTATATATGCGCAAATTCAACGACTAAAAATTCAGCTGATTCCGTATTGCTGTTTTTTTCTTTCCCGAAGACATTACGATACACATATGCAATCGTTTCATATAATAACAATTTAGAAAAAATCAACATTAAGTACTATTCAATTGCATATAATAACAATTTAAAAAAATTAAAATTAAGTGCTATTCAATTGCATATAATAACAATCTTTAAAAATCAAAATTAAGTGCTATTCAATTGCTTTGGTTAGTATGTTCACCAAAATCCAAGTACAGTGGACTTTCTCTATCTGAACACTCTCTAATGTGAACACCCCGGTATTATGAACACATTCCGACGATCCCGGTGAAACTCAATAGACTTAACAAAAGATGTACTTTCGGTATTCTGAACACCCTCTGATCTGAACACCCCACTATTATGAACGCTACTTTTGATCCCCATTCTACCCCATCTCTCTGTAAACTGAACGTGTGCTTACAATCGAAATTCGGGAAAATCTCCCCATCATGGAAATACGAAGAAATTGTTGCAGAAGAATAAAAAGATTCAACGAACTCTATTTTAAAATAAACAGGCAAAATCATTGCTATATTTTAAGCATCTACCCGATACTGCAATTTCTTTTGAATAATTCAGATAAAATATTCAGTTAACAGAACAAACAAAACATTTATTATAACAAAAAAAGAAATCGAAAGAGTATTTTTCAAACAGGTACGTCGTTATCGTACGTGTTCTACATCTCAACTAACTAGAACATTTTTATGTTTTTAATAAACAAAAAAGTCCAGATATAAAACTGTTGCCATTTCACAAAAATAAATCCGGATAATCAAATTAAATGAAATGAAATGAACAAAATAATCAATTTACAAAGCGATACAAGAAAAAATAATGTAAAAACATGTCACGTGATTCCAACTCTCCCGAGCTAAGATAAAAATAGAAAGATTACGCAACAGAAATGTCCTGTCCCTCAGTGACAGATAAGAGACAACAGGTGTTAGAGAGAGTGGTCAAAAAAGGATTATGGTTTCTTTTTCGCACACCTTGTTGGACAGTATTATCGCTTCTGTTTCTTTCTTCCTTTTCGCTCGGCGAAGGTAAATTTTTTTCGCCATTTCGCTATCGTTGCAGGGAAAGAAGCACATCACTTACGCAGATATGTGAGAAATAAGTAGGAAAACGGAAAAAACTGGAGCTTCTGGTAAAATACGAAGTTGTTCTGTAAGGTATTGGCTACTCTCGTCACGTGAGTAGGCAATGTGTGAATGAGATCGTTTTGTCCATTAACCGACTATGTGTGTACAAGTTATAAAGGCTCTCTATCTTTCTTTAACTTTCGATGGACAGCTGAATCCCTGAAATTGTGAGTCGCCGTGTAATTTCAATTATGCAAATTTTCTGGAGCTGGTCGATCGACACTGAAGTATATAAGCAGCGAAGTTTAACTTGAGTTCAGAGCTCAGGGGAGCTAGAGTAGACGGCCTGGGAAGTTTAATATTGCGACTTAGATTGAGATTGAGATTTCGATTTAGCCTTGAGAACTCGCATCGAGTCTCAGGATTAAGAATTGGCCTTAGTATTTTTATACGGGAGTTTTATGCTATTGTAGATTGATTTTCAAGACTGTATCAGCGTTCAGTAAAAGCTGGAGGATCAGAGTATTGGACCGTGATTATATATTTAAAAGGTTAAGGTTTAATTATATTGTTTCAGTTTTGTTAAAGCTACAAGTTGTTAGCAGGAACTCTTTAGTTAATTTAAACTTTTAGGAAAATTTCGTGGAGCTCGCTCAAACCCCCTGCTAATTGTGTTAATAAACCAGTTTTTGGTTTTAAAACAGTTGTACTTATTTCCTCGTGCTCTACCACACCAGCGGACATTTTAATATGGCCGCTACAGTTCAAAAGTCAAAAGTAAGTCAAAGGAAAATTGCATCTGAGTTTAGAATTTCATTAGGCCAAGTCAACGCCATCAGCAAGAAGGAGAAAGAAATTATAGTCGCTTTTGAAGCAAATAAACATTCCACAAAGTGTAGAATTTTCGAAAAGAAAATGGGAAACAAGAACATAAACAATCACGTCTGAAAGTTTTTTGGCCAAATGAGAACGAAGAATCTTCCTGTCACTGGACTCGTACGAAAGCAGATTGCTCTGGATTTTCAGAAAAGGAGAAAATCACGGAATTCAAGGCAACAGAAGGATGGTTGCCTCGCTTCAAAAGTCACATAACATTGAATTCAAAATAATCAATGGTGAAAGCTGTAGACGTAAATAGCGACACTGTGGAAGAATGGAAAAGAAAACTTCTGGATATAACGAAGGATTTCGATGCCGCTGACATTTTCAATGCCGACGAAACCGTCTGGTTTTTAGAGCTCTTCCAAATAAAACCCTAGCAGAAAGAAGCGAGAAATGCGTGGCGGGAAAATGTCGAAAGAAAGACTTGCCGTCATGCTTTGTGCCAGTTTTACGGGTGAGAAGCTCAAACCACTTGTGATCGGAAAAATTGAAAAACCACGATGTTTCAAAAATGTGAAGATCGCCCCATTTCTTGTGCACTGTAAAACAATGCAGGAAGCCTGGACGACATTCACAATTTCTCACAATGGTTGGAAGGCATTAACAAGATGATGAAGAGAAGAAGGAAGAAAAATTCTTCTTTTTGTGGGTAATGCCAGGTCACATACAAACATGCAACTGAGCAACGTGAGCCTGAAGTTCCTGTCACCGAACTGTACTTCTATAATCCAACCACTGAATCAATTATTAATCAAGACTTTTAAAGCTCACTACTGAATCCATTTTCTGAAGAAAATGTCCCAGGTGATGGAGGAGGTAAATACGGCAACTGAACTAACGGAGAAGGTCATGGATGCTGTCCATTGGATATCAACAGCTTGGAATGAAGTAACCCCCTACACCATCCAAAGATACTTCTACAAATCTGGATTTCCGGGTGAGAATGAACAATCAAGAATAGAGGACCAAGAAGCAACAGCAGTGAGTGACTTAGGATCAGTTCTTTAGGAGCCACATACTGAAATTGAACCAGAAACTGACCTCGAAGACGACGGAAGCTTTCCGGTTTGCGACAACAACTTCGTTGAACAGGAAGAGAATAGTGGAGAAGAAGCAGAACCATAAGAGAATGGTGAAACAATAATTACAATTACCTTCAAGAAATATGGCCAAAGGATTCAAGAATTGTTGAACTATGCGGCTGAACATCACCCGGCATGCAGAAGCCTTTCCACTTATTAAACAAGATAACATATACACTGCACGAGCATACATAATGCAAAAACAGACTAAAAATTACTCACTTTTTTAAGTAATGTACCGATTATGTTTTCAAGTAAAGTATTGTACATATGTAATTGCATGTTTTGTAAAACTTTTTTAATATAACTTTTTCAATTAACTTTTTTAATATTTTCTAAATTCAGCACCTTTTTATCTCGGTAGATGGCATTGCTAACCAGGATAAGTATTTTATACAGTCTGTAAACTCAATACGTAGTAGCAGTAGTAATCGATTAAAGAACACCCCCATAATCTGAACACTTTTGGTCGGTCCCATGAGTGTTCAGATAGAGAGAGTCCACTGTATTTGGAAACAAACAGAGATGCTCATATACTAGGATGCCTCTGTATGAGAGTGGCGACATACGGGTTATAAAATTTGATTGGTTGAAGGGATTTTGAACAAAAGCGAATCGGAGCGAATTGGAGAGCCTGCCATTATCGCCAAGCTAATGCTTGTTAACTTGTCTACTAGGTAACTTGTTACTAGTGTGTCTGTATATGAAAGTGGTGACATACGCACAGGGCGAATGTTCAGATTGCTTTGACAGATTTTTTTTACAAACGACGACAAACCTACATTCCAAACTTGGCGATATTCTCTTGGAAGAGTTCGATTATACGAGTGAGACAAGTTAAAAAGTATTAGCCTGTCGATAAAGGCAAGCTCGCTAAGGTGCTTCGCGATTCTCTTTTGTCCATAATCGTCTCAACCAATCAAATTTTATATATCTTATGTCGCTCCACTCTTATATCAAGGCAACCTAATCTCCCTCAAAGATTAGAGTAAAATTCGTTCGTGGGAAGTAAGTTTAAATTACGTTTAAAAAATTACATGAAGAGCATATAACGTAAGTTCAATAAAGATCATAGAAAAAAAAAGTAATAGACACTATTTATCTTTCTGTAAAAATACTTCCTACTAAAAGAAATATATATATATTGCCATGTTGGTGTGATGGAAGTATTATCCAATCATAAATAATAATAAATTAATGAATGTATTTTGGAAATGATAAAGATTCGAAGAATTAATTTATAAAGCACATTCAAATACCTTAAAATAAATTTCGGCTTAACTTTCTGTTTACTTTTTACTTTTATTAGTTACTTTTAATTCAGTATAATAAATATAGACTTATGTAACAAATTGTAACTCCTTGTAATAATATACGTCTTTTAATTGCTAAAAAGCGTAAAATAAAACATTATAAACACTAAAATAAGTTTCATTAGTCTTTTGACATGTTTCAGCTCTATCCGACACATTATCAAAACAAATAAGAATATTCTATAATTGTACGATCTATGAAGTTATTATTTGAAACGCTATCATTTAATTTTTTTACGTACTTTTTAAAATTACGCACGTTATTTTTTGTTTTTACTTGGATGTTTATTTCCATATTTGTAACTATGGAGTAACTCGAGACACAATTTTGTTAAATTAAATGTTGCTGCATCGTTATATATAACATTATTATATAATATACATACTTTATAACATTATTATATAATATACATACATATCACATTATTATATACATAATTACATATGATATACATTGTAACACGTAAAAATACAATATGTAACAATGCAGCATCATTTAACTTACCAAAATTGTGGCTCGAATTACGCCATGGTTACAAATTTCTCTCTCCCTATATATATATATATATATATATATATATATATATATATATATATATACGTGTATATCCCTATATGTCACTTTGCAGCCACGACTATCCATCGCAGATCACTGGTGTTTGTGTGTGGTAGTAGCTTCAAATCTCCCATCGTGCACTATGGTGGTTGCATATCGTGTAGCTGTGGAGGTGTGGGATATATGGTGGTTGAAAGTGGTCGACCTAAGGCATTTTCATATAGACGTGTGTGTCCCTATATTGCACTTTGCAGTCGTAAGTACCCACCGCAGACCACTGGTGTTTGTGTGTGGTAGTAGTGTCGAGTCGCCCATCGTGCACTATGGTGGTTGCATGTCGGTAGCTGTGGAGGTGTGGGATATATGGTGGTTGAAAGTGGTCGACCTAAGGCATTTTCATATAAACGTGTGTGTCCCTATATTGCACTTTGCATAGTCTCAAGTACCCAGCGCAGACCACTGGTGTTTGTGTGTGGTAGTAGTGTCGAGTCTCCCATCGTGCACTATGGTGGTTGCATGTCGGTAGCTGTGGAGGTGTGGGATATATGGTGGTTGAAAGTGGTCGACCTAAGGCATTTTCATATAGACGTGTGTGTCCCTATATTGCACTTTGCAGTCGTAAGTACCCACCGCAGACCACTGGTGTTTGTGTGTGGTAGTAGTGTCGAGTCTCCCATCGTGCACTATGGTGGTTGCATGTCGGTAGCTGTGGAGGTGTGGGATATATGGTGGTTGAAAGTGGTCGACCTAAGGCATTTTCATATAAACGTGTGTGTCCCTATATTGCACTTTGCAGTCGCAAGTACCCAGCGCAGACCACTGGTGTTTGTGTGTGGTAGTAGTGTCGAGTCTTCCATCGTGCACTATGGTGGTTGCATGTCGGTAGCTGTGGAGGTGTGGGATATATGGTGGTTGAAAGTGGTCGACCTAAGGCATTTTCATATAGACGTGTGTGTCCCTATATTGCACTTTGCAGTCGCAAGTACCCAGCGCAGACCACTGGTGTTTGTGTGTGGTAGTAGTGTCGGGTCTCCCATCGTGCACTATGGTGGTTGCATGTCGGTAGCTGTGGAGGTGTGGGATATATGGTGGTTGAAAGTGGTCGACCTAAGGCATTTTCATATAGACGTGTGTGTCCCTATATTGCACTTTGCAGTCGCAAGTACCCAGCGCAGACCACTGGTGTTTGTGTGTGGTAGTAGTGTCGATTCTCCCATCGTTCACTATGGTGGTTGCATTTCGGTAGCTGTGGAGGTGTGGGATATATGGTGGTTGAAAGTGGTCGACCTAAGGCATTTTCATATAGACGTGTGTGTCCCTATATTGCACTTTGCAGTCTTAAGTACCCAGCGCAGACCACTGGTGTTTGCGTGTGGTAGTAGTGTCGGATCTCCCATCGTGCACTATGGTGGTTGCATGTCGGTAGCTGTGGAGGTGTGGGATATATGGTGGTTGAAAGTGGTCGACCTAAGGCATTTTCATATAGACGTGTGTGTCCCTATATTGCACTTTGCAGTCGCCTGTACCCAGCGCAGACCACTGGTGTTTGTGTGTGGTAGTAGTGTCGAGTCTCCCATCGTGCAATATGGTGGTTGCATGTCGGTAGCTGTGGGGGTATGGCAGATATGGTGGTTGAAAATGGTCGACCTACGGCATTTTCATATTTCGACCGAAGTGTTCTAAAAATTTTTTGGAATCTTCTTCAACGGGAATTGGCTCATTCCACTTAACATGAAATAAATAAGATAACGACAATTAAGTAAGATGATTTCGCGCCCCTAGCTGTGGAAATTGAAACTAAACGATATTGCAGCGCGTGCGTAGAATGATTGCTATACAATGCCGTGGGCAGCGGGGATGAGTGCCGGAGTTTCGTTCGGAAAGATGTTTGTTTAGAAGAGGATGCGCGCCGACTAACCGCAAAAGGCAGTTACTGATTTCGGGGCAACACCGCCGGAGGGATCAGCTAGTATGAAAATAAACATCCAAATAAAAATAAAAAATAACGTGCCTAATTTTAAAAAGTACTTGAAAAATTAAATGATAGCGTTTCAAATAATTACTTCATAGACCGTGAAATTATAGAATATTATTATTTGTTTTGATAATGGCTCAGATTGAGCCGAAACATGTCAACAGTCTAATAAAACTTATTTTACTGTTTATAATGTTTTCATTTTACGCCTATTAACAATTAAAAGAATTATAAATATATACTGGTTCATTTTTGGAAAACCAAATATATAAAAAAAATCAGAGGAAAACAATATCATAAAGATACTTAAATACTCCTCACAAGTAAAATCCATTTTTTTCAGATCAGGCCTATTCAAATATAAGCAGCAGTCCAAGAAAACTTTTGAACAGTTGACATATTCTTCAGCTTTCAGATAATGTTCTACAAGGGTTGCTCTTTCTTCACACCTTCTGTTGTATATGTCGTATTCTAAACCCAAGCTACAGCATTCCTTTTCAAATCCATTGTATATTTCCACTGAAAAGATATAGTAACATTTGAAATATATTAAATATATATATATATTTAAATACTGTAATCTCTCAATATTCGTAATGATAGGCATACAAATTTTTATCTCTGAGCCAACTATGAATAAGAAAATTGAATTTACAGTCGTTCCAAATTTGCTTTAAAAATTAAATTAAAAATCTATATAGAAATCAGTGTGTGGGTGTATGTTTCTTATAAAAAGCTACAATTTTTTACCTATTTGCACTAAACTTGATATACATACGTTATAGAACAGGAGTAAAATTAGTAGCTATTTTAAAATTAATCCAGACCACTCTTTACCCCCCTATAACCACATGCCATAGTCTATCACTGTACAAATCTATTTATTGAATTTACAGGCATACCAAATTTACATAAAAAGTAAAAATAAAAATCTCTATGTATAAAAATCAGTGTGTGGGTGTATGTTCCTCGTAAAAGTCTACAACTTTGTACCCATTTGTACTAAACTTTTTATGCATATGAGAACAAGAGTAAAATTATTGGCTACTTTAAAAGATTTCCAGACCACTCTTTATCCCTTGTAACCACCTTCCATAGTTTATCACTATACAAATCTTTATTTTGTTGTTGTTGTTGTTTTCAGTTTTCTAAATCATTTTTTCCATTCTGTTGCCATAACCGGAAAAACGGTGCAAGAATGTTTAAAAATTATAAAAAAATACCTCTATATAAATATGAGTGTATGGGTGTATGTTCCTTATAAAAAATCTACAATTTTTGACCCATTTGCGCTAAACTTTATATACATAAGTATTAGAACAAGAGTAAAATTACTGGCTACTTTAAAAGATTTCTAGACCACTCCTTACCCCCTGTAACCATTTCCATAGTTTATCTCTATACAAATATTTTTTTTTCAATTTTCTAAATCTTTTTTTCCTTTCGGTTACCATACCCGGAAAAACGGTGAAAGAATGTTTAAAAATTATAAAAAATATCTCTATATAAATACGAGTGAGTGGGTGTATGTTCCTTATAGAAATCTACAATTTTTGACCGATTTCCCTTAAAGTTTACAAACATACGTTTTAGAACAAGAGTAAAATTATTGGCTACTTTAAAAATTTTCCAGACACTCTTTACCCCCAATAACCACATATAATTCATCGCTATACAAATCTAATTTTTTTTTCTAGGGCATTTTTTGTTGCCGTACCCTAAAAAACGGGCCAATAATGTTTAACAAATGAAAACATGTGTACTTTCTTTCTACAAACCAATAAAAATTCAGATCTACCCGCTATGTTTTAGCATCCGAAAACCTAAATTGACGTCATTCTGAGCAGATAGTGCGCATTTTTGACATATAAATTTAAAAGTTTTACAATAAGTTCTTTAAAATGATGTAATACCTACATTTAAATGCACCGTGAGTTAAAACGTCTGCTATAATACATCAGCCATTTCAATTTCAAGAAACAAATTCAAGAAAATAATAATAATAATAATAATAATTTACTAAATATAATGTCACTTTTTATGGTCCGCTTTCAACGTGATGTCATACTTACTCTAAACAAACTGTAAAATATTGTAAATTTTAATGTTATATTAGAAAACACATTTTTAAAATTCAAAATCGTAATCATTTTAAAATCTATTGATTATGATAAAATTTACATTGCTATGTAGATAAATAATTTTATTTAAACAGTTTAATAATCACCTATATCCCATGCAATTGCTCGTTTTCTTCTTCTTCTTTTACTTTCAGCACATGAGTAAGCTAAAAAAACCAAAACAAATACAACTATGAATAGATAAATAAAAGTTTTTCAAATATCAAGAACTATGGATAAAACTCGCCATGTATCTACTAAATCAGTTTGCACCTAGTCCTGATAGATTATCAGTTAAATATTGTATGCATCCCGTCGATTGCTGTCTCTTGACGACCTTTTTTGGTCTGTCGCGTTCAGAAAATCGGCTTAAAACGCCAAATTTGACAGTATGTGTTGAAAGATTCTTTGTTTTTAAGGAAAAATGGAAAACGCTTTTCGATTGTTTAGTTTTTGAACAACACCTACCAATGTTGTGCATTTAAGAATAAAAATGAATTTGTAAATGTGTCAAAAAAACATGCAGTTTAAATTTGAGAACTTTCTAGTAAGAATCGATCAGTTTTCCGGTAGTTGAAAATGCTAGACGAAAGACTGTCGTATCGTAGCTGATTCTGCTCAGAGAAACATTAATTAATATTTTAAAACTGATGACAACGATCTTTTTTTTTAAGAAATATCTAAGTAACAAATGCATAAAACATTTGTGATCCTACAAAAAACTTCTCCGCTCAAACAACTAATAAAGAAATATCAAAAGCTATCACTCATATCACAGTTATGAACTAACACACATATACACATATATGTGGGAGCAGAAGTTTGCTCTCAGAAGAATAAAAAATTATACCTCAACCCGTTGACTATGCAGAACTCGGTAATTCAGTCTCCTGAGGTGATAACCAAAAAGCGACTCTTTAATTATTGATGATGTACGCATATATTTCTCTAAAAACGTGGCAGATGGCTCCAGGGCCTGTTTACCGAATAGGCCCATGAAGCCTCAGCTTACCCACTGAAATTCAAAGGGGTCCCTAAATTTACTTTTCAAAACTAATTTTTAGGGGGGAAATTCAGTCAGGGTAAAAAATGTATTTTTTTCTTAATTATAGCTATTAAATTTTCCCTCAGACTAATGCAGATACATTTTTACTCTATTTTTTTCTGTTGATATAATAAATGGTATAAAAACAGTGATTAAGTGCAACTTATTTTCATTTTTCTTATGCTTTACATTTTAATTTCAAATGTTTAAGACTGTAACATGCTAAAAAAAAAAAAAAAAAACAGAAAATTTAATTTGTATAATTATATTTTGTTTATATTCATAAAGTGTGGAGAAATTATATAAAATATGGAGAATAGGTTATTTAAATAAAGGGGAAAGTAATTAGCATTCAGGTGATATCAAATTTCTGTTTATAAAATAGAAGCAAAATTGTGTTGCAGCTAAGCATAAATTTACGTCAAATATTTGTTGTTCCTGCACTGTTCTTAACACTTGGCAAATCCTGCAATTTTCAAAGCATAAAATATATTTTAAAGTTCAGATATTTGCACCTGTTCCATATCTGTAAATTCATTTACAAAATTAATTTGTTATGTAAAATTATGTATATAATAAAAAATTTTTTATATGTATATAGGTAGTTAGTTTTAGTTTAATATTAAAAGTGTTGTTTACTTGAAATTTTGATGGTAAAATTTCAAATTGTTGAAGTATAATTGGTAGAGTAAAAGGGGGGGACCCCTGTGTAACGTCGGGTTTCTCCTACTTCTAAGTCTTAAGCGGGCCCTGGATGGCTCTTGGCTTTTGAGACGATCAGACAGATCGCGGGATGCTACCTCGATAATAAAGTTGGGCAGACTGACAGCTCTAAAACTTTTTAGATCAATGTTACTTAAAATGTTTAGTATCATTGTATATAGATATAATTGTCATTTAATCAAGAAATATTAAAACAGAATTAGTTTGAATTTGAGAAAAAGTTATTATTTGAATCCCTAGTCTCTTTTTTGACTTTATTTTACTTTGTTTCGGATATCAGTCACTATATGAGGGGGTTAGAATGACAGGTGGAGTAAGTCAATATTTAGTAGTTTGAGAAATGGTTTTGTGAAACTTGTCGTATTGCCGTTGCATTAAGCGGTCCAACTTATTTTTTCCCTCTAGCTACTCTCTAAGTGAACTATGATTTATTTAATTGTCACACTGAACAGAAATTAATATACGTTCAGAGAAAATATGGTTATCTAGATTTTTCAAATTTTTGGCTTACTCCACTGTCATTCTAACCCACTCATATATATATCCCTACATAGAGCAGCCAAATTGAACACAAATTGTTAGATCGATTCAAGTGTATAATGTAATATATTGTCTTTTTAATTAAGTTACATCATGATGCACGTGTAATGTATAATTTTTAAACTCTGGTTAATTTTTTTGTTTGCAAAAGTAATACGCTACCGCGCATGCGCGGTAGCGTATTACTGCTTGCACGGCAGCGTATTACTGCTTATTTTACTGTTTAATACTGTTAATTTTACAGTGTAATACTGGCAGCTGGGGTGTCAGTTTTGTACTGTAAAATCAACAATTATTTTTTGCAGTGTAGTAGATACATGTTCTATTTAAAAAAGAAATAATTCTTGCATTGTGTACTTACAATGAGAGGGGGAATGTATGTTTGTGCCCAGAATTATTCCAGCTTTTCCCAAAACATCGTTGACAGTTAATCCTCCACCAGCTCCACATCCAAGATCATGACCGGCCATTCTCTTAAAAATCTGAAACACAGAAGTTTGGTAATATTTGGATATTCATAAATTCAATTTTCTTCTATAACTTTTACATAATAAAAAATGCGAAAATACATAATTTCAAATCATAAATATGAAGAATATATTTTTAGAGATGTCATGAAATGATTCCTAAAATAGGAATTTTTTTACAAATGATATTGAAGTTAGTTATGCTTCATTTTCACTGCATTCAGATGTACTGCTTGTTCAAAAGTTAATAGATACCTGAAAATTCCAAATAAAATTAGCATTTTCTAAAATGATTTGTGAAAAATTAGGAAAGAATTTAGTAATTTGAAAATATACAATTTGTTACGATGGAATTACTTTACTTCAACATCAAAATTAAAAGCAGAAAAATATGTTTTGTAATTTTAAGAGAAATTATACGTTTATGGTTTTGAACTGTTAACATGGTGAAACATTTGTGCATGTTGTAGAAGTCTTGGTAT
This sequence comes from Maratus michaelseni, assembly GCA_963931845.1. NCBI lineage: Eukaryota > Metazoa > Arthropoda > Arachnida > Araneae > Salticidae > Maratus > Maratus michaelseni. Next base: position 52,712,381 of record OZ007590.1, on the reverse strand, counting down.
GACTGAGTTCAAATAAAAGTTATAGATAACCATTGACTTGTTCATTATTTTCTGGCAAATCTTGAATTTTAAATTTTAGAAAATGTCAATTCAGCAGCAAAGCAATGTCATGAATTGACTTTTAATGGCAACACATGATATGAAACGACATACAGTTATCTGACCTGTTTATAAATAAATAAAAATATCAATTTAGTAGGAATTTGGTGATTTTAGAGATAGTTGCACTACTTACAAACTCATTTAGATAATTTTTGAGATCGTTTTGATTATTTGTAGGGCGGCGGTATATTTTATTGGGTTAAGTAAAAAGTTCTGTCGTATTTTTTCGGCAGATCGCAATATTGCTGAATGTCTCTAGTAATACTAGTCCAAGTTTGAAAGGTAATATTTCACGATCATTTTACGAAAAAAAATTCAAGTTTGGTGGTGTATTCATTATTTTACATTTATTTAAAAAGGTGTATTCATTATTTTACATTTATTTAAAAATTTAGTTTCCATGTAGTCATATTTTTCTTTTTAACTTCCGAAAATGTAAAAATGCAGTACAAGTTAGAAAAAAATTGTGTGATGTTTATGTGGAAGAATGTTTAACTGAAAGTCAGTGTCAGCGTTGGTTCGCTCTTTTTCGTTCCGGAGATTTTGCTCTCGAAGAAGAACCACGCTCTGGACATCCAATAGAAATTGATGACAAAAAAGAAGCAATGATCGAAACTAACCGATGCATTTTGAAACAAGAGCCTGCACATAAGCTTGGTGTATCGCAAAAGACATGTCATGTATGAATATTGCTCATATATTGTTATAATTTTATGAATTATTGCGCAACGAGAAATACAAAAAGGTCGTTTAAGTGTTTGAAATCAATACAGTTTTGCCGAAATTTTCCCCAAACCATTAAATAAAAAAAAATTATTCAATTAAAAAAATGTTTTAGGCAATAACTGCCATTTGCCCTGATTACCCACTGTACTGCAGGTGGTCTCGATCCGGCGTTTATGGAGAACCGCCACACAAAGAAACAAACAAACCTGCTTTATATGTATAGAATATCAAAAAATAATAAAGTAATTAGATAAAAAGGTGTCACGGGAAATAAACAACTCATTTTTTGCACGATATTTGTTCAGGTATTTAGAAAGGCTTAAAGTTACAGTTGTATCTCGGACGTATTCGATATGTGCATTATTGGTCGCCATATGTTCGCCCAAAAAAAAAAGAGTTACTTTATATTCAAATGTTATTTTTTAGGAAACCTTTAATATAGTTGAGTGATAAATAAATTGTACTTAATTTATTATTTCATCTTTGGATACGAGCTGATTCTACCTAATGAAGGCTACTCCAGAACAAGTTAGTTACGTTTGGGAGGTAAATTAGACTATCTACGATAAAAAGTGCTCTGATATACAGAAATCTCTTGACAATTATACTAATTTCAAATTTTAGATTATAGTTTTCTAAAAACTTAATTGAAGGACTCTTACACGCGTTGTCTGTCGCATGCATACATTATCATTAATAAATAAATAAATAATAGTTTGCTTACGTTTGCTTTTGTTAGAATATCCTTCTTTGACAAAGCATACACAGCTTCGTCTACTCCAAGAAGCCCCACGTAAGTTCCTTGAGTATTACCACGAATAATTATCTTCCCTGAAAGTCCAGGTTCTGGTATACTATATTCAGAATGAATGGACACCTGTAACACAAACATGATGGCGATGTATTTAAAGTTAATTACTGTATTAAACGCTTCAGAACCACCTCTTTCCTTCCACAGCATGTATTTATTAATTTTTAGCAAATCAACGATATATTTATGAATATCGATATGAGTATTATTACTCTTGTTAAAAAAAATTAACAACTATTTTTACTATGATTATTTTACTATGATTATTTTACTATGATTATTTTAATAGTTTTAGTTACAATATCACACTGTTTTCAAAATGCGCTTCAAAAAAGTCCTGTACGTTTGCACAATATAAAACTTTAATAAATAGAGAGAAGAAGTTCCCATATATCCCGGTTTTATATGAAAGGCTTAGAAAATACTTAATTAAAGTTTTTTAGGCCCGTCTTTTATGGCCCCTGTGTCTAACCCAGGGCTCGGAAGTAGCACGCTACAAGTAGCGAAACTACAGTAGCCGCTACTTTTTCCAGTAGTTTGTAGTGTAGCGCGCTACATTAAAAAAAGTGTAATGTAGCGAGTAGCACGATACAAAATATCAGTAGTTTGTAGCGAGCATCGACGCTACTTTTGACGCTACTTTAGGAGGGAGAAAAAAAAGTGCCAATCTTCCAATTACGTGATCATCATAACTCGTTTCTTTTGTGAAAAATATGTTCTCTGCAACAATTTGCGAACATCAGCGACAAATCTCAGTTGCAGTAGTTACAACGTAAAGTTTCAGAATGCCCGTGATATTTTCTGGATTTGCTGATAAAAACACAAAGTACTCACTCATCAAAAAAATTAATTTTCTTGCTGGGAACCCTTTGTCTTCTTACTCATTATTAGATCTTGTGTTTTAATGTGGGGATGCTTCTTTTGAGATTACTGTAATAGAATGACAGACAAAAATAGTATAGAACTGCCCTGGTCGGCATATAATGAATATTTTGAAGTTATAGAACAAGAACGTGGTAATTATTCTGTAACATGTAAACTTTGTACAATTAATGAGAATTTATCGGTATCAAAATCATCTGCTTACAACTTGAAGTGGAACATAAGAGGTGAGTTACCATTTTCTTTACTGGATCGCATCTCGCAATGAATATCTAAATCATTATTCATTAAAATTCATAAATCATTAAAAAGAGTATTTTCGAATTAAGAACCCTGGTTCAGAAAAGAACCTTATCGAACTGTTTATTATCACAAAAAATTATTTTATTAATACGTCTTTTGATCGTTGTGGAACATTTGTGCAATATATGCATACAAATTAACTAATTGCATATTTCCTTTTGAAGATTACAATAGATAAAACAAAGGTGGTTGAAAATAAAAGTATATTATTTTAAAAAATGCCTAAGAATGCTTAATTTGATTTTTATGGCTATTTATTTTTACTTTAGCTGCACAGGTTTTTTATCGCTAAAATAATTTATTTATAATGTTTTATATTGGATTTGATATTGGATAGCTTGGTGATTTAATGAAATGTCTTCATCTTTGTCTCCAGAATGAATCTGAAGCCCAGTATGTTGAATTTCGGGTTTTCAAAAGGAAACAAACAAAAAGAGATAGAAAGGAAAAGAAAAGCTTAGGATTTAATTTATGCAAGTCTGTATGATCTTGTTCAATTTTAAATTGCTTTCAGGAACTACATTTAAATTGTAAAGAAATAGGACTATTTAGCCCTATTTAAATATATATATATATATATATATATATATATATATATATATATATGTATTCAAATTTACTAAGAGCTATCCGCTCTTAAAGTCGTTCTCAAATCCAAACTGGCTACTTTATGACATATTCTTTAATTCACTTTTGTTCGGAAACGCATGAAAATGCAGGTGCCCTTATTCAGAAACTTTGTAACCGAAAGACGTTTTCCACTATTCTTTATAAGACAGAAGATTTATCAGAAAACACTGTCACAGTCGTGTTATTGTTTGTACTTAACAATACTTTAACTTTGTAACCGAAAGACGTTTTCCACTATTCTTTATAAGACAGAAGATTTATCAGAAAACACTGTCACAGTCGTGGTATTGTGTCACTGTCACAGTTCGCTTCCAACCGAATTTCCGATGCCGCAGCAGAGGAAAGGGAAAAAACGTGACACTAATCGCTTATAACCTCATAAGTAATTTATTTATCAAAAAATGAAAAACTCATTTCGATTCCAAATCGCTTCAAAAGTCAGACCTGCCAATTTTATGTGTTTGTGTTTAAAAATGAGTCAGATAATGTATCAGAAAGTTTTGCATTGTTGAGTAAGGAATTTGAGAACCACCTTAAGCGCTACTGGGCTATATCACTATCATTAATTTGTAAGATTATTGCAATTTTGTTTTCAAATTTCCTCTTTTTAACACTTTTCAACATAGTAATTAAAAAGTGTCTATGAATTCTCTTTGTCTGTCTGTCCGTGCTCTAACTCTCGTAAATATACTCAGATTGCCATGAAAGTTTTATGTGTTATTGAAGTTTACCATTGAATGTTCAGTATTGAAAATGAAGTGTGTAGCATTAATTTCTCGTTTACAGGGACATTCAAAAGAATTCTGTTACATTATGGTCTATAGGAAAAGTCGTTTGCGGTGTATATAATTAGCGATGATAACTAAAGTAGCAAAAAGTAGCGAAGTAGTGACTACTTTTGAAAAGTAGTTTGTAGTCGCTACTTTTTAAAACAAGTAGTTGTAGTTGTAGTTAACTACATTTTTCATAAAGTAGTTGTAGTTGTAGTTCGCTACAAACAAAAAGTAGTTTTTCCGACCCCTGGTCTAACCTATCTTTTCTTAATTAAAATCAATATTTTCAAAGTAAGTATTCAGAATGCGTATGCGTAATCTATAAATGAATGCTACCAATTCGTTGAAATTGTTATCTGTCACTTTTTCTTATTTTAATAATGCGGATTTTCATGCAATTAGATCAAGTTTCAATAAGTATAAAAGTAATAATAGTTTTTCAAAAAACACTGTTTTATAGGTAATCAATGTCCATATCTTGATATTTCGCCTAATTTTTTTTTTTACTGCAATTCCTTTTTTTTCCGAAAAATTTCCGTTACTATACATTAATTTGGCGTGGGCACCGTACTCAATTGTAAAATAATCACTGCTTTTTTTTTACCCTTTATAAAGTGCAAGCAAGTGAAATTATTAAAAAATATATAATTTTTACTATTTTTCCTTTTTAATGTATGACAACTGTAAAGAAAAAATGAAACTATACTTAAACTATCTTTTTAGGATTTCTAAATTGATTTCTCAGTGTATTAAAAGTATATTAATTATTATGAAACTGGCAAGTTGTAAATTACCAACTGGACGAAAAATGTCCGGGCCAGGATTCGAACCTGGGATCGCTTGGCTGAAGCCGCCACGCTCTACCACTGAGCTATCCCGTTCGAATCTGGAGGGCATAATTCATCCAGTTAACCTTATTGATCAAAGCATCTGGTCTGATATTTTAATCAGCTCAACAGAATAAATTGAATTGTCTGATTACTTTACCAATTTGATATAATTGTGTTAAAAAATAATCTAGTGTATTATGAAACTATTAATTGATTAAAGCGTATTTTTTTTTTAAATATTACCTCTCATATTATTACTCTTTATTTTTTATTTAAAATTTATTTTCTACTTTTTAGTCTTTAAAATGCTACATTATTGCAGCTTTACAGCCTTTCGGTGTATTTAGGCAAGAGTTTATTGGCGCATCGTTAAATCCCCAATGTGTGACTCCTATAATTGTGTCAACTCCTATAGAGCTGTACAAGTTACAGAGAATATTTGGCGATTTATCACCTGTGGCGGTCTAACGGACCTGTCTAAAATGCCTTAAAGTTAATGTATTAATTTATAATTAAGTTCAAAAAATATTAAAATGTTGTGTTATCCACAGAAACACACCCGTGAACGTAATTTTTATAAATCTAGCATATCAGGAAGTGGATTAAAAATTGATTACAAAATCATATCTTTACATAAAAAAGACCAGGTTGAGTACAATAAAAGGGTGTAAAAAAGGAAAGTCATACTTCTGCTTTAGGGTTGCATTCATTTCCAACATCAATTTTCAAAGAATCTACCAGAAGTTGGTTGGCATGCTGAGCAAATACCAAAATTCTGAAACTGGGAACCATTTCGTAAGTAATTTTGAAAGAGACTTGTTGATCGCCGTATTTCCCTTCCGGCAGTTTATTCATCAGCACAATCCTTCCCTTAGTTGTCACCTGAAGAAAAAAATATATTAAAAGGTTTCTGTAAAACTAATAAATAACTTATTTCAGCGGTTTTCTAACTGTGGTCTGAAGACACCAAGTGGTCCGTGTAGGTCTCGCGTTCAATGTAAAATTTTCTACTTATCTAGAATTTGAGGGAAATCCTGCAAGTAAAATCACACACATACACATACACACACAAAAAAATAAGAATACCGTTCAAAAATACAGTATCATTAATGTATGTATCTCTTTTAGTTTATATTTTCTGTATTCAATAACGAATATCAACGATTTCAGTCTTAAATCCTGGGGGTGCACGAATGCAGAGGAAATACGAAAAGCTATCCGGCGTAACAAAGAGTTTAAGAACTGCTGGCTTATTTAACCCGTTTACACCCAGCGTCATTTAACCCCTTCGCGACGAGCGCCCTTTACAGAATTTGTAATCTTTTAACATCGGTTTTTCAAAACAGAAATTTGCGCCTAATTGAATCGCAGAAATGCTGTCATTAAATAAGGCAAAGCTTACAATAAAAAGTAACTGGTGGGAATAATCGAGGATTCTGAGCATCTTGTGCGTCACGTATACGTGTCGCTCGTCCCCAAGGGGTTAAATAGGACAGCTTTATTTTGTCTCCGCAAATTCAATTAAAGAGGTTTAGCGATTTTCTTGTGAACTTGCATGTTTCTCAGGATTCCTTCGCACTCCTTCATTGCACTGGGAATCGGTATAGTCTACATTTTTCGTCTGCAGTTGGAACATAAACAACGCCATTTTTTCTGTCCCTGAATTGCTTGTTAATGTCTCCTATAAAGTGGTAAAATGGACTAGTACGCACTATTTCTACTACATCCTGCCACTATGAGAATAGAATGAAGATTTTCGTCTGCTTTCGTAGTGGTATTTCGTTCTTTTGATTCTGATGAATAAATACTATTTCTTTCGAAATACGTTGCTTTAGTTTATTTTTTATTGTATATTAAATATTCTTTCATTTGTGTTATAAGACAACACTTCTGAAAATTATATTTCTTGATGTTCTAAACATACCCTAAAAATGTCACTTAAGTTCAAACTTTAAAACAACTTGGACGTTAACAAGTTATATTAGCAGACTTTACGGAATAAAAGTTTTAAATTACAAAAAGAAAATTTAAGGTAGGTGAATACCCTATTGTTGTACACTTTATTCAGATTTTATTATTCAGATTATTTAGAAATGAAGGCACCTAGTGTTGCCAATTGAGCAGAAGTTTTTTATTAAAAAAATCAAACAGAATTTCTAAGTAGCATTTTCGCTTTATTTAATCACCTAATGTCCGGCATTAAATAAAGCGAAGAGTAATTTTTGAAATTTCGAGTAGATATGTTGAATATAAAGGATTCGCTAAATTGGCAACACTGACAAGCACAGCTAAGTAATATTAAATTTCTCAGGATTTTATTTTCTTTTAACGCATTTTAAACTTGCGAAACTTCAGCAGTAGCTTTATAAAAAGTTCTTTCAAAAGATGAGGGTCCATAAAGTAGATTTTGGTAAGAAGAAATTATGTAAGAAAAATTGTATAAGAAAGCAGTATGTTCCACATAAGTAATAAATGTATTATTTTAAAATTGAATATCAGTACTTTTAAACTTAAGCAATACTTTTACATAATTATTGAGATTTCTATATCGTTAAGGCCTAAAAACTTAAGTATCTTTCTAATTCTTTCAAAAAATAAAATGCTTGTTTAGGAATATTTGCCCGCATTTTTCATAGGAGTACAATGACGCAACAATTTTTCTTTTAAACATGTTAGTAAGGCCATCAAGTAATATATATGTTGTGAGAACTAACGTATCTCAGTAATAACCCCTGTATACTGCTCAGTGTGCTCAGAATCTTGTATAGGAAAACCCATGTAAAACGAACTTTGCTCGAAATTTTGACTAAGTTCAGTATTCTGCAGCAAAACTTCAAATATTTCGTGCCATCATCACCAATCATCCCAGTTGACACTTGTTTCAATAGCCAAGGCAGATTGAACAAATTTGCATTGAAAGGGATTCCAAAGCCATCCCATTCAACTCTCCGAATTTCAGTCAGCTGAGAACCACTAAGTGAAACCGTAACTTTTAGATGTGCATTTGTGCAATATCTTCTCGTCGTATGAGAAGGCACTTTGTTCATGAGCACACTTTCTAGTTCTCCGAGTGGTGAAAGAAATAACCTTCGATCTGTGCGACCTAAACTTGGTTTAAATAAGTTGATGCACAGAGATTTTAGACAGCTTTAGATAGAAATTGAGAATCAGCTGGATTCGGATTTATAGTCTTAGTTCTGAGGAAATCTCGGTGGATATTTATTCATTTAGGGATCTCCAGGATTCCGTTATAAATAATTATCAGATTGTCGACAAGGCTCGTGTTCCTAGGTAGTGAATATAAACGAGTAACGGAGGTGAAGGAACGTTCACCCAGGACTGTCACAAGTAGGAGAAGAGTTGACACCCCGTCAGCTAGAAAGAGCTCCTCACCCCTAGCGCTCTGCGGAAGGAGATTCCACATAAACTGTCAGAAAAGAAACTGAGTTCTCTCAAAAATATTATTATTGATTTGCCGTAAATCAGTGGCGTGCTTAATGGACAATTTAATAATTAACTCTATTGATTATAAGCATTTAAGAAGTCAAAATATTGTTGTGAACATCATTTAACCAAGATTACTTTCATATTGTATGTTTTTTCAGTATAATGAATTGTTATTTTGATTTTAATGAGAACGGATTACTGAAGTTTTGCGCTACCACTTGAAATACAAAAAGTCTCCGTCACAACGTATATAGAAAAATAAATATATTTCAACACTACGCTGTTATGGAAAACACAACATAAACAAGTTGTAACTCAACTTGTTGAAAGGTCAACATGTGCGTCGCCGTTGGTTTTATTCCAGTTCAAGTGGAGTTAAAGTGTTTTTGTCGTTAATAAGTATTGGTAAATAATTGTATTAAAGTGTTTAGAAAAGTTATAAGAATATATTGTAAGGTTACTTGCGTAATAATTACTTTAGTGATATTCGCAATTAATACAAAGAGAAAATTGCTGAAAATATAAATAAGAACTTTTCTGTAGTTGCTGTTTGAAGAGAGTCAAATCAATGAATGATGTGTGACAAAACCTTACGCTGTTTAATGTCTGATTAATAAATGATAATCAAAATACAGTTTCAACAAGTCTTCGAACGTTTTTAAATTACAATTGCCAAGTTCAGCTCCAAAAATATTTAATGCTTAGATAAAATTAAGCAACTTTTATTCTCCATTGATTTCATTTTGATTGGTTTATTACCAATAAAAGGTAGAAACGCGCGTAGTAAAGTATTGTTCTACGTAGCGTTCGTTTTATAGTACTTAGACATCAGAGACACATCGATTAAGTGAAACCTCATAATGCTGGTGATTTTAACATGGATGCTATTACTACCAATTGGTCAAAAAGCGGTTAAAAAAATCCCTGACGGCTCGGCCTACAGGCACAGGTAGATTTCAAAGACGCAGACCGTGGGGCGCCGTGTTTGTCGGGAATTGCGGAAGAAATGACCTTTTTGCGGTGATGCTGCAGTTGAAACCACCTACTTCGAACCCAAACTTGTTTGCAGGCGGAGCCAGCAAGGATTTTTTTTTTCTGTAAGAGTTAGTCCTATAAAAAACATGTCAATATAAAAGTTTTAGATAATATTAAGAGGATTATAATAAATTTAAGCGGATTTGAAATCTTGGGAATTGACGAAGTTATGAATTTTTTTCTTCTAAAACCCCCTCCCCCCCCCCTTAAGGCAATTTTTAATTATATCAAAAATCTGTCATACATAAATTTTCGGCTCTTCTTCTAGAAGTAATAATAACTTCAAATGGATTCGATACGTATCATAATTAAGAAATTATGGGTTTTTTTCTGTTTTCACAAAAAGTCTCCCCCCCCCCACCTTGGTTCGATTTTGCTCATTAACGAAATTGACAGAGATTTTATGCCCCTTGATTTTATGTATCAGTTTCGAAAAGATGCGGGAGTTGGAACCGCCTACTTCGAAAAATAACTTGTTTGCAGGCGGAGCCGGCAGGGATTTTTTTGTTTTTAATTTTTTTTTTTTTTTGCTATAACGGTTGGTCCTATAAAAAACTTGTCAATATAAAAGTTTTAGATAATATTAAGAGGATTTATAATAAATTTAAGCGGATTTGAAATCTTGGGAATTGACGAAGTTATGATTTTTTTTCTTCTAAAACCCCCTTCCCTCCCTCCCTTAAGGCAATTTTTAATTATATCAAAAATCTGTCATACATAAGTTTTTGGCCCTGTTCCTAGAAGTAATAATAACGTTAAACGGATTCGATACGTATCATAATTAAGAAATTATGGTTTTTTTTCTGTTTTCACAAAAAGCCCCCCATTCTCCCCCCCCCCCTTCGTTCGATTTTGCCCATTAACGAACTTGACCGAGATTTTATGCCCCTTGATTTTATGTATCAGTTTCGAAAAGATGCGGGAGTTGGAACCGCCTACTTCGAAAAATAACTTGTTTGCAGGCGTTAGCCGGCAGGGATTTTTTTTGTTTTTATTATTTTTTTTTTTGCTATAACGGTTGGTCCTATAAAAAACTTGTCAATATAAAAGTTTTAGATAATACTAAGAGGATTAATAATAAATTTACGCGAATTTGATATCTTGTGAATTGACGAAGCTATGATTTTTTTTCTTCTAAAACCCCCCTTTCCCCCCCCCCCTTGGGGCCATTTTTAATTATATCAAAAATCTGTCATACATAAACGGCCCTTTTCTTAGAAGTAATAATAACTTTAAACGGATTCGATACGTATAATAATAAAGAAATTATGAGGGTTTTTCTGTTTTCACAAAAGCCCCCCCCCCCCCCCCCCCCGTTGGTTCGATTTTGCCCAAACTTTGAACTTGACCGAGATTTTATGACCCTTGATTTTATGTATCAGTTTGGAAGAGATTTATGCAGAATTTTTCCAGTTATCGTGGTCAGAAAAAAGTGACATAGATAGATAGATAGATAGATAGATAGATAGATAAACTTTTGAACTGGGGGTGGTTTTGGGTTCTAGGAGTCATGATCGGCGTAGATCTGCAAAAATTTTTTTAAAATTTCCAACTTAGGTGAGAATGTAATAGGTAGTATTTCTTACGAATTCTACCTAAAAGGGAAGAGATAATAATAAAGAAAGATTTTATGATGCTTGGAAATTTCTTTCTGAATGTATAGATAAAATTAAATATATATATATAAGTGTATTTTTGCTTCGTGCATATTTCTTGATATCGCCCATCATGATTATGATTTAAAATGAAACGAGGTGGAATCCGTCGAAAATTGACGGAGAAAAAATCTAACGGAGAACTGTTACATTTAATTTACAATAAACTTAGAAGAATAATTCTATTAAAAAATTCAACTTTACAATAGCTAGTATCTAAAACAAATATATTTTAAATTATGGTTATGAAAATAATATTTCTTTTCTAATAATTTTTCTTTTCTTAATAATCTTTTCAAATTATTTAAAAATCAAGCTTTGTTAGTCTAAGTAATCAGTAACATGTAAGCAAGATAGGTAATCATATTGAAGTTCTAATCTTTGGTGTTATGGAATGAAAAATCAGAGAAAATTATTCATTTTGACGCAATTCTTTTTCAATGAAATCAGAACATAATGTCATTTTCACCGGCACTTAATTTTAATACGTACTTCTGATATTCTCCATCCAAGTACCATTTAAAAAATATTTTAACGCGCAATAAGTTATTAATAAAAAGATTTCTAAAATTGACGGCATATTTGCCAGCGACATTCTCCTGCTTGACGGACGACTAAAAACTCAGAAATTTACGTCATTTAAACTAAGACACATCTGTAGTATATAATATTAAAATATTTATTTTTATCATAAAATTCTTTCGTCGGCGCAAGTTTTTTATACGTACTTTTCAACAATTTTTATCAACTTACTTTTCACGTAATTTTATAAACGGAAATTCTCTCTTCTTGTTAATTATGGTGTCATATTTACACGCTGAAGCATTTCGCTCCTTATCGAAATCAAAGTCCTTAAAGGCGGAACTGTGGGACTCTCATCAATTGAAAAGGACGTCATAAACATGTACTTTCATTCATAAAACTGAAAAAAAATAAATCATGCCATGACATACATTTTCATTGATTTTTTTACTTCGCCAGTATGCCTGATCATCTCGATACTCCGCGCCAGCTAAAAATCTGTCATGTGCGCTAATGGCGCTCGGAGCAAGTAAAATCCGTCGTGTGTGCAAAAGTCCTCCAAGTTCCCTATGACTTATACCACTGGAGGTGCCTAGTCAGGTATTGTTCAGGTCTCGTCACCTGAACAAGGCTCTAAATTACGAGACAAACTATAGCGTAGCGATGGCCGTGAAATTAAATAAGCAAACCCACTTTAAGTAACCAGCCAACATAGAACCAAGCAAAACAAAACAGAGCTGCCATTAAGACGGTATAAGTGCTAGTCTAGCAGACTGCCGCCATGAGGCGATCAGGCAATTTCGCCCCGTTTCCAGGCACTCAAACCCGTAAAACTGGATCATAACCCGGTAGGTAAAGGCCAGCTGTTAGAAAGAAAGAACTCTAAAGCCTCAAACTCATCAGTAGAATAAAAAACAATTGAAAATCATTTCGACTCAACTGTATTTAAATGTAACAGTTTTATGAAAGAAACTTCTATTTGTCTCTTAAACATGATCTCATCTTCATTGATGGAACCATACTGTCTTTCTGCGATTAGAATCTTTTGCAATGTAAGGGAAATATTTAAGAGCCACTTGGGTCTAATCTCAATATATGAGGAATTCAAACCAATGTAAATTACGTCATTTAAAAGCAGTCGTAGAAAAAGTGTCAGTTTTCTGAATGAAAGTACGCATTCATTAAATGCTTTATAAAATGACATCATTTTTTACAGTTGAAAGTGGTTTCCCCTTGAAAATTTGGCCTGTAATTTCACATTTCGTGGAATGAAAAGTTTCTGTAAATGATGACATTTTGATGCAAATATATAGGAAAATGTTCCAATTTTATGTTTTTAAACGGATGCTTTCTTTTAAAAATGATATCAATTAACTTTAAGTGCCGTTGATCTGCTTGATGATTTTAAACACCATTTATTCGAATCAAAAATATATTTTCTTTTTAATTGTAATGTGAAAATGGCATCAATAAAGATATAATGAACAATGAAAAAATAACCCCAAATATCTCCATTTTTTCTGCAATAATGGAAGTAATTCAATTGGTATAATTTTGAAGGAATTTCATTAAAATATTTAAAATTAAAAATGAAATAGAAAAATGGAAATATTTAAAAATATTCATCTACAAATTATCAGCTTACAGTTAAAAAATAATTATGAAAATTAATTCAGTAGAAAGTTTAGACCATATGACGAAAAAAATCGGCTTGTATTTTAAATATATAGATATTTGGAACTAAATTATTTCTTTACTTATTTTTATGACATTATCTCAAACATACGCAGGTTAAGGACATTAAATTCGTTTGGTTGAAAAATATGCCTGACGAACTCTCATCCTTTAATTGATAACGTAATTTTTCTTTATTGAAACAATAATTGAAAATATTAAATATTTGTAAGGAAACTACTTACCAAATAATAAATGTTGTTCAATCCATTTGGCTCATAATGAATAATTCTTTTGAAAGTATCATTCGGCTGAAATAGAAAAGAGATTTTGACAAATTTTTATATAATATTAGACGTGTAAAATGATAAGACGTGTTAATAGAGATGACATTTGTAATGTTACTTAAGTAATATACTTGAAATTACAAACACAAAACATATTTATTGATTTACAAAGCAAAAACGCAGCAACGTGCGATAAATCGAGGATTAGAATATTAAATAACTGTTGCTAGAACAATGATCCACTCGAAATACAATAAAATAAAATAAGAACAAAAAAAGTAAGAGACATTTAAAATATATGACCATTTACATAAATCATAATGTTCCCCCCCCCCCTCCCCAAGTCAGAAAAAAGACTTTGAAATGTTTAGGACGACTGATCTGTTGGCGAAACTGAGCTGAAGCTGAAACGGTTACGCATTTGGTCTACAGGGCGATGTACAATGTCACTAGCTGTCGTTTTGACTTTATAAAAAACTGGTCCTGTTGGTACTAAAACTGTTGCGAAATCCATGATGATACATTTCCGAAATTTTGAATGTAAACAGGATATAAAGGATGCTATAAAGGATTTCAAAGAATGTTTCTTAAGTTGTTCGTTATAAAAAGTTTGTTTGTGTTGTGAATAAGTGACAAGCTCTGGACTCATACGATCTAGATATCTCTCCAATCTTCGTTTCAGGTGGTACTAATCCAGTAAAAGATCAAGGACTGATATGTTGCCTCAATAAAAAAATTTGCTATAATTTTTTTTTTCAATTTCCAGGTTACGTGCGTTTTAAGGAATCTTTAGTGGTTTGAACCCTTCTTTCTGCATAAATATTTCCAGAAATATGATATTGTGCTATCAAAATTTATCTGATCGCAGCACTTGTCAAGAAATTACGAAATTCTGTAGATGTAAATTGAGCAATATTTTTCGAGACAACAACGTCAGGAATATTATCTGTATTGAAAATTTATCAAAATGCATCGACGGTAGCTGATTCTGTTGTTAATAACATAATATTCACTTTAAGTCATTTTCAAAATGAATGCACAATAATTAGAAAGTTTTTACCATGAAATAGTCCAGCAAAATCTATATATACAGGGTGAATCTAAACTCTTGGGCAAAACTTTAAGGGGTGATAATACACATCAAGACAAACAATATTAAATAGGAAATTAAGGGTGCCAAACATCTTCTGAAGGAGATAGGCCCCATTAAAGTTTAGGGTTCAAAATTTCAAATGATTATAAAAAACGGAAAAATTGGTCGATTCGTTTGCGGTTTTCGCTAAAACTATTTTTTATGTCAGTATTTTCTTGAAAACAAATTTTAAAGATAAAGTTCAAAAAATGCCGATAGAGGGTGCTTTAGACTTTGGAGTAACGAACAACTATTTTTTACGGCTATTTTTTGTATCTCATTAAATGCTTTCAAAAGCTTAGACTTAAATTTTGAGCTCGAAATCTGAATCGTTGGGAGTGATTAAGTAGCGCAAACTGAACTGTGTTCAGGAGTTGAAATTTGAATCATTCCCCCTCCTCCCTGAACACAGTTCAGTTATTCCCGATCTTGGTGTCGTAGACCAGGCAGAAAGTAGTACCCCCTACACGTAAAATAAACGATAGAGGGATGACAAAATTAAGTAAAAAATTATTCATAACAGACATGAGCAATTTCTCTGAGGAAATAAAAATAAGCAATTTGATGTACGCACGTAGTGCGCAATATGAATGAAGATTGACACGTAGTAAATGGTATACGCATGATGTTCGTGCGGAATCACAAAAACTGCTCGAAAGAGTGCCCACCAGCAACGATGCAGTACGGTGGATACAGCCCGTGTGCTTGTCTCCGGTTGCTCCTCGAATTCACGCAACACATCCTCTTCAAGTTCCGGTATTCTCGCACTCCCAGTGTCGTGCATCCCGCTAACAAACGATCCGGTATCTCCAAGACGCCGATGCAAACGTTCGAAAAATTTTTGGTCCGGCAAGCGTCTCGAAGGGAATCGCTCCTCGTACAATCGCCGGGCCTCCAGGGCATTCCCATCCGCAGCGCCGTAAATGAAATAGATATCGGCCATTTCCTGATTAGTGTAGCTGGTCATCCCTACAGCTGCCAAAGACGAAAACACGATCAATGTGGACAACTAGCGCTTTTATAGCATTTTTGATCACAGCGCCATCTGGAGGTTACATCCTTTTGTACTACACATTGACGGCCAATCGGGTGACACGGACCGTTACTACGTAATGGCTACATAACTGTAAATTATTTCTTGTTATTTTACTCGGGGAAACTGCTCATTTATGTTATGAATTTTTTTTTATTTAATTTTCTCATCCCTCTATCGTTTATTTCACGTGTAGGGGGTAGTAGTTTCTGGCTGGTCTACGACACCAAGATCGAGAATAACTGAACTGTGTTCAGGGGTGGGGTCAAATTTCAACTCCTGAAGACAGTTCAGTTTGCGCTACTTAACCACTCCCAACGATTAAGATTTTGAGCTCAAAATTTAAGTCTAAGCTTTTGAAAACATTTAACGAGATACAAAAAATAACGGTAAAACATAGTTGAACATTACTCAGAAGTCTAAAGCGCCCTCTATCGGCATTTTTTTAACCTTATCTTTAAAATTTATTTTTAAGAAAATACTGACATAAAGAATAGTTTTAGCGAAAACCGCAAACGAATCGACCAATTTTTTCGTTTTTTATAATCATTTGAAATTTTGAACCCTAAATTTTAATGGCGCCTATCTCCTTAAGAAGACGTTTGGGATCCTTAGTTTCCTATTTAATATTGTTTATCTTGATGTGTACTATCACCCCTTAAAGTTTTGCCCAAGAGTTTAGATTCACCCTGTATACGAGACAATGTAGAACTTGTAATTTCCCACGGATGAATAAAAGAACATGGTGATTTTTGTCCTGTTTCTTGACAAATGGTACATTGTTTAATTGTTCTTTCAATATCAACATCCATCCCTATCATGTTGGTAGTGCTATGAGATGCTATTTGTGGCTCAAGATATTGTTGATACCTATAAAAGCAAATTTCTTCAGTTATAATATTTTTCTGCAAACATGAGAGTCCTCTACAGCATTGATTTTGCTATACCAATTTTCATATTAACTTTGATGTGTTCCACTTAGATTGCCGTACCACGTGTTGTTACTCTTCTGCCCAGCCTCTGCAATTATGCCTGTTAACGCGGCCGCAGGTGTGGAATATGGATTTTCCGCTGAAGAGTACGTACTGCATTAAATTCTCATTCCCCACAGTTTCCGGTATTCTTAGATTTCCCAGCTACATAGTCCTCAGCTTCAAGCTTAGGCACAGTTTGAATGTAATAAGCATGTTTGTTTAAATGATAACATAGAGTTTTCCAAACAGTAGAATCGTTTTTCAATTTTAGTTGTTACCCGTGAATGTGCACGTTGCCGTTTGTCATTAAATTTGAAATATTTGTACACTAAAATAGAAACGGTCATGCACTTTATTACCCTCCGTTCTTGAAATAAAACGAAAGCATCCTTTTTTAAAAATAAAATTAAGTTTTTAACACTAGAACGTCCGTTGGTGTCATTTCGACACCAAACCGAATTTAGCTTTATCTTTCTATCGCATTTTTTTACCTCTATTCTTCAAATTGTATGACTTTTAATCATTTTACGTAATAAGCACACTGTCGAAATTTTTATTATGTGATTCGATTTTTAAAAAAATTACAGCCCAATTTATCTAGAACGTCCGCTGGCGTTATTTCGAAGCAGAATTTACAATAAATCATCGTTCGTTTGTAAAAATATAACAATATAAGCTTAATTAAAGCACAATGACGCAATATAGTGTTAAATTAGAATGTATAGCGTCCATTTTTCATAAATAAATTAGTGGTGTCCAAATGACAACGGCGGCTGTATTCGAATGTCGAAATTGTCCGCCGTTTTGATTTATTGTGAAAAGTTATTGTCTAAGTATTTCTTTTGTGAAAAGTTAAGGAAATAAGCTTAATTCAAATACAATGATGAAATATAATGTTAAATTAGAATTTATAGCGTCCATTTTGCATAATTAAATTAGTGATGTCGAAATGACACCGGCGGCTGTTTTAGGATGTCAAAATTGCCGGCCGTTCTAGTGTTCATTCATACAGCTTTTTTGAAGATTATAGTTTAGCGCCAAAGTGCGGTATCTTATGGTTATCTGATTTTATAACAAATCTGTTTTTTCTCTTTTTAATAGGATCTTGGCAATCAAATTCCAATTTTGGTAACTCTGCTAGTAGTTACTTTATTGTTGCAAACAAATGCTTATTGTTAAGATATATTAAAAAAACAACAAGGAAATGTCTTCTTACAAGTGCTTTTACTATTAAATATCAATAATGTTTCGCCAATTTTTCATTTAGAAATATAAATTTATACAAAATCGAGTTAAAGATATAA
The DNA here is from genome assembly GCA_963931845.1 of Maratus michaelseni. NCBI lineage: Eukaryota > Metazoa > Arthropoda > Arachnida > Araneae > Salticidae > Maratus > Maratus michaelseni. The sequence continues at coordinate 52,694,261 of OZ007590.1, read as the reverse complement.
AATCATGCAAATTTGAGGTTTCTTTAAGGTTATTATCACGGTCTCGGGCAACGCCGGGGGCGTCAACTGGTATACATATAAATAAAATGTATATATATATATATATATATAATTATAATATCTTTGAATTTCAAAAAACATATCAAGTTCTTATAACATTCTAATTAAATCTCCTAAGAGATAATTAGTAATAAAGTGCAGACAGAATACCACGTAGTTAATAAATTAACAAGTGCAATCATAATTTTACCATAGCATTTGCTTATATATATATATAAACAAGTATAAAAGTTCATCAGGTTTGTATTCATAACTGTTTAATCATTTGGCAAAAAATCTCATTTTCTGCTGCTCAAATTGTGCCAAGCTTAAAAAAAATAATAAAAAACGCTAAGGTATCTAAAGTGGAAAAGTATTTAAATGTTATACTATAATTACTTACTTACAGTTTACTTTTATTTTCCCAAACTGGGTAACACTAGAAGATTTTAAATTGATATTCATTAACAGGCAAATCTCATAAACGGAAGTTTTAAAATTTTATTTGTTAAACGCAAGATATATAAAATACAACCTTCAATGTCTGACTCATTCTATCAAGTGCAATGTAGCTGTCTGTGGCTGACTGGAAAGCATACTGTTTAAAAGCTGCTTCAGCCAGGAAACCCTTGTCAATAGCTGTAAGCTGAAAATAAGAAGAAATATGTTATAAAAAACAGGCTAAAATATATATATTTTTTAAAGAACAGTCCCAAGTACTTCAAAAGTTTGTTATAACATTAAAAATTAATTAAAACAGGACAAATAATTCTAAAAAAAATTGTTGCTTGCAGAAATGGGATCATGCAGATATAAGATTTTTTTTTTAAATAACAAAATAAAATAAACAAAAGTCAGCGATAGAATGCACCACTGCAAAAAATAATTGTTGATTTTACAGTATAAAACTGGCACCGTGCAAGCAGTAATACGCTACCGCGCATGCGCGGTAGCGTATTACTGCTTGCACGGCAGCGTATTACTGCTTATTTTACTGTTTAATACTGTTAATTTTACGGTATAATACTGGCAGCTGGGTGCCAGTTTTATACTGTAAAATCAACAATTATTTTTTGCAGTGTAGCCAAAATATGAAGCAGACATAGGGTGAAACCCCTCACTAACTGAACACCTTAAGAATTTTTTCTTGTTCAAATCACTATTACAAAAATTTAAATCCATTTTATACGTACCTTTGCTTTTGAAAGGATAGTAGAGATATATTAAAAATATTGTTGGCAAAATTTTGAAAAATTATACATTTTATTACTAAAAATTAATTTTATTCATAAATCTGGTCAAAAACTCCAGTAACTGACACCATACCTATGTTTAAACACAAATAACTAGCACAAAGTGAACCAGTTTACTGACACTTTATTTTAAAAAATTAAAATGCTTTAAAAAAAATTATTATATATTATAAAAACAAAATACATTAATATTTATTATAAAAAGTGGATTTAGTAAGCTGTACTGCATTATTAGTAATGCAGAGTATATAGTAAGAGTATATAGCAATAATATTTAGTTTTAGAAATAAATGTACAATGTGAAATAGCACAAATTAAAAATATATAAATTGGCAAACAGCTATTTCGGAGCCCCTAAAACTCCATCATCAGTGCCAATACAAAATATTAAAACCGATGTAAAATCCTAAGTCATGTTAAATTGCTTGCGACTTTCCGCAAGCAATTTGACATGGCTTAGGATTTTACATCGGTTTTAATCTTTTGTATTGGCACTGATGATGGGGTTTTCCGAAACAGCTGTTTGCCAATTTATATATTTTAAATTTGTGCTATTTCACGTTGTACATTTATTTCTAATATAACGACACAAAGTTTAACCCACCTTTGTAGAATAATATTTAGTACTGCATTATTAGTAATGCAGATATCCAATCACTGACATTTACCATTGGTTAAATTATCATTGGACCAGTGCGAAGATTTCGCATTGTAGTCTAATATTTTTTAGCAATATCTAATATTTTTAAATGCAGGTTTAAATTTCTAAAAATAATTAAGGACTAAAAATATCTGCAAACAACATTAGCAAAAACTGACCGCAGATCTTCATCTACCCGTATTAACTGCAGATATAATGAGATGTACAAACTATGCCAGTGGACCCGTGCGAGGATTTCGCACTGCAATCTAATATTTTTTAACAATATCTATCTATATATCTCTATAATAAAACCGTAAGTCATGTGACTGTCATCAACAGTTCCGGAATGTCCGTTTCACTTTTTCATATGCCAGGCGGCCATTTTTATTAAAAATTATTCTTTCGAATAAAACTTCATAAATGTGACATTTTTAGAAAGATCGTTCAAAATAAATTAATATTTGAGAGATGACTTACGTTCAATTATGTATATATTCTCCAATAACTTCAGTTGAAATTAGCTTCGCAGTTCAAATTCTCTATCCATGAAAGTAAACAAAAAAAAAAGATTCATTCGTCGTGAAGGTTTAAAATATTAAACCATTAAACCATAATATAATCGTTCGTAAAGTTAGTTTTCCATGAAAGATTTTTTGGAACGCTGCCTGGTGTCAAAAAAATAATTCGTACCAGTGACACAATCAAAGTTTACCATAATTATCTGCTATACAACTCAACTTCATTCTTTATCTTTTCTTGATGTAAGCTGAATGTAAACAAATACAACTCATGTGATGATATTTAATGAATCAAATTTTGAAACAAATTGTCAGTTAATTTGGTATTTATGTATTATACGTGAAAGGAAGAGAGACCACCGAAAATGATTGTTAATCACCAATCATATTTACCATTATTAATGACCAATCGCTTTCAAAACAGTAATTTAATATACATTTACAAAATACATAACATCATTAAGTACTTTTGTGTTATTTGAGCGCAAATCTCGCCAATAGAATTTTTAAAATCGCCAATACCAGCTTTTATTTTTCGCGTGTGCAAATTAGAAACGATACTTTTATTTTGAAATCAAATGTTCTGATGGAACAGCTGTCGTAGACGCACCGGGGCACTATATTAACTATAGAGTTGCAATATAGAGAGAAAAAACGGGTTGCTGTAATTAGAATTATAGGCGGTAATGTTGGTGTGACATATTTACGTGATTATCAAAACTGGCTTCCAAAAGTTCAATGTTTCACCAAACCATACTCGAAATTTACGTGTTATAATATGCACTCCGATTATGTCACATTATTCAAGACGTTTTAAATGAGAATGATAGATTTTCTTCTTGATTCTCCCGTAATCAAGTCTACAGCCAAAGTTAGCGAGAATCAAACAAACAAACAAAAAAATATTGGCAACAATATGGTTCAGTGTAAATGGTGGATATCATTAAAGACTTTCACAAAATAGACTTCATTGCACCAAATCGTATTAACTAAAATACGCCATTTGGCAATGGATCCAATTACGGAAAACTACTTAATATGTTTAAGAATCTCCTCATTAGCAAGCATATTGTAACTGATAAGCAAACGGATATGAAGCATAAATGCTTAAGTTGGTTAAGCGGTTTTTGTCAAGAAAGATGAAATACATAACAACAAAAAATATGCGAAATGCTACCATGATCGAAAAAGGTTTTGTTTGTCTATTAGAATCTTCCGGTTTGGCGAAGGATTACGGAAAAAAAATAAATTATGAATAAAAGTAACGTGTTACAGTGCTTAACATACATTTAAGGGAGACCAAACTGGTCGCCAGTGGCGGCTAGTATAACAATATTTAAACTTATAATAACAATCGTATTCTGGATAGAAACGTTCCATAATCGGCACCACAACCAATTGGCATATCTGGGTGCGACGTATAATATATTTCCTTGTTACAACTCACGTACATTTCAAAATGCATTGTTGTCAACATCGCTCTTGTTAGACGCCAACTTTAGCTGTGGACTCGATTACGAAAAATTATCCGTGTTTTCATTTAATTTAAAGTATCAACTTTATTACAAATTTTCTTTTAAAAAATCTTGCTTTTCGTTCTGCTGTTGCTGAGGATTTTATCAATCTAGAAATTCTGAAAATGTCGAGCTGAATGAGTGAAATCAAGCCTAATTAAAATTTGTATTCGAATAGTTTGAAATGACAATGCCAAATGAATTTGAGGTTGCTTTTAACAATTTCCAACCTAGTTGAAAAGTGTTTATGACTTCGGTTTGTCTGGGCGTCTGCCGTCTGTCGGTGCTCTAACTCACGTAAATACGCTCGGATCGCCCTGAAATCTTTGTATGTTATTGTCGTTTACTATAGCATGTTCCCTATTTCAATTGACGTGTGTAGCACTTATAGTTTTTTTACAGGGACAGTGAAAAGTATTCCGTTACATTACAGTCAATGGGAAATAATCGTTTCAAGTGCATTTTGATGATGTTACGCCATTTAAAACATGATGGAATTGATATATAATTATGAAGTGCATTAAAAAATGCTTTTTGTAGAATATGGGGTGCAAAGCATTAATTATTCATTTACAGGGTCAAACAAAAGAATTCTGTTACACATTGTTCTATGAGAAAAAATCGTTTGCAGTGTAATTTAGTGATATTTCACTATTTCAAACATAATGAAAATTATATGCATTGTTGAGGTGCACTATAAATTACTCTCTTTAAAGTGTGGTGTGCATTGTGTTTATTGACAGGGACACACAAAAGATATCGGTTACAGTACGTGCGCGATATATACAGTCTGTGTGATGTTAAGTTAAAGTAAATTTTCTCATAGTACATGTGTGTTTATAAACTCGGTTTTTCATATACACGGCTACACTAGGGAATCCGTAAGTATTACAGACTATGGGGGTGAAGTGCTTAAGGGTAGTTTTTAATTGTGTTACGCATTTTCCTGATGAACTATATTTAATAGACTAATAGAAGTTTATGGAATATAAATAAATTCACGTACAGGGCTACGCAAAGAAAAATATACATTGTCGTTTACGGTTGGTAGTTGCTGCGAGTGAGTTTTAAGTTGCTTTTTTGCTTAATATGTGGTATGTACGAAAGTCTTCAGATAATATACAGGGCTGTACAAAAGATTTCAAGTGCATTTCCATCGATAGTCGAAAATTCTAAATGTGAATATTCTAATAGAACAAAATTTTATCATGCTATATATTCACATCTATTGATCATATACAGGGCTGCACAAAATAATTCGACTGCTGTTTTGACACTGGAAGGTAATTTCGAAAACTGTATTTTTCAATGTGTTATATGTTTTCTAAACTGTTTACTGACATATCTTCTTTCACCTTATTTAACGATGAAGTTTCGTTACAGTTTTCTGGCTGTATTGGAAAGGGTTTCAAAATCTATGCTTAACGCATAATTTTTCGTTCTTTTTTTTTTTTTTTTTTTTTTTTTTTTTTTTTTTTTTTTTTTTACTAGAAATTTTGGCACATTTCGGATTTAAGAAGGTCGATTTGACCCATATGTTATAGACAGTAACAAAAACGGCACTATATAATAAGTATAGTTTCGTTTAATGTGTATAAATTCTAAATATTATTATTGTTTATGTAAGGATCAATTGGCTTGTTATATTAAGTGTAGTTTGGCGCAAAATTATTATTATTTTATTTTTTTAACCAGTGTTGTAACTACCGCATACTTTGAATCACATTATTCCAGCATCGCTCATGTTTGGCGCTAACCTTGGCTGTGGACTAGAATTTCGAAGATTAGCTAAAATACTACATTATATAATAATTAATTTTATATGTAAATCTTCATTTCTGCAATGTTTTTGAAGGCTAGAAGTTAGTAGAAATAATATGTTTTTTACGTATTTGTTTTTAGTGGAATTCAAAACTATTTTTTTTAATTGTCATTAACACAGTGTTTTTTCATAGCTACTTTGTTTTTTTACGCACCTGTTTACGAACTAGTATCGGTAATATGCACCAGGCGGCGATACTTTCCGGAGAAAGTCGGTTAATAAGTTGACAATTACCGCGGACATTTTCACCCATAGACTTTTTCTGGATTGTGAAGTCAGAAATATGATAAGGGAATCTTGGTCCCACTTTATCTTCATTGAACATATTTTTTATATAATCATTGATGCGGTATTTTATATTTGTGGCATCACTGATTTGAGAAAAACCTTTCATTTCATTTATGAAAAAAATGCCAATTTAATTTTTAATTAATTGCAATTTTTAATAAAAATACATGTTTTAACGAAATGGGAGTGTACTATGTCATAAGTCGCTTCAAAATCCTTTCATAATGGTATCTCTTTATCGTTCTACGTTTTTTATTTGCTTAGAAAAAGGAATGTTGAAAGCAGAAATAATATTAAACCATTGTACCCGTGCGAGGATTTCGCACTGAAGTGTGATATTTTTTAGCAATATCTGATATTTCTGAGATGCAGGTTTAATTTTTAAAGAAGAGTTAAGGATAAAAATATCTGCAAACAACATTAATCAAGCCAGAATATCATGTCATTTATTCCATCAAAGTTACAGTAAAAACTGATCCAAGATAGCAAAAGGCACGCGCGAGAAAAAAATAATAATAACAGTCGTATTTTAACACATTGACGGACAGTAGGAACAAGTGAAGTTCGAAAATTGACACTATATGTTTTTGTAATTTTTAGAATATTAGAAGTATAGTTTTACTCTTTCTGCTTAAATAAACTTAATTTTGATTAATTTAGCACCTTCAATTCGGTTGTACTACTCCCTTCACAACCATGTCAGGGTGGCTAGTGGTCAGGGAAAAATACAGTCACAAAAAGTGATAAACACCAGTATATGCTTATAGAAAAATTTATGTTGATTATTCGATCGAATAATCAATTTGAATTTTTCTATAAGAATATACTGGTAATTATAATTTTTTCTTACTGTATTTTTCCCTGACCACTAGTCACTCTGCACGTGCATACTGAAGCTGCAACTCGTATAACAGGTGGAAAACGAACTTCAACCTAAAAACTTATTTCCAAAACATGACACTGGCTTCTACTTGTACACCCGTAAATGCACATTTCTGCTACTATATAGCCGTAGTGTCTAAAAACGACCGTTTCGTTTTGGGCGGCTATAGCCGTCATGCCACATTGTGAACTTCGCTTTGGCGGATATAGCCGCAAGTGTCCGTCAACGTGTTAACTGCATTATAGGATGACGTCACTCGCTTCGGAAAAAAACTGAGAGAACTTTTCATTTCATTTAAGAAAACAATACTGATTTAAATTTTAATTAACTGCAATTTTGCTTCGATCGGTCGATGGTGTTTTTTTCTTCTAAATATTTAAATTTTCATTTTTAATCATAAATATAAAATAAACCCGCGCGCAGGTGTTACACACTTTACACTTGTTGGAGTTATTACGTATTCTACACATTATATATAACGTAAATAATGTACTCTTATTATGTACTAGCAGACTACGCCCGCTGCGCTGGTCGGTTTCTCCAAAAGAACCTTGAATCAAACGAAATATATCGGTAAATTTAACCTTGTATTTTAAAGTAATCTGTACCTTTACCTGGAATATCCTAAAATAACATAAAAACAGATACTTATTTCACTAAGTTGTGTTTTTTTTAATACGGTTTATTATTACGTTTACAATTTATTACTTACTGTTTTCCATTGATTTATATGTTTTACAGCTACATTTTTTAATAACGTGAATTAACCTATATTATTCACAACTAAAAAGAAATGGCGCATCTAGTATTTGTCGAAAAATTAAATAAAAATCATGCACTCATGACATCATAATTCACTTTTATATTTTAACAGAATAATACGGCTACTACAATTTGCGACTCGTGCTGACACATTGCTGTTGTTATTATTTTTTTACGCGTGAAGTTTTTGCTATATGGTACTCCATTCTGAAATTTGGTAATTTTTGAAATTCAATATTTGAAAAAGTGCATAATCGGTGGATTTGAAATTTATATCAAGAAAAATACAATTTTTTACCTTTCTAACGCAGTTTGTCTAACAATTTTCTGACAAATACTTTTCGAGCAATTAATTTTTTCAGTAACTTCAAACGTTTCATTTTCCGAGATTAATCTGTGGCAACGATTATCGAAAATCCCAGTCGTCAGCAACATGTACCTTTTTATTAAAGAGGATTCCACAGTTGTATATTCCACAGTTTTTTATAATCATTGTTGAGCATCACATAATGCAGTATTTTAATTTTGTGGCAACACTAATTTGAGGAAAACCTTTCATTTCATTTATGAAAACAATTTAATTTTTAATTTTTAATTAACAGAAATGTTTAATCAAAAAACATGTTTTAACGAAATGTTAAGTGTGCTATGACAGAAAGCCTGTTCAAAATATATGGTATATCATTTATCATTCTGCATTTTGTATTTGCTTAGAAAAAGGGATGTTGACAGCAGAAATAGTACATAGGATTATTTTTTAAATCGAACATTTTCACAATTTAAACTGGAAAATTGAAAATTATTCTCTAGGTTTTCATGATCATGAGACTTGAAACGCACTGTTTTTGAGTATTACATTTTAAAATCCTCAGTTGATATAGATACATTTAAGGAGCAACACGACTTAGATGCTTTGAGATTTAAGGCTTCTGCGGGATTTTTTTTTTTTTTTTTTTTTTTTTTTTTTTTAAAGAAATGCAAAGTATTTATAAAATTCCTTTTACACTAAATTATTATACATATTTTAAAGTAGAAAACTATATTTTTGTTTAGTTGATATATTAAAAATATGACGTCTTGACAGCTGATGGATTTGTGCGTTTCGAAAAAAAAAAGGGGGTCAATCGGTGAAAAGGATAACTCATCGTAAACTTAACCTAGAACAATGAAACAAAAAAAGTTTAGTTCAAAAGCTAGAGAAATACGTAGACGTTTTAAAAAATATGCATTTTTAATGAAGTGGCATCAATTCAAAGTAAAATGTAAATTTTGATCCGAACATTTCGTTACTTAAAGTTAGGCAGAAAAATTATATCGAATCTATATTTAGCAGGATTTCGAAAAAATCCCAAGTATTTAACTAGAAAAATTTCCGACAATTAATGTTCTAATTGATCAAGTTGAGTGATAGAAAATTGGTGGAGCTAGAGTGTTTACCTATTTCGAAAATGCTGCTCTGAAAAATAAATAAATAAAAATAAAAATAACGCGATGTTTTTGCTACTGTTTTTTCGATGTGGCGCGTTCTACCTCTATAGCTACAAAATTGGTCCTTCGCTTTCGATATCAATTTCTATTTAATAAAATATGATTTCCGTGTGCATAAATTACTTTAAACAAAACAATAATCATAATAAAAATAAAAATAAAGAACAGAAATTTTTAACCAATCAATGACTGCGGTGAGATGTGCTTTTGCAATGGATATTAATAAAAACATCAAATATTTGTTTGATAAAAATTGATCATCAAATATTGCATTAAAATTTGTTTTTTAATTCTTAAAGTTATATAAATACTCTTATTAGTCTATACAGTAAAATCTTTATTATCTTAGGTAACTATGACCACATCGTACAATCGAAAACTATTCAGATTAAATTTCGTCATAGAATATTTTATTTTTCTACAAAAATATTGAATAAAAAAATCTACACTGCAAAAAGAAAAAAAACGTGTTGATTTTATACAGTATAATACTGGTACCCAGTTGCCAGTATTATACTGTAAAATTAACAGTAATAAACAGTAAAATAAGCAGTAATACGCTGCCGTGCATGCGCGGCTTGTAAGAAATGAGATTTCTTACAAGCCTTTTATGATGCAATAAAATTTTTTCTATGATATCATGCTATAATATCAAATTAAGTAAACTCACTTTGATATTTATTATTTTGTGGTTTAGTTGAGGCCGAGTTTCAAAAGAAATTTTTCCTTCTGCATCACTCGTTGTAGAATTCTGCTTAATTTCGATCAGTTGTCCAGTGTCAGCTCTCGCTTCTATCATGGTCGTAACACCTCCTGCTGGTTCACCATTGGCATAACTTATATCTGCCTGCAAATGAAGTACATTTACAACCGTATTGACAAAAGCTAAATGTATAAAATTACTCTTATGATGACGCAGGTCGGCATCCAAACTCACCGTGGAAAATAAAACTACATTCTTCCAAATTTCACATAAATAAATCGAAATAGAGTAATCAAATTACTTTATCACGTATCATTTGTTTAGAAGAGGGTTTCCCTTAAAATGAATCACTCACTGCAAAAAATAATTGTTGATTTTACAGTATAAAACTGGCATCCCAGCTGCCAGTATTATACCATAAAATTAACAGTATTAAACAGTAAAATAAGCAGTAATACGCTGCCGTGCAAGCAGTAATACGCTACCGCGCATGCGCGGTAGCGTATTACTGTTTTATACTATTACCAGTTTTATACTGTAAAATCAACAATTATTTTTTGCAGTGCTTGCGCTGGACACGACGAAATGTTTTTATGAATTATTTGCATGGCTCCGTCGTACACCTGTTTTTGATAGTAATATTCATCTTATTTAATCACAGAATTTCTGTCATCTAATGAGACGAAGATAATATTTAAAAAAGTGTCGTACGGAACTTGAACGCGATGCAAATAATTCACAAAAACATCTCGTCACGTTTTTTTTTAGCGCAAGTAGTTTAAATAGCTAATCTTTTACTATATCATTAGAGACATTAGAGCGCATAAATAATAATATATAAATAACTTATACATAAGAAGTCTACAAAATATTATCAGAAATAGAGGGCAAATGAAATAAATTACTGCTTGAAGAGCAGCCACATCGTACATTTATATAAAAGATAAAATTTTTGGGTTTCACTATCTAACACAACTATGTGTACACTGTAAAGAATGACCAATGTTTCTTATTTTATGAAAACATACTATAACCACGAACGAAAATATAATATAATCTTCTGAGTTATCCGAAATTCCGAATAGCGTGTTCCATTGTCTTTTGAATCCCCAGAATCCAATACATTTCCAAAATTTAAAGATTTACTTATAAAAACAAAGTATTTTTCGCTGCCCGTATTTTTCAGAAACATTTTCGAAGGGTTTTTATAATGTATTAATTAGTGTCCTAAGCCTGGAATACCTGTTTTTCCAATGTCATCCATTCTCAAGTAAACGTTTTCAGCCGCATAAGTTAATTTATACATGAAAGAGTAAAGAAATAATCTTAATTTTAATGTTATTGTTAACGTTGTTAATTTTGCATGTTTGTCTGTTAAACATATTTTTTGAGCCTGAAAATGTTTACTTGAGAATTGATAGCATTCGAAAAACAGGTATTCCAGGCTGAGGACACTAATTAGTACACAATAAAAACCCTTCGGAAACGTTTCTGAAAAATACGGGCAACGAAAAATACTTTGTTTTTATAAACAATTCTTTAAATTTTGGAAATGTATTGGTTTCTGGGGATTCAAAAGACAGTGGAACACGCTATTCGGAATTTCGGATAACTCAGAAAATTATATTATATTTTCGTTCGTGGTTATAGTATATTTTCATAAAATAAGAAACATTGGTCATTTTTTACAGTGTACTTTCAAGTTTGGCTGTATAACTACGCATAATGAATCATACTTTTTGCCCATCTAATTTCCACTTCCGTCAGTATCAAATTTATTATAAACATCTAAAAGCACTTACTTCAGTTATCGATGTATGTCCAGGCCTAAAATCGTCTAAGCACCGTTTAAAGGATATGGTGAAAGGAGTATCAGTGAAGAGACATTTACTGTCCACAACCTCTTCCTCATTGCCTGTTGCAGTGTCCACGACCACAGCTTCGACAACTAAATGCGAATTTCGAATTTCGGGAAACCATCCGACTTTCTCATTCGCCATCAGACTTGCTGAATTTATTCTTAGATTGAAGAATCCATCTACAAGCTGTAACAGACAATAATGTTACACTGCAAAAAATAACTGTTGATTTTACAGTATAAAACTGGCGCCCCAGCTGCCAGTATTATACCGTAAAATTAACAGTATTAAATAGTAAAAGCGCGGTAGCGTATTACTGCTTGCGCGGCAGCGTATTACTGCTTATTTTACTATTTAATACTGTTAATTTTACGGTATAATACTGGCAGCTGGGGTGCCAGTTTTATACTGTAAAATTAACAGTTATTTTTTGCAGTGTACCACTGAAAACTTTATATTTCTGTTTATGTTATTCTGCTAAACGATGACTAACAAATACAGAAACTATTCGTTGGGGGCCACCGTAATACTTACCCATCATGGATATGCATAATATAAAATATGAAAATAAAACATGTGTAAGCTATTTATAAAATGCATGCAATTCGAATAAAATCGTGGCTTGATGACGTCATAAACTTTAAATGCTCTATTACTGAATTCCGTAAAAGAAACATCCTTATAACTCTAAAAATGATAATCATATTAACTAACAGTTTACTGCGTCGGATTAAGCGTCTCTTTTCCAATTACAATATACCTTTGAATTGAAATTTGAATGAATTACAGGGTCATGAAAAATCGAAGAGTGTGGATAATGGGATTACAAATATCTCGGCAACTAAATATCCGATCGACTTCATTCTTTATGAAACATTTATGTTTTTTTATTGTCTTTTATATTCACTCCTTAAAAAAAACAATTTCGAAAATTTTTATATACCTTTTATCAGAACAAATATTTCGAGAGTCCAAAAAAAAAAAAAATAGATCCGGATAATCAAGGTTACTGAAATTCAATAAGCTTCTTCTCATTATTACATACTATAAGTACATATCAAATTTCAAGTCTCTATCTCAATTTGTTCGAGAGATAGAGCGTTTACAGACACACACACAGACAGACGGACAGCAATTTTTTTTTTAAATATGTTTTCGGAATTTCCAGTGTCTGAAACGTGTAAATCCGTCAAAATTTTTTTTCGATTTTTAAAGCGATTACAAGACTTACCCTATACTGCGTATAATAAGTAAGTAAAAATGATAAATCTTTAAAGTTTTAGAAACTTGTTTTAGATTTCTGTTAAAAAAAGAGAGAGAGAAATGTTTCTTGATAAAGCAAGAAGGTTTAGGAAAATATAATATAACCTCTTTCGAGTTACCCACGATTCCGAAAAGCCATACATTATCTTCAGAAACCAGTAGAGTTCAGAGATTTAAAGAATTTCTGAAACAAAAGTTTTTTTTTTTTTCCTTTTGCTGCTCGTAATTTTTAGAAACGTTTCCGAGAATTTTTTACAGTGTATATTAATAAGTTTTTTTACCAGGTATCAACACGATATATCGGATTTTCGGATGCTATCAATTCTGAAGTAAAGTATTCAGTTGCGTAACAGCATTTATAATACATGCAAAAGTAACAAAATAATGTTCATTTTACTTTGTCAATTTAGAATGTTTGTTTGTTAAACATGTTTATTGAACATGAAAATGTGTACTTGAGAATTGATTGCATATGTTTCGTGTTGATACCAGGTTGAGAAACAATGCATTGTAAAACTTACTTCGTAACGTTTCCGAAAATTACGGGCAGCAAAATAGACTATTGTTTCAGAAATGCTTCTTTAAATCTCAGAAATTCATTGGTTTCTGCAGATAAAAGGATGCTTTTCGGAATTGCGGGTAAATCAGAAGAAGTTATATTATATTTTTGTAAAACCGTATTGCTAGATCAAGAGATATTTCTCATTTTGCTACAGCATGGATTTGAACAGCGTTTATATATTTCATATTTATATAGTTTTTCATTTACATACGTGTTTCAATTTAAATCCTAATTCATTCTTATTAATTAAAATATTTCATGCACACTGTGATGTTTGTAATATAGCTCTAGATAATAAGCTCTAGTAGATAATAAGCTCTAGATGGCATCACTACAAATTGTAATGTGTCTGTTCGCTAGCGCCCTCTTTTTCATTATTGTATTGTACTGTAAATATCTTCTGAACGTAGTTGTCTGAGTGCAACGAAGACTCATACACAGCGCAGTTTTACTTTGCCCCATATATAGCTACGATGGATATTAAAACCTTTCGTCAAGCATAACTCAAAAAATATTTAACGGATTTCGTTCAAATTTTTACAGCAGGTACCTATAAAGGTGACAACGTCGTCTATTTATTACCAAGAATAAGTGTCAAACCGTTTGGAAGTTATATTAAAAAAATAGATAAAAAAGCACAATTAAAGTACATACGTCACTAAATTTTGTGGTTTCAAACCGTTTGGAAGTTATATTAAAAAAATAGATAAAAAAGCACAATTAAAGTACATACGTCACTAAATTTTGTGCGTACGTCATTTTCACCGGCGGGAGATTTTCGTAGACAATCGGAATTGAACAGTTCATGGAATACATGGAGCAAAAAAATATGCAAGCACTAATATTCAGCACAATAAAATATATTTCAATTTAATAAAAATGGAAAGTTAATCTGGAATTTTTTCTGTTTGAAAAGTATTAGAGATTAGAAAGAGTAGTATTAGTATTAGAGATTTGGCGTAAATCACACCATTAGCAGCTTTTTTATTTCGCGTGTGTATGTTAGGAACAATTCTTTGATGTTTAAATAAAAGGTTTCGATTTGTGGCATTATTTCTTATTTTCTTTTCCTTTTTAGTATTTTAAATGGAATTAGTGAAAGGCGTGTATTTTAAATTAAATGAGTGAAAGACGTGTATTTTTAATGTATGTATTTCAAATGAAATCAGTGAAAGATTTATATTTAAATGAAATGAATGCAATATGAAGATGTTATGAGAAAAATATTTGGCGATTTATCAACTGCGCCAAGTTAACATAAAAGTACCAATACATATGTGGGTACTTCTCTATTATCCCGTCGACCACTTTTCATAATAAAAAACTATCGCCAAATAAACGGGAGAACGTTGTCATTGAAATATAAAAATACATAAATAAAAAAAATATAAGAATTTAAGGACACAATTGTTATTTTAATTAATGAAATAGCGAATAAATCAGTAAAACATAATGAAAAATACACGCAAATGTCGCGTTAAAAACCACTTGATGACGTAACAAACACGTATAATGCTTCTGATATCAAGTAAATGGGACTGCATTTTTGGCGTTTAATCTAACAGTTTGGCGATAGTTTTTTGTTATGAAAAGTGGTCGACAGGATAATAGAGCAGTACCTCTATGTGAAATAAAACAAGGCACAGATGTCATATACGCATCACGTTGGCGCGATTTTTCCCTCCACCAGCTTGGGGAAAACTTTGTTTTTGAATATTAGTTACAAATAGTGTGACAAATAGTACACGTGATTTTTTATTTCAATATAAAAATAAAATAACGTAATAAATGAAACAGCTTCTATTATTTTAAAAAAGGAAATAAAAATAAATAAATAATAGTTTGATATAACTAAAGGCGCGGATGTCATATACGCACCACACTGGCGCGATTGCAACAAAATGGCAATTTTATGCCTCACATGGTAACCCGGTTATTTTGTTTCAATTGTTGTTTATTAACTTTTATTTTTTATTTTAATTCTATAAATTGTTTTTATTATATATATCAATATTTATTTATATCAAACTATCATTTATTTATTTTTATTTCCCATTTTTGAATAATAGGAGCTATTTCATTTATTACGTTATTTTATTTTTATATTTAAATAAAAAATTACATGCTATTATTGTATGGTATTTGTAACTAATATTCAAAAACAAAGTTTTCGCCAAATTGGCGGGGGAAAAATCGCGCCAATCTGGTGCGTATATGACATCTGTGCCTAAATTAATATTGATATACATATAAAAATAATCTATAGAATTAAAATAAAAAATAAAAGTAAACAAACACAACAAACAGTTTTCGCCAAAGGGGTGGGGGAAAAATCGTGCCAACGTGGTGAGTATATGGCATCTGTGCCGGGATTTTTACCCTTTTATCTGTGCTTTCGGAAATATAAAAAAATTAAAAAATTCTTATATCAGGTGTATAATGTTTTGCATTTTTATACGGACCACTTCTCCATTTTAAGATTTTAAATGCTATTTATATCAGATATTTCTTTCTTGAGAGTCCCACAAATTTTTTTCGGTAATTTTTTTAGTTCGCTTATTAATTGTTTACAATTTGCCCCCCTGGCAATAACAATTATTTATCACAAAAAATGGGTACTTCTCTATTATCCCGTCGACCACTTTTCATAACAAAAAACTATCGCCAAACTGTAACGCTAAATAAACGGGAGAACGTTGCCATTGAAATATCAAAATAAAATATAAGAATTTAAGGACACAATTGTTACTTTAATGAATGAAATAACTAATAAATCAGTAAAACATAATGAAAAATACACGCAAATGTCGAATTAAAAACCACTTGATGGCATAACAAATACGCATAATGCTTTTGGCATCAAGTAAATGGGACTGTATTTTTGGCGTTTAATCTTAGTTTGGCGATAGTTTTTTGTTATGAAAAGTGGTCGACGGGATAATAGAGAAGTACCCAAAAATGGCTTAGTTTTGTTAAATTTGTTTGTTATGTATTTTCATTTCTTATTAAAATATCGAAAATGGCAATAAAATTTTATTTTAGCACCGTACTTAATTTTTTAAAATGGCCCAAAAACATTGTTTAATAAACGTATATTTGTAAATATTTTAAAAAACATGTTTTTCCGCTCTCTAGAAAAATTTGTAAGATTCTACAACTGCCTTTGGCACCAACCAGTACATGATACGGAACTTTTCCCTATTCAGATACACAGAAGAGGTTGGTCACAAACAAGAGTAATGCTAGCAACAATATTGTTTTAACTCTATAAGAGTTAGAAACAATAATGATATTAAATTCCCCGATTAGCTTAGGGCCCGATTACGGAACTTTCTCCTAGAAAAAAAAAAACTGTAGAAGTCTTTTACATTTGTTTCGAATGAAGCTCGATCAACAAAGTATTAATTGATAATACAAACAACACTAATATTAACATGGGGGCAAAAGTTTGAATTTAAGTGTATATATTTGGAACCCTCCCCCCCCCCCCCCCCAACCACCCACCAAAAAAAGAAAAAGAAAGTTACAGAAATGAATTTAAAATGGCGTGAAGCCACCCTTTCTGACATAAGAAATTGGCTGCGAACCCGATTACGAAACTTTCACTTAACTTAATAACATGTACACTCTAAATAAGAAAGAGTGACTATTCACTCCGGAGGAGTGGATATTCACTCTATCGCAGAGTCAAAATTTGCCCAACCTCTTTAGAGTGACTATTCACTCTAGGAAAAAGTGAAATTCTTGACTCCCTGAAAGAGTGAATACTCACTCTTTCAGGAGTAAGTTTTTTCACCCCTGATAGGAGTAAATAGTCACTCTTTCAGGAGTGACTAAAATTCTTGAATAAAAAAGAGAAACTCATTTTTACACACGCTTGTTCGTAGCGCTTGTGTAACACGCTTGTTCGTTCCTACAGCTTGCTACAGCCTCTTACAATTAAAAAAAGCTCTTATTACATTATTTTAGCTTTGTTTCTTTTGTGATATTCGAACACACTTATTAAATTTGTGTAGAAATCATAAATATTTACGGTGTTTCTCAACTGTGTAAATAAGAAACTGAAACCTTCTTTTTGTATCATATAATACAGAGACTGTTCGCACATTTTTTAGACAAATTTGATAATTTAAAAAAATGGAATTCTTTTAGAGGAAAAAATTCTGACAACAACTTATTATGTGTAATTTATATTATCGTCTGATACTTTCAAATTTATTCTTATTTCAAGATTGCGCATGCTAAAAAAGCTGTGAATGGGAAGATGCGTTTGCGTTTTTTTTTTTCTTCTTCCGAACAGAAGTATGCTAATTCCACAGTCTAAATTGATTGCAAAGTGCATAATATAAAATCTTTTTAGTGCGAAATAAACATAACAATTGATTGGAAAGTGCTATTCCGAAAATCAGTACATATACATAGTAAAAAGATACCAGATGAAAAAAAAAAAAAAACAAGGAAAAAAAGAGCCCATTTCAAGGCGGAAAACGAAGTTTCAAGTAAGGATTTATGACTATCGCAAATTTATCTTACATCGAAAACATCCATCGATATCCATCGAAAGCATTATGCAGAATTAGAATCAAGAAACAAGATTATCATACAGATTATTTCAGAAAGCAATATTCATATTTTAAACGTTAAAAACAACAACGCCGAAATCGTCTAAAAAATGTGCGAACACCCGTCTGTACATTTCCGCTATGACAAAAATTCCGTTACAACAAAGCAGTTATTTATTTATTCATTCATTTTTTTCTTGCTAATAATGTTTCCATAATTATAGCCCGATTAAGATTGTCCGAGGCCCAGGGCCTGTTTACCAAATAGGCCCGTGAAGCCGAAGTTTACTCACTGAAATACAAAGGGGCCCTCAAATTTACTTTTCAAAACTAATTTTTAGGGGGAAAATTTCAGTCAGGGTAAAAAACGTTTTTTTTTTCTTAAATTATAGCTGTTAAATTTTTCCTAAGATTATTTCCGACACATTTATACTCTTTTTTTTTTCTATAATAAATGTTATAAAATCAGTGATTAAGTGCAACGTTTTTCATTTCTCTTATGTTAATTTCAAACGTGCTAAAAATAACAGAAAATTTAATCTGTATAGTTATATTTTGTTTATATTCTTAAAGAGGTTAGAAATGATATAAAATATGTAGAATAGGTTATTTAAATAAAGAGGAAAATAATTAGCATTCAGAGATATTAAATTTCTGTTTATAAAATAGAAGCAAAATTGTGTTGCAGCTAAGCATAAATTTACTTCAAATATTTGTTTTCCCTGCACTTTTCTTAGCATTGGCAAATCCTGCAATTTGTAAAGCATAAAATATATTTCCTATCCATAATTCTATCGATTCATTTATTATTTCAATGCCCTTTTCAGTTTTTTTTAAAATCGTGCTACTATATATAAAGAATTTCATTTTAGGCGTTTCGTTTCGATAACGGAGATTACTCGGATTCTCATCCGTGAGCTGGCGCCATCTTGTGATTTTATTGGAAAAAACTGTTTTTCCTCACTCTTCAACGGAGTGAAATATCTCACTCTTGTCAACGGAGTGAGATATTTCACTCTTTTCTAGAGAGTGGAAAGTTCAACTCTTTAAAGAGTGCATATTTATAAAATTCACTCCTAAAAGAGTGAAAATGCCTCTCACTCTTCCAAAGAGTCAACTTCTCACTCCTTCCAATTTTAGAGTGTATCTAATAGCCCTGAGTACAATTCCCCTTCCCAGTTATACGGACCTTGGGGCTTTTTTAAAAAGCTTGACGCAGTTCGGGTTGAAGAAGTTGATATTTACTGTCAAATGACATAAACTACTATGAAAATAAAACTGGTGAATTATTATGCTGGTTTATGTATGTATTTAAAAAATTGAATCTGATTACACTCTTTAGATAAATTACTCCTGTTTGCATTTAATAACAGATAAACGGCTTCCGTTTACTAAATTGTTTAAATATTGGGAAGAGTTGGCGAGAGATAGATAGACGTGTAAACAAACGGGTAGACAGGCGGGTAGAGAGACGGATAGCGACAGAGATAAGCTAACGGGTAGCGAAACGAATAGACAGACGGGTAGCGAGGCAGGTGCAAAAAAGGGTTGACAGAGGGGTAGTGAGATGGGTAGGGAGACGGGTACCGTGGTGGATAGCGAGACGAGTACAGAGACGACTTGACAGACGGGTAGAGAGAGGGGTATATAGACAGACAGACGTGTTGATAGACGAGTGGTGTAACGGGAAGCGAGACAGGTAGAGACACGATTAAAGAGTCGGGTAGAAAGACAGACGGATACTGAGACGGGTATACAGAAGAGTAGAGAGACAGTAGACAGATGAGTTCGGAGAGAGACACAGCTAAGACATACGAGTAGTTAGACTGGTAGACACGTTTGTAGCAAAGCATGTTATCAATATGGTTTGAAGTATACGAGTTTCTATAAATAGTTATACAAATAAACAAAGGAATTTTTTTTAATTCAAATATTAAATATTTGATTTAATATTTCAATATTTAATATTTTATTTTTTAATATTTTATTTAGATATTTGTCACAAAGAAAATGTTGCAAAAATTAAATTAAATTTGCGTTAAACTACGCTTGCTAAAATACGCTATTGGCTGCAAATCTGATTATGTGACTTTAAAAATATCGTTTTAAAAGATCCGGCGGTTTTTTTTTTTTAAAGTTTTGAGCAATTCCCGCTTAAGAAAATGAGATTATTTGCTAAATGTTATAAAAAAAATGCTTATGAAAACATAACAGTACATGAATTTATATATGATATTTTGTAATTATATCATTTAATTTGCTATTTTTCATATGTTGTATCTTTATCTATCTCTTGTCTATCATATGCTGTATATTCACTTAGATTCTTGTTGATATCTTCTTTATATCGTAATTGTTAACTTTATGTTCTCAGCAATATCACTCAGACTAATCCCTTTGAGGGAAGTCCTAGTGTAGTTCTGTCATGATATCGTGATCTTACGCGTTGTTATGATTGTGAAGTGCAATTAAATATGTAAAATGGTCTTCTCTCGTCCATATTTATTAAATATATATCTTTACTTATTTTAATTAATATTCAAGATTACACGATACAGGTAAATTCTAAATTTCATTTATGTCTTTTGAGTTTAACCCCTAGTTCATTTCTATGTGTTTTAATGATAAAATATTTCATTTGAAAAGAAGAGGTAAATTTTTAATTTCATTTAAACGTTTTTGAGTTTAGGTCATATTTCATTCATATGTGTTCTGATGATAAAATGTTTCATTCATATACGATATAGCCGAAATTTCCAAAGCTTCGCTAGAAACTAGAGCTGGAGGTGATGCAGTCGAGAATCTTTTATGTGTTTCACATTTATACAGTTTATGAATTTATAAGCGAGAGTTATTTTAGAATATTTAGGACCTCTACTGAGTGAATCATTGTGTATTTGCATATTCACATATGATTGATTACACCTTCTGTTTCAGTCGTTTCCTATTTCATTTCAAAACTAGAAAGATTCTAGATCATTCGTTGAAATCACAGTAAAAATCATAGGGTAAAAATCGCATTTCCCCCACAGAGAGGGGAGGGGTGAATATAATTTTTATGGGGTGAATTCCAGATTTATTTTTAATCCATTCATTGTCCGTTTATTTTTATTTATTTATTTGTTTTTGGTTACGTTATGTTCTAGACTAATGTGTCTAGATCACTAGACTAATAATAAAAATAATTCTTGCAGAATTTTAAATTAATAAGAATAAAAAATATTTTCTTTTTCAATTTTTGAAAAGTTTTTATTTAAAAGTTTGAAATTCAATAATAACCAAAATGATTTAAATTGCACTATTCCAAAACAAAGATTCTCATCTTGCGGACACACGACATCCTACCTTCGTGATACTTTTCTATAAATTTTGCACCATATTTACCTTACTCGGGCTGATGATCTCAAAAAATGTTGTTTCTGAAGCTTTAGGTTTCTTTACACCCAGACGAAAAGAAACTACACCCTGCACTTTCTTCCCATACACGTACCTGAAAGAAGAAGAAAAAATGTATTTATCTTAATAAACTTAATTTTATTTCCTATAACAGGCTAAATAACGGCATCATTTTATCAATAATACAATGGCTAATATTCGTTGCCGCGGCGTAATTTGGATATAGTGGGATAATTTGAGTATAAAGTGCACTTTTATTTCATAAAACCTTACACCATTGTTTTAGAATTTTTTAACTTTTACCATGTGTTTATTACATCTTTGTCATTGTTTTGATGTGAAAAGTTTATAGATAACTCTTTGTAATAAAAAAAAGTTTAACTAGCATTTATTTACAAGTCTATGAGCAGAAGAATCGACTTCAAAAGCACGTTGTTACAAACCCATCCGACCTACAGCCTTCTAATTCTGGTATGTTGACATTACATTTGTTTACAATAATTTGAATTCAAAGTTTATTCTTAAATGACAGTGCTTATTATATAATTGTATTTTTTGAAATTTGGAGCCATTTGGGCATACAGTCAAATTTTAGGACCAAACCCATCGTTCTTTTCCAGACATGTCTCGCACGCACGTAAAGAAAACGCCTATGAGATATGGTGGGAATGATTTCAAAATGGCTGTAGAAGATGTCAAGAAGGACATATCCGTGTATGCTGCAGTATTGAGAATCCCATTGCAGTAATTACGCGCAAGCGCGGCAGCGTATTACTGCTTATTTTACTGTTTATTACTATTAATTTTACGGTATAATACTGACAGCTGGAGAGCCAGTATTATACTGTAAAATTAACACTTTTTTTGCAGTGTACACACTTCCACTTGACATCAAAATATCGTGTGAAAACTATAGAAAACAGCGGTTCACTGACCTAAATCGATCCGTCGAGCTGAATTTATTTAAAGTGTAGAAAAGGCGGCAAAACATTAAAACTTTTGGGGTGAATTTCTTTCCAATAGCACTGCACGGACACAGAAATTAACCCACTTCAAAAGCCGATCGCACACTGCTAGGGAACGCTAAGGGATGTAGTTAAGACAGGTGCTGTCTACAGGGAAGCACCCAAAAGCGAGAAAACAGAATACCCGGTTTGATCTGCCTGCCCGGTCTTACCCTGACGGGCGATGCCCACAGAGCAGCACTCATCAGCGATAAAACAGAGTACCCTACCCGGTTTGACCCGCCTACCCGATTTTACCCACTATAACATAATCTTATATCAATGATAAATTTCTTTTTTTAAGTAATCATTCAGAGGACTACATTTTTAAATAATTAAAAATATACGTACTTGGCAGATACACTGATACTTATTACATCATCTAATGGCAAAATGACGTCGGGTGTTTGAAGCTGTACTGTAAACATCGGCAAAACTGTTTTAAAAAATAAGTGATGAATAAATAAGTAATGATAGAAAGATCAATTAACAATTTATAAATCTCCTATTTTATTTTGCAAAATTATCGTATTAATTTTATAGAAAATTTGTTTTTTCTTCTATATTCAACAATATATATATATATATATATATATATGGTAAAATTATGATTGCACTTGTTAATTTATTAACTCATTCAACTTGACAGTTATTGCTCCCTATTCACAAAAATTGAATTTAAATGAAAAGAAGAGATTTTTAACTACTTTTTTCTAAAATGTTTTAACAAAGGCATTAAATGTTGGTGAAAATGACACTTTTATAACATTTACTTTAATTCATATCTTGAAAGAATGGTGTATTTTGACAAATGACGGTGATTGAAACGTGCATTTTTCCATTTTCATTGCGGAAACTTTTAAACTCTATTGTAAATATGAGCTCATGCTTATTTTTTTTCTATTAAATAGCATTAATATTATAAATATTTCCTAAATAAACAATTAAATTCAGATTCCTTGCTTGCCCCTCAAATAATCAAACTATCTCACTCAATTTAAATGCAACACATCTAGTTGCCACGCAGCAAGTACTTAGAATAAAATATGCTTTAGAGTATACAGAAGTCAAATCAACTGAAGTACATCTTCTTGAGTATATCATCATATTCCACAACGAACAGTGCAAGCATGAATTTCAGCAGCACAGAGAAATGGGCGTAGGAGATATGTGACGGAAAATACACGGATCTCCTGATAAGAAAAGGGCTCTTCTACTCCAAGTACCGTGCTAATACAATTATATGGAAAGCACATGTTTTTGGAACTTCCAAAGTTTAAATCATGTTTTGTGTAGAATAGTAAAGAAAACAAGATTGCTACAAACAGTTTATTTTAAATTAAAAACACCTCCATGTAAAAATAATGCAACTTGCTACATAATATATACCAATACCTCTATCTACCTTGGTGTGGAAAATTGCTTCGAATTTGTTTCTACGTATAGCTATTAAGGGTCCTCTTCACGCACTTGAAAACACCTGCTCGATAATGTTAATCCTATGGAGCATTATTTTTCTAATATCTCGTTTGCATTGCAATATTTTTAAACGATTTCTTTTTTGCATTGGATAGCAGAGATCAATATCTATTTCCGCCGTTGATTACTTTTTCGATTTTCTTTCAGGATTTTTTATTACGGAGATACTTTCACTTTCGGAACCTACAAAAACTAGTTATTAGTTTCAGTTTTGAGTTTTTATTCATGTAAATGCATTAGATATAACCCTAGACTTAAAGGTTTTAGATTTTAAAAAAATTAACGGAGAAGAATATATAATTAAACTATGGAAAATATCACATTTAAAAATACATTTTAATCAGAACTTATAAAATTTACATAACATATTTTACAAAACATAGGTCTAGGTTTATATCTAATGTATTTATTTTAATGAAAACTCAAAACTGAAACTATAGTTTAGTTTTTTCGCCTGTATTGTTGTGCACAACAATTGTATTATTGTTTTTATTTATTTATTTAATTAATGAATTATTTAATGACTAGCCGCCACTGGCGACCAGTTTGGTCTCCCTTAAATGTATGTTAAGCACTGTAACACGTTACTTTTATTCATAATTTATTTTTTTTCCGTAATCCTTCGCCAAACCGGAAGATTCTAATAGACAAATCAAAAACTTTTTCGATCATGGTAGCATTTCGCATATTTTTTGTTGTTATGTATTTCATCTTTCTTGACAAAA
The DNA here is from genome assembly GCA_963931845.1 of Maratus michaelseni. Lineage (NCBI taxonomy): Eukaryota > Metazoa > Arthropoda > Arachnida > Araneae > Salticidae > Maratus > Maratus michaelseni. The sequence goes on along the minus strand of OZ007590.1, from coordinate 52,669,498 downwards.
ACCGCTTAACCAACTTAAGCATTTATGCTTCATATCCGTTTGCTTATCAGTTGCAATATGCTTGCTAATGAGGAGATTCTTAAACATATTAAGTAGTTTTCCGTAATTGGATCCATTGCCAAATGGCGTATTTTAGTTAATACGATTTGGTGCAATGAAGTCTATTTTGTGAAAGTCTTTAATGATATCCACCATTTACACTGAACCATATTGTTGCCAATATTTGTTTGTTTGTTTGTTTGTTTCTCGCTAACTTTGGCTGTAGACTTGATTACGGGAGAATCAAGAAGAAAATCTATCATTATTCTCATTTAAAACGTCTTGAATAATGTGACATAATCGGAGTGCATATTATAACACGTAATTTTCGAGTATGGTTTGGTGAAACATTGAACTTTTGGAAGCCAGTTTTGATAATCACGTAAATATGTCACACCAACATTACCGCCTATAATTCTAATTACAGCAACCCGTTTTTTCTCTCTATATTGCAACTCTATAGTTAATATAGTGCCCCGGTGCGTCTACGACAGCTGTTCCATCAGAACATTTGATTTCAAAACAAAAGTATCGTTTCTAATTTGCACACGCGAAAAATAAAAGCTGGTATTGGCGATTTTAAAAATTCTATTGGCGAGATTTGCGCCCAAATAACACAAAAGTACTTAATGATGTTATGTATTTTGTAAATGTATATTAAATTACTGTTTTGAAAGCGATTGGTCATTAATAATGGTAAATATGATTGGTGATTAACAATCATTTTCGGTGGTCTCTCTTCCTTTCACGTATAATACATAAATACCAAATTAACTGACAATTTGTTTCGAAATTTGATTCATTAAATATCATTACATGAGTTGCATTTGTTTACATTCAGCTTACATCAAGAAAAGATAAAGAATGAAGTTTTGTTGTATAGCACATAATTATGGTAAACTTTGATTGTGTCACTGGTACGAATTATTTTTTTGACACCAGGCAGCGCTCCAAAAAGTCTTTCATGGAAAACTAACTTTACGAACGATTATCTCCATGGTTAATGGTTTAATATTTTAAACCTTCACGACGAATGAATCTTTTTTTTTTTTTTTTTTTGTTTACTTTCATGGATAGAGAATTTGAACTGCGAAGTTAATTTCAACTGAAGTTATTGGAGAACTAGGGGGCCTACCCCCTGCGAGCTACGCTCGCCAACCCCCGCTCAGACTTCGAGGCCTCTAAAAACATGACAGCATGCTTTATTTTAAAAATATTGGTAAATCTGTAATTCGGTTGCCATGCTTTTAACATTTTAACATTTTTCGATTATCATGGCCTCATACACAGCTGTTGCGACAACTGACGACTGTTTTCGGGATTGATAAGTAAAATCAATTACTACTTGAAAACCAGCTTGTATAAAATGGTTAGGTTTAAATTGTGACTACCTCTCGGACTTTTATAACAACAATCTCTATTCTATTCTTCCTTTGTGTTTAAGGATGAGAAAAATTCCATCTGCTTGTGAATAACATTAAGAACCACGGTATTGAAAAGTACTATGTTATAGACATTTTCAGTAACAGGTTTTAATTTTCTCTCTATTTTAGTGCACCATCATGCATATTTTCGTTATTTTAAATATGTAAATTATTTTTTTTAATTAATATGTATATACGAATTTTCTAATAATTATTTATCATACAAAATTAATTAAATATTTTGTGCATGCATGCCTGCATTTATTCGGCATCAATTGATGAGATATTTAAACAAATTTGCTATCCGCGGTAATTTTACACCATGTTCTGTCACTTGAATATTGTCCATAAGAAAATCGGGTACTTTTCCATTATAGGATCCTTTGCTTTAAGGTTTGGCGTAATTCGAGCTTCAAAAAGGGATAGATTCGTTAATATACATAGATTTGTTGCCAAAAGTTATGAAAATAAACCCAATGAACTTTTGGTGTTTTTCTATTATAGGGGTCTTGACGCTTTTTTAAAAAGCTTGGCGGAAAAAAACCAAGCAGGATAGAAAACCAAGCAGGATATTTTATTCTTCCGTTCAGTTGAGCAATTATTATTTTATATATTAGTTTCAAATATCCGAATTAATGATTTTATAAATTCGTTTAGTTAAATTTTACAAAAACATAACAAAATGATATCAATAAATAATAATTACTATTAATTCCTTTTCCTCCCTTTGCGTTTACCTAAATGACGTCATTTGGACGAATTTATTCAAAATATTTTCAGTTTATAAATTAAATTAAATGCTGACAGACGATTGAATCCTGACGATAGAAATGTGATTTTTTTTTTCCAATTTTCCTGAAAAACATAATTTAATCACAATCTTGTCTTCATTATCGATTGAAATAAAAGATAAATTCAATTTAAATTTGAAAATGACGAATAAAAAGAAATCAATAATCCCTATCGGGATCCTTTTCAATTTTTTTCCCTTTTTTGTCACAAAAAAACTGAGTAATTAGTTGCCATCATTATAGAAATGTCATTAAAATTAGAAAAAAGTTAATATCTCGAAAACTAATTCCAATTTCAAAATTCTATTACCAGTTTTGACATCCGTGGATTTTTATGAACAATTGGTATTAATTTCACCATCAAGCGTTTAATATTTTATTAAAAATAGCCTTGAAACATAATCAGTCGTTTAATCAGTCGTTTCATAAAATCGTTTCATAAATTCGTTTCATAAAATCGTTTCACAAATTCGTTTCATTAGGATTTTATATATATAGGGTAGATATATACATAATTGAACGTAAGTCATCTCTCAAATATTAATTTATTTTGAACGATCTTTCTAAAAATGTTACATTTATAAAGTTTTATTCAAAAAAAAATAATGTTTAATAAAAATGGCCGCTTGGCATATGAAAAAGTGAAACGGACATTCCGGAACTGTTGATGACAGTCACATGACTTACGGTTTTATTATAGAGATTTATTTAATGAATAATTTCTGAATAATTTAAATCGAATAAATTAGAATAAAACTATGATACATGAAATAAAGGTAAAAAATCTTGCAATTAAATGTACTGTAAAACTCGTGAACTCCCTTAAAGTAACACATACAAATAAGTTTAATTAAAAAAATAATTTATTAATATTACTTATTTATTAATATTACTGCTGCAACCTGAGCAAATCTTTACGCTAACAACTTATTACAGCGAGTATTTTATAGTACACGCAATAGTACCTTAGTATAAATATTAATTTGGAACTTGGTGCGATATAATTAAAGTAAAAATAAAATACAACGTTAAAACACCAGAATAATTGAATCTACAGCATACCGGTTTCGGTAGCATATAGCATACCCTCCTCAGTGCTGAAGAAAATGGAAAATTGCTTATATATATAGAAATGATAGAGGATTCAAGTGACAAGTTTATTAACCAATAGGAAAACGGAGGGTTCCAGGCAAACATCCAATAGGAAAATAGATAGAAAATGAAATAATGGAGGATTCAAGTGACAGATTTATTAGCCAATAGGAAAACGGAGGGTTCTAGGCAACATCCAATAGGAAAATCGATAGGAAATTGAAAGGCTATGTTGAGAAATAGTTTAAAAAGTTAAGAAAAATTGGTTTTAATGTAATATTTCCAGCAGTCTGATAATGGTAGAATAGCAAATTCACAATTAACAAGATTTCCAAGATTTTTATGAATATGGAATGCTTCAAGGAAATTAAGTTCGTGTACAGAAGTAGGTTTAGATATTATTTTAACCGAACTGAAGTCGAAAACGTGATTCATCTCCCAGCAATATTTTGCAATAGAGGATTGCAATAGAGGATTTGCTCTATTGCAAAACATTATTCCATTTCAGATCTATTTTCCTATTGGCTGTTTGCCTGGAACCCTCCGTTTTCCTATTGGTTAATAAACTTGTCACTTGAATCCTCTATCATTTCTATATATATGAGCAAATTTCCATTTTCTTCAGCACTGAGGAGGGTATGCTATATGCTACCGAAACCGGTATGCTGTAGATTCAATTATACTGGTGTTTTAACGTTGTATTTTATTTTTACTTTAATTATATCGCACCAAGCTCCAAATTAATATTTATTGTTCCAGCTGTAACGGGCTTTGTTTTTATAGGATTTTGCTCATTCCAATAATGCTGAGCAACCCAATCAGCGAAGCCTCATTAGAGGGGGAGATTGGGTCAGCAACTTCATTCCCTATATGGATAAAAAGATAATTAATCGGTTCTTCCGCCTGCGGGCGAAAAAGTTCAAATCACTCAATCGATTGAATTTCCTTCTCCGTTGCAAACGTCAACGCATTATTCCTAAATTCATGGTTTTAAAATGCGGTATTTCTAGTTCGTACTTTGTTAAAAAGGCTATTTTCAGATCTCACTTTACTATTCTGCGTGCCGTTGTTAAAGATACACGTCTCTCAATTTCCAAAATAGAAAAGGAATTATTTGATCTTCATTTAAAATTAGCAGCCAATCTGTCTAATTTCAAGTCTATTGATATTGATTCATGGCGTCATGCTGAAAATATTTCCAGCAAACATTCCCAGAGACTGAATGCCAAATTTGGCCGCCTTCGTGATTCGTCAGTTCCTGTGGTACCTACTGATCTCCCTAGTGTCAATCAAAATGCTGTCATAAACCTTTCTGGTGCAGATATTTCGGAAGCACAATATGAAGTTCTTAAACTTAATTCTAATTTTGCAATTTCTAAGCAAGCTTCTTTTCCTCAACTAATTGCTCCGGTTGAGAAAGCATTCAAAAACAGTCGCTTATCTGAAATACAAAAAGAAAATTTGCGTCTTCTGATTATGTCTAATGTTAATTTTAATTCTAATATAAAATCAAACTTTACTCCTGTTGAAAAAACTGCTTTGAAGGATCTTAAATCCAATACTAATATTGTAATTACGAAAGCTGATAAGGATGGTCAGATTGTCATCCTAGATAAAAAGCATTATATTGATGGAGTAACAAACCTTATCAAAGATGGCCCATACAAACTTCTATCTCGGGATCCTTCTGAAAAAGAATTATCAGAAATTAAATCCATTGTTAAGTCCTGTCCTTTATTGCCTTGCCTAAGTCTGTACATTCCTACATTTCTCCCTCTGTCGCTAACTGTGCTAGATTGTATGCTCTTCCCAAAGTTCATAAACCCAATATTCCTTTTCCTCCGATTGTTTCAAATATTGGCACGGCCTCTTACTGCTTAGCGAAATATCTAACAAAATTATTTTCTCCTCTTCTATCAGCAAATTTATATACTGTAAAGAATTCTATCACCTTTGCTAATATGATTCAGAAATTATCTCCGGCTGATTTTATTATGGTCTCCTTTGCCGTTAAATCTCTCTTCACGAATGTCCCGATAAGTGGCGCCCTCTCTTGTCTTGAACAGAGACTTCGTGAATTTCACTATCCATGTTTCGAAATCCAAGAACTTATATCCCTTACTAGAATATGTTTATCTCAGACCACCTTTTTATTTCAAGGTAATTTCTATAGACAATCTGAAGGTTTAGCTATGGGCTCGCCCCTGTCTCCCATCCTCGCGGACATCTACATGCATTATTTTGAATGCTCCCTTTTCAATAAATTTTCTTTCCCCTTCTGGATTCGTTATGTTGATGACACATTCACTTTACTTGACACTTCTCTTTACACTATTGATGATATTCTTGGCATCATGAATTCTATTGATAGTAATATTCAATTTACTTATGAAGCCGAAAATAACGGCTCGCTCCCATTCCTGGACACCCTTGTCATTCGCACTGCTACCGGTTTTTCTACATCTGTCTATCGTAAAAACTTCGCTGTTTCACTACCACCCCATGCTCGTTCTTGTCATCCTCCAAGCCAAAAATTAGCCGCATTTTATACATTTATAAATCGTGCCCTTCATGTTTGCTCAGATTCCCAGTCATTTAATAGTGAAATTCAATATATTAAAGCAATTGCAGTTGATAGAGGTTACAACCCTTCTATGGTTGATACTGCGCTTTTTAAACTGCAGAATCCTCGATCCTCAAACTCATCTCAGTCTTCTACTCGTTCAAATATCAATATTGTGTTATCCTCCTTTCCTAAATCAAGCTTTTCCATTGCTAAAATTCTTAGACAATTTGACTTTAAAATAATTTTTCCCCTACCAACAAACTCACCCTTTCCAAACTCAAAGATCCTATTGAATTATCGAATTCATGGGGTATCTATAATATTAATTGTCAGTGCGGTCTTTCTTACATTGGACAAACCAAACGTAGTCTTAAATTTCGTATTATAGAACATAAACAATATATTGAAATACAAGAAATCAAAAAATCCTCTATTGCAAAACATTGCTGGGAGATGAATCACGTTTTCGACTTCAGTTCGGTTAAAATAATATCTAAACCTACTTCTGTACACGAACTTAATTTCCTTGAAGCATTCCATATTCATAAAAATCTTGGAAATCTTGTTAATTGTGAATTTGCTATTCCACCATTATCAGACTGCTGGAAATATTACATTAAAACCAATTTTTCTTAACTTTTTAAACTATTTCTCAACATAGCGTTTCAATTTCCTATCGATTTTCCTATTGGATGTTGCCTAGAACCCTCCGTTTTCCTATTGGCTAATAAATCTGTCACTTGAATCCTCCATTATTCCATTTCCTATCTATTTTCCTATTGGCTGTTTGCTTGGAACCCTCCGTTTTCCTATTGGTTAATAAACTTGTCACTTGAATCCTCTATCATTTCTATATATATGAGCAAATTTCCATTTTCTTTCGCACTGAGGAGGGTATGCTATATGCTACCGAAACCGGTATGCTGTAGATTCAATTATACTGGTGTTTTAACGTTGTATTTTATTTTTACTTTAATAGTACCTTAGTATATTTTTCGGATAAATTGCTTATTGTGTGACTTTGAAAACTTTCTTTATGAGTTCCCGTAAAATTATTTTTCTAAAGTATGTATGTTTGGCTTTTGGTAAAAGTATATTTCAAAACGTAGATGCAAAGAGAGATTTATATAATATCTTTGAATTTCAAGAAACATATCAAGTTCTTGTAACAATCTAATTAAATCTCCAGAGAGATAGTTAGTAATAATGTGTAGACAAAATACCATATATGCAAAGAGGTAAAACCTACCTCCTTGGTTAAATGTAAAACTGCAAAAATTTGCGATACAATGATTTGTCGACAGGCCCTTTTCAATAAAATAAACATATTCGTAAAGTTTGAATGTGCGAAGTTATGCTTTTACTTATTTTAATTTTTTTGAAAACTGTAATTTAATAAAATTTTTGTTCCCCATCTAATTAAATTAAAATAATTTTTCTTTTAAATTTTAATAAAAATGACAACGACAAACATCTGGTTATCCGCATTGTTTCCCTTTTTCTGCCTTTTTCTGTGACAATGGAATAACCAATACCACCATTACAGAAATTGTACTAAAGATTAAAAAATATATAAATTTATATTTCGAAAACTAATTTAAATTTCAAAATTCTGAGAGAGATTATGGCATTATCGAATACTTAGAAATAACTGTTACTCTTTTCAACTCATAACTTAACTTAATCTCGGAGGATTAGATGTAAAATGCAAACATACAGGTAAATTTTAATATTATCGATTCTCGCCACAGTTATATGAACTTTGTCGAAAGCGAAAATAAATTAAAATGCGCTAGATTAGTCATTATTAAGATTTATGATAAAATAACCAAATAATATTACCATATTCTTGAAGTTGAAAATGCACTGTTGAGTTCTGTTTCAATTGAAAAAAATAATTTAAAAAATTACACATTCAATTAATAGTTTTATATCATCTCTTGATAAAAACACATTAAAATAATTTCAAAAAAATCAAATTAGATAAAATGTTTTCTTTATTATATTAAAATTATATTTTAATTTTTAAAATATTCCGCATAAACCAAAGAAATCTGCTAAATAGTGGGTAATAATAATACTCATAAATAATTGTCAGAATGCAATTGTCTAAGAATTATCAAGGCATGATTTGCCGTTAAGGTGGATAATCTTACTTTGAAAGGATATGGATGTAAGATAGTTCTGCTTTAACACTGTTTAAAGAGAAAAAGAAATCACAAAAAATCTTTCCTAAAACACAATTTAAAAATCTGAGAAAATTTATACATTACGGGACGAGAGGAAGCAAAATGCGAGGTACTTGCATTTCATTTGGTAAACTAGTGATAAGTTTTAAACAAACATGAAGAATTAGATATTGAAGAAATTCTAATAACAAAACCAGATGACATTCAGCATGAAGAACAGGACTAAGGCAGAAAATAGGAATCATGAAAAATTAGTAATTAAACATTTTTCAAAAAATGTATCTTAAAATTTAGGACCATGTACTGTAAAAAGTTCATTTTCTGTTAATGCTTAAAACTACTATTAAGTTAAAACTTTTTATATGATTGATAGCTTTTGAAAAAAAAAATTCTCAGAAAACAAACGTAAGGCCATAATTCAATGAGTAATGTTATCGTTAAGCAATTATTTGTACATCAAAGGCTTGTGATTAATATTATATATATATGTATATATATATATATATATATATATATATATATATATATATATATATATATATATATATATACATAACATATTTTTAATGCTTCTAAATTTTCCATTATTTAATTTACTATATCTTGTCTTAAAAAAAAAAAATTCTTTCGTTTCCGCTTTCATAATTCCAATGGTTTTAACGTATCGTACTTATTTTGTCTCACTCTTCCGACTCACATTCATTCGATTTCTAAAACATTCTATTTGATTAAGCCTATTTTATTCTTTTCCGAAAGATGCTTCGAATTTAATTCGCGCGTTTTTGGAGACCCAATTACATCAGTTTTATGCTTCCGGGAACGAAACCCACAGGCGAAGCCTCTGATTGGATTAAATGCATTGGGTATTTTGTACCTCTCTACGGTGTCAATAAAGAGACCTGAATCAACTCAGAGCTAGCTTTTGTGCATTTCTCCATTTCTTAAAAAACACACAACATCAGATTTCTCGCTGATTCTCTTATTTCGTTATATTATTTTTTATGTTTATCGACTGTTTGTATTGAGGTGGATGAACATCATCTAAAATGTTTTTGTATCAAATTATCAGATGAAAATGCATCCTGATGCTCTCCTGATAATGGAGAGTCGCCATCTGAGAGAATGTGTTTCTTCGAAAAAACATTGTTCGTCCAAATTTCTGACTATTCCTTTTTGTTGGAGAAACTGCAGTGTTTATCTTTTTCGATTACTTTAATATTCGGACCTGGTATGGCTCATCAATGGCTCCCAACCTCTAATACGAATGGATCAACGTGTTTTATCGACAGTGATGAAAAAATCTACCTGTTAATTACTTATTATCCATGTCTCCGAAGTTCAATTTACGTCCTATGTGATTTTACAACATCTTAATTCGACCAGAAATTCTCAGATGCATTATACCAGTTACGTAGTGCAACAAGATACGTGACATACGTGATTCTATATATATATAATCTTAATGAAACGACTTTAGGAAACGATTTTATGAAACAATTGATTAAACGGATAAAACGAATTATTAAACGAATATACGTTATTGCATGATTTGTAGAACGCTGATGGTAACTAAATTTAGTATATTGTTACAGTCACCTACAGCATGTTTTTTTCCTAAAGAAGGTGTGTATAACATTTATAGTTATTTTAAAGGGCCGCACAAAAGAATACGATTATATATATGTTAAATGTGGGATTTGTAGAACGCTGACGGTAATGAAATTTTAGTATGTTCGTACAGAACCCATACCATTTTAATTTACCCTGCTCAATAGTTTGTATGACGTCTCGCTTTATATGTATGATTCCCGAAATTTTACATTTCTAATTTTTTCTAGCCTTTCAATAGTTCCTTTCAATCGAAAGAAGTTTATTTTTATAGAAAGCATCTGAAGACCATATTTCAGCACCAACAGTTTAATACTTTATGCGATTGTACTTTAAATTTGTCGTTTTGTTCCAAGAAAGATATTACTGCTCCACAGAACAGTAATTCCTTCAATTGTTCATCATAGCAATTGTATTTCTTCCTTGTCCAGTTCCATTCTCCGTATGATCCATCTTGATGAATAGCAGATCTAATATATTTAATCCATATTCCCAGACGGCACTTAACGTACCATAGAAAAAACTTGTTATAAAATTCATTCAACACATCGATAGACAGTAATATAATTATGATATGTTATAGATACTTTACTTTATCATGTTCCAAAAGCATTATCTATTGTACAAAGCAAAAATATTTTTAAATGATTAATTTCTTTCCAAATTAGACCTATTTAGTTTTCTTGATGTTAAAACGCATGGAATGGAAAGTTTCATATCTTAAAAATTTCTATATTTATAGTGTAAAGCCATTAAATTTGTTTTTTTTTTCTAATTATATAAAATACTAAAAACAATATTTTAATGAAATAATTTGAGTAGAGTTGTAAATATTCTACAAACTTCCTATAAATACCGATTTAGTTTATTAATTTGAATAGACGAAGGTTTTTTTTTCCCCTTAAGATTTAGTTAATGATTGCACATATCTTTTAAAATATTTCCGAAATTTCTGGAAAGATGCTTTAGAAAGTGAAAAATTTTATAAATTTTTATTTGGGACGGAAAGAGTTCAATTCCTCAACAGTTTAAAAATTTAGATCGTCAATGAGGATCTACTTCATATTCTACTTTATATTGATGGAAGACTACCAATATATTTCTAATACTGAGTGGCCTACCTTGTCAATATTTCGTTGGGCCACCTTTTCACAGCGTGTATACTTCTTGACATGGATTCTACGAGATATTGATACACTGCAAAAAATAATTGTTGATTTTACAGTATAAAACCGGCACTCAGCTGCCAGTATTATACCGTAAAATTAACAGTATTAAACAGTAAAATAAGCAGTAATACGCTGCCGTGCAAGCAGTAATACGCTACCGCGCATGCGCGGTAGCGTATTACTGCTTGCACGGCAGCGTATTACTGCTTATTTTACTGTTTAATACTGTTAATTTTACGGTATAATACTGGCAGCTGAGTGCCGGTTTTATACTGTAAAATCAACAATTATTTTTTGCAGTGTAGGCCGTTTGTGAAATCTGAGACTATGTTGCATGAATGGCACTTTCCAATGGTGTGAGCTTGGATGGTTGTGGATCTAGATGTCTGATGACTCTTTCAACTTCATTCTACAAATGCAGGATTGAGAGGATTATGATTCCGGATTATGATTCCGAGGGATCAGGATTATGATTCCGAGATGTTTTAATCGAGTTTCTCGACTGTTTCAATACCTCGATGGTTTTCAACACTTTACAACATAGTTGAAAAGTGTTTATGAATTCGGTTTGTCTGATTTCCGTCTGCCGTCTCTTCGTACTCTAACTCGCGTAAATATACTCGGATTGCCATGCAATTGGTATATGATATCGATGTTTACTATGTCTTGTTCGGTGTTGAAAATGAAGTGTGTAGAATTTATCGTTCTTTTACACTCAAATGAATTCCGTTACACTCCAAGACACTCAAAAGAATTCCGTTACAATACGGTCTATGGGGAAAAATCGTTTGCGATGTATTCTAATGATTTTAGACTATCTCAAACATATTGAAAATGATATATATTACTGAGACGCACTAAATGATGTTTAGTATAGAATATAGTGCACATAACATTGATCGTGTATTTACATGGACACTCAAAGGAATGCCGTTACATTGTGGTCTGTGGGTAAAATCGTTTGCGGTGTACTTTAATAATATTACACTATTTCAAACATGTTGAAATTTATATGTATCTCTGATGTGCGCTGCAAGATACTTACTGTAGAATAAGGTGTGCATAGCATTCATTGTTCCTTTACAGGGACACTCAAAAGAATTCCGTTACATTACAGTCTTAGGGGGGGGATTACTTGCGTTCATTTTAATGATGTTACACAATTTCAAACGTATTTATATTAATATATATAACTGAGGTTCATTACAAGAGGTTTAATATAGAATATAATGTGTATAGCACTAATAGTTCCTTTACAGCGACACTCAAAAGAATTTCCTTGTATTATGGTCCATGGGTAAAAATCGTTTGCAATGTATTTCTATCATGTTAGACTAACTTCGAAGGTATTGAAATTGATATATATCACTGAGATTCATTACAAGAGGCTTAATACAGAATATGATGTGCATAGCATGTATAGTTCCTTTACAGGGACACTCAAAAGAATTTTCTTGCATTATGGTCTATGGGTAAAAATCGTTTGCAATGTATCTCTATGATGTTAGACTAACTTCAAACATATTGAAACTGATATACATCACTGAAGTTCACTGTAATATGCTTACTGTAGAATATGGTGAGTGTAGCATTCATAGTTTGTTTACAGGGTCACACAAATAATTCTGTTAAAGCACTGTCTATCAATAATAATTGCTGGAAGTGCGCTTTCAGTTGTGGTACGCGTTTTTGAATTTAACTAACTTTTTGCATATTACTAGGTATACATACATTCTAAAGATACTATATAGGGCTGCACGAAAGATTTCAAGCACATTTCCGTTTTTTGCTGTAGGAGAATTTTGAATTGCGCTGTGCGTTTCTTAGCTGAAGTAAATTGTAGAATACTATGCAGTATATATACGAATCTATAGATCCTTATACATGACTGCGCTAAAGAATTCGGATGCTTTTCCGACTATGGACGGTAATTCCTGACACTGAGTTTTCAAATGTGTCATGCGTTTTCCAAATTGTTTACATAGGCATCATATTTCACCTAATTAAACGGTGGCGAAGTTTTTTTTTACGGTATTCTGAATGTGTTGGAAGATGTTTAATAATCTATGCTTGGAGCATCTCTCGTTCTTGATAATTATTTAAACAACTTTTGATTGTTGATTTGAAGCTTCATTCCAAATTAGAGGCCGAATCAATGAGTTGTTATTTATATTCAAGGGCTTCGATAAGGGTGTTTGAGGGGGGATCGACCCTCCCCCTTTCCTCCTAATAGATATCCTGTAGCCATTTTTTTTCAATTTAAACATAAGGAATTCTCTTTTAAAGATAAAGGTAATAAGATATTAGTGATCGGCATAACTGTCAAACATTTCAATTTAAAATTGATTTACTTGAATCTGTTATTACTTTTTAAAGTACAACATTGAATTTTAGGAGCTAATTTCAGCACATTTTAAAACCACCATAGAAGCTCTTAGTTCCCTTTCTATTGATAAAGAGGAGAACTGAGAAACACGCTCATGCAGAAGGCCCTTTGGGGGGGGGAGGGATTACCCCAGGAGCAAAAAAATTTCACCACGGGAAATTTCAGACTTTCTAGTTATTAGTCTGAAAGTGCAATTCTAACTCCCGCTTTCCCGGAACTCCATAGTGTCCCCCCCCCCCTCCATAGCTCCTGGAATCTCTCCCGGATAAAAATATCTGAATTCAACACTGAACAGAAGACTTTATTTTCTTTCAAAACCCAATCATCAGAAAATTTTTCAGAATGTAGGATAATCGAGCAATCACTCGTAACTACGATCACATTTCCGCTCGCAATAATCGTTAATTTTTGCAATTTTTTAGCTTCCTGTCGCGATTTTAAATTTCGGTAAAACAATCAACTGTACACTGTTAAAAATTTGCAGCAAACTGTCCGGTCATTTGACCGTTTTTATAGAAAACGGTTACATAACCGTAATTTAGCGATATTATGACCATATTATTGCCCATATTATGGTCAGAATAGAGTTAAATTGCGGTTATGTAACCGTTTTCTACAGAAACGGTCAAATGACTGGACAGTTTGCTGCAAATTTTTAACAGTGTAGACCATCCCGATTTTAGAATTAGGCGTCTCGACTGTTATTTTTACAATGGCGATTGTTCTCGATTGTAGAGTTATTGAGTTATCGCCCAGCAGCATTGTCAGATGCTGGTCATAATAAAATAGGCACTTGTGGACACCCACGCTACAAAGTTTCTCATCCTTTTTTTATTTCACGGCACACTTCAACGCGTGGTTAAACATCTGCGGCACACTAAAATTATGATGATGAAGAAAACATAAGGAAAAAAATGTATGCCATTTTCTATTTATTTATTTGCTAAAACGAGCAAAATGCTCCATCAGAGTCGAAGGAAAAGCAAAATAATTTATAATTTCTAAAGGAAGATTTATTAAAATTCTTATAAACTTATTTTTTTTATATTTCTCTTTAATATACATTATCACTTATAAAGATGTCTGAGGTCTTTTTTTTTTGCAAATTGGAATGCTTTTCTGTAAGACAGAATTTTCAGATAACTGTTAAATAATTTCTAACGATCATTTCTACTGTAAATTATATTGTAAAACATTTCCTTCAAGATACTTAATATTTCTCTGAAAGAATTAAATTTATCTGAAGATATGAGACTATTTTCACGATTCTGTCACACTGTCTTTTAAAAGAGCACATAATAAAAAGAAACAAACTTCCAAATACTGTAACTTTATGATACTAAACCTCATTTTAATTTAAATGGTATATAATATGAAATGTTTTATATTAAATATCGATACTTCTGTTAATTCTTAAAATCTTGATACAACTTGAGTTAGAATTTTCAGAGCATCCCGAGGTCCTCTTACGGCGGTGCACCACTGTGTTGCAGCATACCCACTAAATATAAACGATTTTCGATCGCTACCTTATTCATTAAAAACAACAAAAAAGATTTGATTCATGTAACGAGCGCGGCATACGTAATCATAGATACGCCACGGTACGAGTATTTTGATACTTATACTATTTAAATTTAAAAGACCGTTAATTTCCCTTTCTCGACAATCAGATACTGCATAAATAGGCTCATGAGATAACGGAAATGTTACATGTATGTTTATTCACGCATTTGTTCGAAAAAAAACAACAAAACATTATCTGTAAAAGAAACATTTTTTTTAATTGACCTATGGAAAGCAGGCGATAAAAATGGATGACTGAATGGCGACCTAAATAAAATAGCTTCTGAGCTTAACAGCTTTCACTTTCACTTTGAAGAAACGGGCAATCAGACGTAACTACTATTACTTCTTTTTTACTCTTTAACTCTTTCAGGGTGCAAAGTACACAGAAAAAAAATAAAACCCAATTTGTGTCGAAAGATTCTTAGGTATGTGCCCAAATTGAGTCATGCCTGTTTTGGGTACTATTGTGTATCCATTTTGGCCACTGTTAAATACCCATTTTCAAAAAATATATATACAGCGTGTCCACGTATAACCTGACCGACCTTTATTTTCGCAACCGTTGGTCCTAGATGCATACTTCCAATTACAAAAATGGTTTAAATAAGGTAAAGAATTACTTTTAATGCGATTTGGGTCAAGAAAAACATTTATTAAAAAAATACGAAAGTTAAATTTTTATACGGTCCCCCCGGTCCTATAAGTCATATTTAGTAAAAATTTACTGTGACACTAACAAGTACGACAAAGAAAGTCCCATTCATCTAACATTAAAATTGACCGAGTTATGAAACTTTGAAATGCATGACTTATACCACTTTTTTGCATCTAGAGAGAGATGATTTCGGCCATGCTTTCAGGGGTCGTATATAAAGTACTTAAACTTATTTCAAGGTATCTGCGCTTTGAAAGAAATCGTTCCGAAAGAAACTATTACGATTGAGTTAATTTTTATTAGTTAAGTTTCAGATTAATTAAAATAATTGTATTTTAACATATGTTTTATTTTGAAAGGATTTGAGGCTATGATTTCTTTTAACAAAAATTATGTTATTTTCATAAGGTTTTATTTAACTTGCAACGATCGTCTTTCCAGTTTAAAATTTGTACTCGAAGTTTAACTCACTTTCAAATGTCCGATCAAAGTTAAATTTTACATACTGACTTAAATCCGATGACAATGTAATATTATTATGATTTTCGACGCTTACTATCTTATACATACTTATATTAGAGGATCACGCAAAAAAAAAAATTAGGATAGTTTATCGTCAACAAGTTTAAGAAAGAGTTTTAGATTAGATAATATAAACCTACGATGGTTGTGTTTTTTAACTTTTATAATCACGTTTTATGTATTTTTTAACGCTGAATAAAAAAATTGCCTTCACTTTTAATCATCATGTCAGGATTTTTCGCAAATCGTAAATTTCAAGGTTAAATAGAGAAAAATCTGTTACTATAAAATAGATGTAAGACTTTTTTATTCAGTTTAATTTTATTTAATTCAATAATTTATTCAATTTTTCGACTTATACTAGGTTTCTTACAGGTCTGTGAAGTTGGCCCCCCGACCTTTCCGGATTGAAAAACCGAAAACGGCATTCGTTTGAGCGTCGTTTGAGCGCGTTTGAGCGACAAAAATTTTCGTTTGAGCGACATTCTGAAAAACGTTATAAGCAAAAGAATAGCCAGAGGGGTCCACATTTTGTGAAGTTGGCCCCCCGACCTTTTTGGATTTAAAAACTGAAAACGGCATTCGTTTGAGCGTCGTTTGAGCGTATTGGAGCGACAAAAATTTTCGTTTGAGCGACAAACTGAAAAGCGTTGAAAGCAAAAGAATAGGCGGAGGGGCCTACGTTTTGTGAAGTTGGCCCCCCGACCTTTTCGGATTTAAAAACTGAAAACGGCATTCGTTTGAGCGTCGTTTGAGCGTGTTTGAGCGACAAAAATTTTCGTTTGAGCGACAAACTGAAAAGCGTTGAAAGCAAAAGAATAGGCGGAGGGGCCTACGTTTTGTGAAGTTGGCCCCCCGACCTTTTCGGATTTAAAAACTGAAAACGGCATTCGTTTGAGCGTCGTTTGAGCGTGTTTGAGCGACAAAAATTTTCGTTTGAGCGACAAACTGAAAAGCGTTATAAGCAAAAGAATAGGCGGAGGGGCCTTCGTTTTGTGAAGTTGGCCCCCCGACCTTTTCGGATTTAAAAACTGAAAACGCCATTCGTTTGAGCGTCGTTTGAGCGTGTTTGAGCGACAAAAATTTTCGTTTGAGCGACAAACTGAAAAGCGTTAAAAGCAAAAGAATAGGCGGAGGGGCCTACGTTTTGTGAAGTTGGCCCCCCCGACCTTTTCGGATTTAAAAACTGAAAACGGCATTCGTTTGAGCGTCGTTTGAGCGTGTTTGAGTGACAAACATTTTCGTTTGAGCGACAAACTGAAAAGCGTTATAAGCAAAAGAATAGGCGGAGGGGCCTTCGTTTTGTGAAGTTGGCCCCCCGACCTTTTCGGATTTAAAAACTGAAAACGCCATTCGTTTGAGCGTCGTTTGAGCGTGTTTGAGCGACAAAAATTTTCGTTTGAGCGACAAACTGAAAAGCGTTAAAAGCAAAAGAATAGGCGGAGGGGCCTACGTTTTGTGAAGTTGGCCCCCCCGACCTTTTCGGATTTAAAAACTGAAAACGGCATTCGTTTGAGCGTCGTTTGAGCGTGTTTGAGTGACAAACATTTTCGTTTGAGCGACAAACTGAAAAGCGTTATAAGCAAAAGAATAGGCGGAGGGGCCTTCGTTTTGTGAAGTTGGCCCCCCGACCTTTTCGGATTTAAAAACTGAAAACGCCATTCGTTTGAGCGTGTTTTGAGCGTGTTTGAGCGACAAAAATTTTCGTTTGAGCGACAAACTGAAAAACGTTATAAGCAAAAGAATAGCCAGAGGGGTCCACATTTTGTGAAGTTGGCCCCCCGACCTTTTTGGATTTAAAAACTGAAAACGGCATTCGTTTGAGCGTCGTTTGAGCGTGTTTGAGCGAC
This sequence comes from Maratus michaelseni, assembly GCA_963931845.1. NCBI lineage: Eukaryota > Metazoa > Arthropoda > Arachnida > Araneae > Salticidae > Maratus > Maratus michaelseni. The sequence continues at coordinate 52,651,638 of OZ007590.1, read as the reverse complement.
AAAAATTTTCGTTTGAGCGACAAACTGAAAAGCGTTATAAGAAAAAGAATAGGCGAAGGGGCCTTCGTTTTGTGAAGTTGGCCCCCCGACCTTTTCGGATTTAAAAACTGAAAACGCCATTCGTTTGAGCGTCGATTGAGCGTGTTTGAGCGACAAAAATTTTCGTTTGAGCGACAAACTGAAAAGCGTTAAAAGCAAAAGAATAGGCGGAGGGGCCTACGTTTTGTGAAGTTGGCCCCCCCGACCTTTTCGGATTTAAAAACTGAAAACGGCATTCGTTTGAGCGTCGTTTGAGCGTGTTTGAGTGACAAACATTTTCGTTTGAGCGACAAACTGAAAAGCGTTATAAGCAAAAGAATAGGCGGAGGGGCCTTCGTTTTGTGAAGTTGGCCCCCCGACCTTTTCGGATTTAAAAACTGAAAACGCCATTCGTTTGAGCGTCGTTTGAGCGTGTTTGAGCGACAAACTGAAAAACGTTATAAGCAAAAGAATAGCCAGAGGGGTCCACATTTTGTGAAGTTGGCCCCCCGACCTTTTTGGATTTAAAAACTGAAAACGGCATTCGTTTGAGCGTCGTTTGAGCGTATTGGAGCGACAAAAATTTTCGTTTGAGCGACAAACTGAAAAGCGTTGAAAGCAAAAGAATAGGCGGAGGGGCCTACGTTTTGTGAAGTTGGCCCCCCGACCTTTTCGGATTTAAAAACTGAAAACGCCATTCGTTTGAGCGTCGTTTGAGCGTGTTTGAGCGACAAAAATTTTCGTTTGAGCGACAAACTGAAAAACGTTATAAGCAAAAGAATTGCCAGAGGGGTCCACATTTTGTGAAGTTGGCCCCCCGACCCTTTCGGATTTAAAAACTGAAAACGGCATTCGTTTGAGCGTCGTTTGAGCGTGTTGGAGCGACAAAAATTTTCGTTTGAGCGACAAACTGAAAAGCGTTGAAAGCAAAAGAATAGGCGGAGGGGCCTACGTTTTGTGAAGTTGGCCCCCCGACCTTTTCGGATTTAAAAACTGAAAACGCCATTCGTTTGAGCGTCGTTTGAGCGTATTTGAGCGACAAAAATTTTCGTTTGAGCGACAAACTGAAAAACGTTATAAGCAAAAGAATAACCGGAGGGGTCCACATTTTGTGAAGTTGGCCCCCCGACCTTTTCGGATTTAAAAACTGAAAACGGCATTCGTTTGAGCGTGTTTGAGCGACAAAAATTTTCGTTTGAGCGACAAACTGAAAAGCGTTATAAGCAAAAGAATAGGCGGAGGGGCCTTCGTTTTGTGAAGTTGGCCCCCCGACCTTTTCGGATTTAAAAACTGAAAACGCCATTCGTTTGAGCGTCGTTTGAGCGTGTTTGAGCGACAAAAATTTTCGTTTGAGCGACAAACTGAAAAACGTTATAAGCAAAAGAATAGCCAGAGGGGTCCACATTTTGTGAAGTTGGCCCCCCGACCTTTTTGGATTTAAAAACTGAAAACGGCATTCGTTTGAGCGTCGTTTGAGCGTATTGGAGCGACAAAAATTTTCGTTTGAGCGACAAACTGAAAAGCGTTGAAAGCAAAAGAATAGGCGGAGGGGCCTACGTTTTGTGAAGTTGGCCCCCCGACCTTTTCGGATTTAAAAACTGAAAACGCCATTCGTTTGAGCGTCGTTTGAGCGTGTTTGAGCGACAAAAATTTTCGTTTGAGCGACAAACTGAAAAGCGTTATAAGCAAAAGAATAGGCGGAGGGGCCTTCGTTTTGTGAAGTTGGCCCCCCGACCTTTTCGGATTTAAAAACTGAAAACGCCATTCGTTTGAGCGTCGTTTGAGCGTGTTTGAGCGACAAAAATTTTCGTTTGAGCGACAAACTGAAAAGCGTTAAAAGCAAAAGAATAGGCGGAGGGGCTTACGTTTTGTGAAGTTGGCCCCCCGACCTTTTCGGATTTAAAAACTGAAAACGCCATTCGTTTGAGCGTCGTTTGAGCGTATTGGAGCGACAAAAATTTTCGTTTGAGCGACAAACTGAAAAGCGTTGAAAGCAAAAGAATAGGCGGAGGGGCCTACGTTTTGTGAAGTTGGCCCCCCGACCTTTTCGGATTTAAAAACTGAAAACGCCATTCGTTTGAGCGTCGTTTGAGCGTGTTTGAGCGACAAAAATTTTCGTTTGAGCGACAAACTGAAAAACGTTATAAGCAAAAGAATTGCCAGAGGGGTCCACATTTTGTGAAGTTGGCCCCCCCGACCTTTTTGGATTTAAAAACTGAAAACGGCATTCGTTTGAGCGTCGTTTGAGCGTGTTGGAGCGACAAAAATTTTCGTTTGAGCGACAAACTGAAAAGTGTTGAAAGCAAAAGAATAGGCGGAGGGGCCTACGTTTTGTGAAGTTGGGCCCCCGACATTTTCGGATTTAAAAACTGAAAACGCCATTCGTTTGAGCGTCGTTTGAGCGTGTTTGAGCGATAAAAATTTTCGTTTGAGCGACAAACTGAAAAGCGTTATAAGCAAAAGAATAGGCGGGAGGGGCCTTCGTTTTGTGAAGTTGCCCCCCCGACCTTTTCGGATTAAAAAACTGAAAACGCCATTCGTTTGAGCGTCGTTTGAGCGTGTTTCAGCGACAAAAATTTTCGTTTGAGCGATAAACTGAAAAACGCTATAAGCCAAAGAATAGCCGGAGGGGTCCACATTTTGTGAAGTTGGCCCCCCGACCTTTTCGGATTTAAAAACTGAAAACGGCATTCGTTTGAGCGACAAACTGAAGAACATTATTAGCAAAAAAATTGGCGGAGGGGTTAAAATCATTGATACAGATCATACGTCACTATCAAGGGAAGGGTGAAACTTGATCCCCTTTTAGTTCGGAACATCAAACCCCCTTCCTTCAACGCCCACAAGTTCTTCAAATTTCAGCTAACTGTGAATATGACTGTGCGTGTACAACTGCGATATAATACCGCAAGGCTTATTCGGGTGCTTCATATCTAGATGAGTTTTGTTGTTCTTTGCCGTTTCACCTCAGTATGAAACATATAATTCTGCAGTTTTATTTTCACAAAAATTCTGTAAGAGATTCTCACATTTGGAATCAAATTTGATATAGCATTAGTACATTTTATAATTTTTTTCTGATATTTTATATCTAGTAACAATATTTTTGTATACTAAGTGTGCAATATTTTTGCACCTGTGCAATACTTACTTGTGCAATATTTTTGTATACTAAGATTTCTCTATGAATAACACAATACACAAAAAGTATTTCTGAATTATCAGCTTTATCTACTTTAAGTAGTAGTTACTGTAGTAATATATTAAAATTTAATGGAATCTAAATTGTATTTTGTATTTTCATTTGAAATTAAAATCGTAACATTTAAATTGGATAACGTGCAGCTTTTAAAAACCTAGCACACTAAAGGACGTAAGAAATTGTCCAAATAATAAATGTGCTTGACGTAATTATGGATAACGTCTAATTAACAAAAGTGTTCAATTACTAAATTTCTGGAGTGGCTAATTAAAGAAACTTCTGTATAACTTTCCTGTAAATTCCTGCAAATAATTTTTTTATTATCTTTGTTTCTTTTTTTTTTTAAGTTTGAGTTCTTTTTTCTTTTTTTAAATTAACTTATAAAGTCAAGAAAGCTTTGGAAGCGATTCCACCAATGTGCACCCCCCCCCCCCCTGTTCATTCCTCTAATTACGACCATGACTTTATATATCTTGTATTTGATATACAGGATGAGTAAGCGTCTTTATTTACAGTACCACTACTTCCGAACAGAATTTTTGACCTTATTTAATCGCAGAAAATTGTTTAAAATTCTGTGATTGTATAAAGTGAATATTATTATTTGGAAACAGTGGTGCTCGAATGTAAGGTTCGTACGTATCCTGGATATGTAAATAAATATTTGTAATTCTAAATCATAGAGGTCCGAGAAGACGCAGGAAATATAAAAAAGGGTCCATGGTCATCATGATTTTATGAAAAAGTGTTTTAGAATGTATAAAAATATGTGTTGCCAAAATATACAAGTGAATATTATTATATATTTAAGAAAATGTATTATTGATAATCATCTTGTATCATCAGTATCTTGTTTATATATGTTTAAGAAAATGATTATGTGTCAAATAAAATAAAAGCCTATAAATTATGGCAATTTGTTACATAACATTTGTAATATTAACCTAACATAATATATATACTAATAAAAGAAATTTGTTTGTATGTGTGTGTGATTGCGATGACTAGCAAAATCTACCGCACGTAGAAGTCTGAAAATTTGGGTGAGGAAGTTCAAGGCACTTCCCGACGCACCCGAGGCTCAGATTTTTAATTTTTTAAAACCCGCGCCCCGTGAGGCCCTTTAAGTTTTTGTGCCCTAAATTGGTCATAACGGCCCCTTTTATTCGATCTTCTTCGTTTCTGGGGCCTTTTCTCCATTTATTCCCCCATTTCCCCCCTCATTTCTACATTCCAGTTTGGACACTTTTGAGCGCCATGCTTTTTTCATCCCCCTAATTGTGTCACGCTGTCAATGCATAACTTTAAAGTTGAATCTTGAACTCCTCTTCCTGGGCCACCACCCTCTTACTTTTATTGGGACCCTAGGGCCTCTTTTTAAGCATTTCTTTAAAATTTTATTCAAAGGATTAATTTATACCATATGCTTAATTTCGAATAATTGAAGACCTAAAGTGCTAAGTAATAGGACCTTTTAAGATGGTTTCCTCTTAGGGCCCTGCTCAGAACTATCAGTTGGCCCCCTACTATAGCTCCCTTAAAAATCGTCCGATTCACTAGCTGTTCTTCTAACAACTTCTTAGGATGACCAGTCACTTCTTGAACGACAAAAAAAAAATTTATCGGACCTCCGTTACCACAAAATTTGAATATTAATCTCCTTTTTGATGTAGTTTCTTTAAAAAAAATCATACAAATTTGAGTTCTGTTTAAGCTTATTACCACGAGTCAGCTAGTGTTACATGAAACATTATATATGTGTAATTGTATATGTGTGCAGAAAATTTTCACTGTTTGTTTACATGTGACAAGAAAAGAAAAAAAACGAGCAAATGCTTTCTTCAATACGCTAATCAATGTAAATAAAGAATTTTTAAACAGAATTTAACGGCATATTACATAAAAATGCGCTTTCCACTTACGTGAAAATGTCGTTATAATTGTAAAAAAACTGTTATGGGAATTCTATACAATTAATTTTGGTAGAGACTGAAACTGTAATTGGTAATATGAGTGATATTGTACTTTTGTTTGTGTTTTTAACTTGAAAAGGTCTCGAAAACTTAATAAACCAAATTTTCATGTTTATTTTTCTCACTTGCTACTCCAGTGTTTCAAATGGATTACAATTTAATGTGTCAATTTTCATTCTGAATGGAAGATAGAGAAAATGGTCTTGGTGAGAGAAAGCAATTTGTAAACATATTTTCTGGAAACCTATTCATTGCTTCATACACACAAGCATTTTTTTTCAATAATTATATAATTTATTTAATATAAAGAAGTCATTTATCTATTTTTATATAGAAACAGAAGTACATTGTATTTAAAAACGATATATGTATAATTAAAATGTTTATGCATATATAAATTCATACATAAATAAGCATAAAAGTTCATCAGGTTTGTTTCATTTGACAAAAAATCTCACTTTCTGAAGCCAAAATTGCGACAAGCTTTAAAAAAAAAAAAAAAAAAAAAAAAAAAAAAGAAAAGAAAAAGAAAATAAACAACAAGGAACCCTAAAGGGGAAAAATACCTTCAATCGGACTTATCTCCAGAAAAAAGAAAGAAACAAACAAATGATATTTAACGCCAGGAAATTCCATGACAAGTGAAACAATTTACAGTGTTTACTAAGTCACACCCGCGTCACTTGACCCCCGTCGGAAACTACAAAGGTATGCGGTAGTCTATAAGGTATAAATATGTGTATAGTGAATCTTTAAGCACTGTAACAGATGTGGGGGAAATATCCTTCATCATATAGAAAGGATGTTACTTGAAAAGCGATTATTTTAAGACAAAGCGTTGTGCACCAAATATTAAATTGAACATTTTAATAACAAAATTCTTTAACACAGGACCAGAAATATCGGAAAATTTTAATAAATAATACATCATACAGAAAGGGATAAATTAATATATATACATATAATTAATCTCTTGTACAGATACTAGAATTGTCGCTATAACGAATCCCTTTTGTTACGTAAGTCATTTTTACACACTTAAACATACAAAACTTGAAGAAAGTGCAGTAATGCTTATACATAAGAGGCTGTACAGTATACCACAAACTTGAAAATTAAACCATTTTATGGCACAATTCTAGAAAACTGGACTAGAGAAATGCGCTAGGATAAAATATTTTCGTGTATGAAATACGCTGGAAGGACGCTCAAACGTATTTTACTTTAAAGAGTTGAAACAGTTAATAAATATATAATATAAAAACTTCCAAATTAAAGTATGTAAAAAAAAAAAAAAAAAGAAAGAAAGAAAAAAAAGATACTCTGTTAAAAAGTTAGAATTGTCGCTAGACAGAAGTTCTTTTATTATATATAAGTCATTTCTAGAGGCTCAGAAAAACAACACCGTAGAATCCTGCGCCTGATCGGGTAACCCGCTCTTAACTGAACCAGACCCGACCATTGACTAGAAATATAAATTATATTACTAGTCAATGGACCCGACCCGCGGTCAGGTCGGGTTGGCGCTATGTTTTTTCGTTCCGGGTCTGTTGACTTCTACTTTTTTTGCTACAGTTCAGCCTGAGTGGGGTTGACTTTCATTGTTTCGGGTTCGGGTCGGTTTCGTGTTGACCCGATTTATTTTTTAAATGTCCAAAATATTTTTTTCAAATGAAAACTTTATATACACTAAAACTTCCATAATGGACACTCCTGAAAAGAGGACACCGCTATTTAGCGAACACTTTTCAATTCCTAACACTATTTATTTCTACGGTTTTAGCTTTGAACAGTGGACACCTCCGAATCTACACACACGTAACATGTGTGTGTGTGTACATAAACGATAACAAATATGATACATGTTTTTTGTGTGTGTGTGTGTTTTAAAAATGAAATGTTGATAATATTTTTTATATTCCGAGAGAAGAAAAAAGTGTTCTTAACTGTACCGTAAAAAAAGAATAATCTACAATTACATTTCTTATATACATTTAATTTACAGTACTGTAAACTGAAAATATACTGATTCACATTCAAATATATATTTACTTTCATAAGTGATTTCGAGTTCGGGTTGCGGGTTGAAGTATTTTGGGTTCGGGTTCAAATACGTCTGGTTGCATATATTTGCATATAATGCGGTTGCATTACTAAAAAATGATAGAAGCTAGAATTGTCGCAAGAACGAATTATTTTTATTCCCGAGGGCTTAGATAGACGCTCAAATGAATAGCACTTACAGAAAGTAAATACCTTTGTATGAGGAGTTGTATATAAAATATCAAACTGAAACCTGCTATAACAAAATTCCACATAACCTGGGCTAAGAATTCTGATAGAACAAAGATTTTGGTACTTGAAATGTCTTCAAATAACGCTCAAACTAATGACATTTTAAAAAGATTAATAAATTAATAAGTACTATATTAAAAAGGAATTGTCAAATTAGGATGTGTAAAAATTTATTATTTTATAAAGAAGTTGTCGCTAGAAAGAATTCCTTTTGTTGCACAAATCATTACTCAAACAAACAACACTTGCAGAAAATCAAGTATGCTTGTATTAGGGGTAGTATGCAAACTGTCAAATTAAATATTGCAAAAAGAAAATTCCAGATAGTTAAATTAAGAATGTTGACAGAACAAATTTTTGGGAGTCTGAAATGCTCTTTAATGACGCAAAAAAATGGCTGTTATGGTCTTGTCGCCTTTTGCGGTCACAGTAGTACTACTCCTAGCTTTGAGACCTTAGTAGTATGGTATTTGCTGCCACCACCGGTATTAAACTGATACCGGACACGTTGTGAAAAGAAGTTCTCACATAAATAATCAACTAATAATTTATTGATTAAATTAGCATGAAAAAAATGTTACAGTGATAGTCCTAATTGGTTCATACAGATTATTATCACTTGCCGTATGCTGACAATCTCACTCATCGCACGTTTTACTCTATTTCATTACGCACCACTCATACACAACGTTCCGGCTACGCTGTAATTTGTTCACCCTAGACCAAGCTGTCTGATGCACGTTCTTTCTGTGATTCTACACACTCCTCTGCACACTGGGCTCAGCTCGTCTACCCTGTCGTCTGCACACTGGGCTCTGCTCGCTACCCTCTCCTCTGCACACTTGGCTCTGCTCGCTACACCGCTACTCTCTCACAGGACACTGCCTTTACTTACTTACTACACTGTACACAAACGACTGATTCGTCGTCACACACTTCACGCCATTCTCCAGATGAACGGGGCCTGTGTTTCTTCCTTCACGGGGTTTCTACACCGGTCGAAACATTTCTCTAGAACATTCCCCCTTTTTATTATCTTCTGAACCCAGTTCGCTAGGAATCCAGTGCTCATTGTATTCACCTTTTTAAGCCGGATTAGTTACTTTCACAATAATCTCATGAACATCCTACAAATCCTACAAATCTACTACCATCCTTTTTATCCTACAAATATATAAGTGGATCAGGGAAATTCCATTTCCGCTCACATACGGAAGTTTTACAGAAAAGGGAAAATATATATCAGAATACAGTAATATATAATAATGATTAAACATAATTAATTAAATTAATTAGAAATATACCACATAGGTTCTGTTAAAGTCAGAAACCTGTCAATGGCACTTACAGAAATTAAATAATTTTATATGAGGGGTTGTATACAATCTGTCAAACTGAAACCTGTTACTATAAAATTCCCATCAATTGGACTAAGAATGCTGTTAGAACAAAACTTTTGGTATCTGAAATGTCCTCGAATAATTCTCAAACCTAAGGCGTTTAAATTTTTTTTAATTTAATAAAAAAATAACATAAATATAAATTGTCAAATTAACATTCGTAAAAGAGATAACAATAAATAAAAGAGATAACAATAAATAAAACAAATAACAAATCTTATGAAGAAGCTAGAAAAGTTGCTAGAACGAATTATTTTTCCTCTAGAGATATTTACTAGACGCTCAAACGTATAGCAGTTAAAAAAAGTAAAATATCTTTGCATGAGGGGTTGTATACAAACTGCCAATTGAAACTTTTTATAAAAAAATTCCACGTAACTGAACCCAGAATGCGGTAAGAAATTTAAAAAAAAGGATCTGAAAATGTCCTCGAATGACGCTGAAACTTATGACACACAAATATAAAAATAATAAATAAATAAATAAATAATATATCAAATAGAATTTCTCAAATAAAAAAAATTGGTTCTCTACAAAAGAAACTAGAATTATTGCGAGGACGAATTTTTTTTATTCCAGATGTCTTTGATAGATGCTCAAACGAATAGCACTTACAGAATTAGGATTTCTGAAAATCTTAGAGACTGGCGCTTTGTTAGAAAGAAATTCCAACAAGTGTATTTAAATTTGTGGGGTAATTGGTGTTTTCAGTTTTTAATTCCGAAAAGGTCGGGGGGCCAACATCACAAAACGAAGGCCCCTCCAGATATTCTTTTGCTTATAACGTTTTTCAGTTTGTCGCTCAAACACGCTCAAACGACGCTCAAACTAATGCCGTTTTCAGTTTTTAAATCCGAAAAGGTCGGGGGGCCAACTTCACAAAATGAAGGCCCCTCCGCCTATTCTTTTGCTTATAACGCTTTTCAGTTTGTCGCTCAAACGAAAATTTTTATATCTCAAACACGCTCAAACGACGCTCAAACGAATGGCGTTTTCAGTTTTTAAATCCGAAAAGGTCGGGGGGCCAACTTCACAAAACGTAGGCCCCTCCGCCTATTCTTTTGCTTTTAACGCTTTTCAGTTTGTCGCTCAAACGAAAATTTTTGTCGCTCCAACACGCTCAAACGACGCTCAAACGAATGGCGTTTTCAGTTTTTAAATCCGAAAAGGTCGGGGGGCCAACTTCACAAAACGAAGGCCCCTCCGCCTATTCTTTTGCTTATAACGCTTTTCAGTTTGTCGCTCAAACGAAAATTTTTGTCGCTCAAACACGCTCAAACGACGCTCAAACGAATGGCGTTTTCAGTTTTTAAATCCGAAAAGGTCGGGGGGCCAACTTCACAAAACGAAGGCCTCGAATTTTAACTTGCTTATAATTTTTTTCAGAATGTCGCTCAAACGAAAATTTTTGTCGCTCAAACGCGCTCAAACGACGCTCAAACGAATGCCGTTTTCGGTTTTTCAATCCGGAAAGGTCGGGGGGCCAACTTCACAGACCTGTTTCTTACAGCTAAACAGCTCAGAGGTCCGATGAAGTTGGAAGGGGAGGAGGGTCAATTTTAACTTTGAAATTTGCGATTTGAGAAAAATCCTGACGTGATGGTTTAAAATGAAGGTCATTTTCGGATTCAGCGCTAAAAAATACATAAGAATCAATTTTCAAAAGCTAAAAAACAAGCCACAACCCAAAATTTGAAAGACAGTGCAATCTAACAGCATTTTATAATCTGTATGATTTTGTAAACAATTGAGGCTGTTGTTTTAAATACTTTTATTTAACAAAAATTCAGTTATTTTTATCCTCTTATATGTTCAGTAGAAATTGTATATTTTGCATTAATATGTCAGAATGATTATAGATTTCACTTTCATATTAGATTGCAATGTTAATTTTGCTCTCAACTTTTTTTTTTTTTTTTTTTTTTTTTTGATATATCTGAAAATTATTTCTATTTCTACTACATTTGTGAATGACCCCTATTTCGCAGCAAAAAATATACTCCAACTTTAAACAGCTATTACTCGGTGAGTTTTAATGTTAGATGAATGGGACTTTTTTTGTTTTACTTGTTAGTGTCACAGTAAATTTTTACTAAATATCACTTATAGGACCGGGGGGCCGTATAAAAATTTAAGTTTCGTAATTTTTTAATAAATGTTTTTCTTGACCAAAATCGCTTTAAACATAATTCTATACTTTATTTAAACCATTTTTGTAATTGGAAGTATGCATCTAGGACAAACGGTTGAGAAAATAAAGGTCGGTCAGGTTATACGTGGACACGCTGTATATAAATTATTTTTTTTTTCGAAAATGGGTATTTAACAGTGCCCAAAATGGATACACAGTAGTAACCAAAACAGGCATGACTCAATTTGGGCACATACCCAAGAATCTTTCGACCGAAATTGGGTTTTATATTTTTCCGCGTACTTCTGTTGCTAAAATGTTGAAAACGTTTGAATGACACCATGATTTATGAACAAATTTATTTGAAAGTTATAGCTATGGATAGCTGGTGGAATTCTTACCCTCTTAAAGGCTAATTTCTAGCCGTCAGACTCATTCAGAGTTGCTAATTTTTGGGGCGTTCGTAATTATATAAATACATAGCATCTATAGTCGTCTTCTGGTACATCCGTCTGTCCGCATATAGCAGCGCAAAAACTACCCAACCGAATGGTTTGAAAGTTAATATACGTGGTAGAGTCAAAAAGTTCTTGGAATAGGTCAATTACAAATTATTAAAAAATAGAACAATAATTTTACCTTATTGGACTTCAAAGTACTTTCCTCCTGCATCCACACACTTCTTCCAGCGTTCGTATAACTATTCAAAACACTCCTTGATTCCATTTTTGGAGACGTCCTTCAGTTGCTTCGTCGCATTTTCGATCATCTCATCTGAATCCATAAAACTGTGTTCGTTTAATTTCATTTTCAGCCGTGGAAACAGGTAAAAATCCGTTGGTGCTAGGTCGGGAGAATAAGGAGGATGTTCCAGAGTGGTAACACTGTGTCTGGCAAGGTAATTTTTCACAATAAGAGCGCGATGTGGTGGAGCATTGTCGTGTAGAAGAAACCAATCATTTGTTGTACATTTTCAGGTCGTTATCGTCTGATTGCATCTGGTAGTCTTTAAGGATCTCCAAATAAAATTCTTTATTGACAGTTTGGCCTTCAGGAATAAATTCGTAGTGAATGATGCCCTCGTAATCGAAAAACACCTTCAACACCACTTTCCCTCGGCTTTTGTCCAAGCGAAATTTTTCCTTCCTTGGTGATGTTTTTGCTGACCATTACGAAAACGCCTATGCCGTCGTTTCCGTATGCTTTCTTCAGCAACTCGAGCATCTCAGAAGGCGATTTCTCGAGCAAAACGCAGAATTTGATGTGTGCACGCTGCTCTAAAGACGACATTTCAAAATCCGACGAATGAAAAATTCGCTTTGTCAGAAATGATCTGCAGCTAACGCCAACAGTACCGTAAATGAATTCCAGATGCATGTGTGTTTTCCTTATCAGTGCTGCCAACCTCCAAAAAAGGTATTTCTTCTCCAACGAAAACCTGCATGAATGTAGGCGACCATTCTGTCAATTTATTGACTCTACCTCGTATATAATCGTTACAGAATTTTGTCGAGTCATTTCAAATTTTATGAAAATTGAATCGAAACTTTAGAAGATACTAATAATTTTTTTCTTCATTCCATTAAATCCTATCACACGTAATTAATTCATTGATATCCCATGATAGGTAATGATTCTAGGTTGCCATGGTGATTACGTCACATTTAAGATGGAGTCATCTTATTATCGTATTACTGAATTTAAAACCTAATTTGTGTACTAAAATTGTTTAATTATAGCAATCCTATAATCCACCGACTGTTTTTTGGATAGATGTTTCCAGAGAAATAGATATTAAATGGAAAAAGAGTCTAAATACGGACTTCAAGTTCTGAAAATTTCAAAACTAGACTTAAGTTTAACACTGGAATTTTCAGTAAATGTCAACAAAAGATAAAATGTTGCCAACTTAAAATGTATTTATTTTATTACGGAGATTAATCGTATCATAATAACAGACGATATAATTCATTTCACTGAAATAATAACAGTACGAAGGCACCTCATTTGTCACGTTTGACGTACAATTTCCACCTTATTAATAATTGTGCAACCGAAAAAGTTGTAAAACAATATATTTTGTAAAATTTTAGATTTTCTTATCATATATATATATATATATATATATATATATATACAATTTTTCTGGCAAATAAGTGTATGATGGGCTTTTCATACATTATAAAATCAAAATTTTATTCAAAAATCCTGGTACCATTCTCGCATTTGGGAATTAAAATTAAGTTGGATACATAATATCCCACCCCCTTTCAAAGGGATAAAATCTATACCAATATTAAGTAACGTTGGTTTCTTTGTAGGAGGTAATTTCTGGAACTACCAAACCGATTTCAAAAGTAATGGTGACAGTCAGTGGCTGCTCCAACATAGACTATATATTATGTCGATGCCAGGGAGTGCAGGAGCGAAAAACATTCTAAAATTGCGATTTTTGTGATACTGAAGGGGCTATAAACTTGAAATTTCACATGGTAGTTACTTATAAGATGTAAATACTCACTAAGAACAGTTTTTAAAAAAAATTGAAATTTAAAAAAATGCAATTGGTGAAAAGCGTTCTAAAAATGTTCTAAATTACGATTTCTATTCATTTTTTAAGAAGAACTTGAAATTTGACATGTCTGCTACTTTTAAGACGCAACTGCTCGTCCAGAATTCGAAATTTAAAAGAATGCAATTGGGGAAAAGTGTTCTAAAAATGTTCTAAATTACGATTTCTATTGATTTTTTAAGGGAAAGAACTTGAAATTTGACATGTCTGCTACTTTTAAGACGCAACTGCTCGTCCAGAATTCGAAATTTAAAAGAATGCAATTGGGGAAAAGTGTTCTAAAAATGTTCTAAATTACGATTTCTGTTGAATTTTTAAGGAGAAGAACTTGAAATTTGACATGTCTGCTACTTTTAAGACGCAACTGCTCGTCCAGAATTCGAAATTTAAAAGAATGCAATTGCGGAAAAGTGTTCTAAAAATGTTCAAAATTACGATTTCTATTGAATTTTTAAGGAGAAGAACTTGAAATTTGACATGTCTGCTACTTTTAAGACGCAACTGCTCGTCCAGAATTCGAAATTTAAAAGAATGCAATTGGGGAAAAGTGTTCTAAAAATGTTCTAAATTACGATTTCTATTGATTTTTTAAGGGGAAGAACTTGAAATTTGGCATGTCTGCTACTTTTAAGACGCAACTGCTCGTCCAGAATTCGAAATTTAAAAGAATGCAATTGCGGAAAAGTGTTCTAAAAATGTTCTAAATTACGATTTCTGTTGAATTTTTAAGGAGAAGAACTTGAAATTTGACATGTCTGCTACTTTTAAGACGCAACTGCTCGTCCAGAATTCGAAATTTAAAAGAATGCAATTGCGGAAAAGTGTTCTAAAAATGTTCTAAATTACGATTTCTATTGATTTTTTAAGGGGAAGAACTTGAAATTTGACATGTCTGCTACTTTTAAGACGCAACTGCTCGTCCAGAATTCGAAATTTAAAAGAATGCAATTGCGGAAAAGTGTTCTAAAAATGTTCTAAATTACGATTTCTGTTGAATTTTTAAGGAGAGGAACTTGAATTTTGACATGTCTGCTACTTTTAAGACGCAACTGCTCGTCCAGAACGTTTACTTAAAAGAATCGAAATTTAAAAGAATGAAATTGGGGAAAAGTGTTCTAAAAATGTTCTAAATTACGATTTCTATCGAATTTTTAAGGAGAGGAACTTGAAATTTGACATGTCTGCTACTTTTAAGACGCAACTGCTTGTCCAGAACAGTTAGTTAAAAAATTCGAAATTTAAAAGGGTGCAGGAGGAAATGACGTTCTAAAAATGCGATTTGTATGTGATACAGTTGGTATATAAGCCTGAAATTTGGCATGGTGGTTACCTTTAAGGTGTAAATTGTCGCTAAGAAAGGTTTAAAAAAAAATTTATTTAGAAGGATGAAGTGAGCGGAAAACATGTAAATTATGATTTATTTGGAACTGTTAAGGCTAGAAACTTAAAATTTGGCATGGCTGTTACTCTAGACTAGAAATTTAAATGCACTCCCACAACAGTTTTCTAAAAATTCAAAATTTAAAAGGGTTCACGAGCAAAAAAGTTCTAAAATTGCAATTTATGTGACACAGTTCGTAAGCTTGGAATTCGGCATGTTGTTTACTTTTAAAATATAAATGCTGGCTAAGAACTGTTTCTAATATATTCGAAATTTAAAAAGGTGACATGAACGTAAAACGTTCTAATAACGTTCTAAATTACGATCTAGTTGGATTTATTCGAGTTAGAAACTTGAAATTTATAGTATAGTGCTTACTTTTAAGATGCCGGTACACGGTATAAACAGTTGATTAAAAATTCGAAATTTAAAGGTGTGAAATGAGCTGAAAACGTTCTAAATTACGGTTTATTCAGAATTGTTAGGAGAAACTTAAAATGTGACATGTCTGTTATTTTTATAGCGTAAATACTCGCACAGAACAGTTATTACAAAATTCGTAATTTAAAAGTGTGAATAAGCAAAAAACGTTCTAAAATTGATATTTTGATAAACTTGAAATTTGGCATGGAGGTTATTTTTAAGATTTCATTGCTCGCTAAAAACGGTTTCTAAAAAAATCGAAGTTTAAAAGGGTGAAATGAGTGGAAAACGTTCTAAATACCTTCTAAACTATGATTTATGTTAGGGATAGAAACTTGAAATTTTACACGGCTCTTACTTTAGAGACATAAATTCATCCACAGAACAGTTTTTAAAAAAAAGTAGACAGTTTAATGTGTGCAGGAATAAAAAAACTTCTAAACTTGCAATTTCTGGTGATATGATTGTTATAGAAGCTTTGATAACTAGAAGCTTGGGATTTTGCATGGTGGTTACTTTTAAGATGTAATTGCTAGTTAGAACGGTTTCTAAAAAAATCGAAAATTAGGAGGGTGAAATAAGTGGGAAACGTTCTAAAAACCTTCTAAACTATGATTTATCTGAAATTGGTAAAACTTGAAATTTTACACGGCTGTTACTTTAGAGACATAAATTGATCCACAGGACAGTTTTTTGAAAATTTAGAAATTTTAAAGTGTGCAGGAAGAAAAATCGTTCTAAAATTGTGATTTATGTGATATAGTTGTTATAGAAGCTTGGAATTTGGCATGATGGTTAGTTTTAAGATGTAAATGGGGTTTCAAAAAAAATTCGAAATTTCAAATGAAAAAGGAAATGAGCAGGAAACCTTCAAAATATATTCTAAATTACCCTTTTTTTAAAAATTAATTTTAGTTCATCTCATTCGATTAAGAGTCTCTTGTTCGTCTAACGCAGTATAAAATTGAAGTTTATTCAAAATGTCAAATGTGTGTTCAAAATGTTCTTAATTAATAATTATACACTAATTAATATTTCAGCTCTGCTGAAATTACGCTGTAGATTACTGAAATACAAAGGATGTGAATTATCACTTTACTAAACAGCGTACAATCATTAGAGTGAAAAAAATGTCTAGCATTTTCTCACTGTTATATGGCAAGGCTACAACCTCGCAGCACAAGATGGAGAGTAAATCATGAGCACAACACCGTTGGCATACATGAGACAAATCAAACCCAGTATCGGTGAATATTTATACACTAATGAATATTACCCTGGTTTGCACATTTTTTCACTCTAATGGTTGTACGCTGTTTAGTAAAGTGATAATTCACATCCTTTGTATTTCATTAATTAATAATATTTGAATTATCCGTAGCTGTATAATCTCCTCTAATAAAAACAGGCATACGAATTGGTATATGTAAAAAATTACGCGAGCAAAGCCCTGGCGTTTGGTAGTAATAATGTAAATTATTTATGAAGTTGAAACACGCAATAAATGTCTTTCTAAAGAGTGCAGCAGCTTACTTTTCATACTTACAGCTATTCTTTAATTTTTATACCTTTTAATAATCTTCCCTCTAATAAAAATATTACAAGGTAAAAGTATATGGTAAAACTTCAAAATTCGTAAAATGGCCGTTATAATTCATCCTTTGTAATATTCAAGGGAGGATCTAGAGAGCCTTCAAGGTAGGGTCTATATTACAAACATGGAATTTAGATGTAAGGAGGGATTTTCCATTTGTCTGAACAAAACATAACTCCACAGTACATAGAACGGCTAATTAGACCAAACATTACAATATAACAAGACTTTCCAACTTTTCTACCAGTAGTCATTTTGAGATGGTTTGAATGTTGTTTGCATCAGTATATTTTAGTGTTTTCAAAAAGAGAAATGAAAATCTATTACCTTAAATTTATGGATACTTTCTCCATTCATGTGTGAAAAATATTGCAAAGATTTATTATTGTCGTCTATGCCTGTTCTGAGGACGATGGACTTCCTGTGTCCAGAATAATTGTAACAGGTATTTGAGAAAAGTATAATGCACATGAAACTGCTTGTTTGTATATTTCCAAAGTAGTTCCATAAATAATACTCTGAAATTTATTAAAGAAACATTTATGCACCAGCTATGGATAGCTGGTTGAATTCTTAACCTCTTAAAAGCTAATTTCTAACCGTTAGTCTCCTTAACAGTTGCAAATTTTCAATAACTGTGTAGCTGGAAAAGTTGTAAGATATATTTTATAAAATTTTAGATTTTCTTGTATTATATACGTGGCAAAAAAAAAAGTGTTGATTTTACAGTAGAATACTGGCACCCCAGCTGCCAGTATTATACCGTAAAATTAACGGTAATAAACAGTAAAATAAGCAGTAATACGCTACCGCGCATGCGTGCCACTATTATACTGTAAAATCAACGCCTTTTTTTTTTTTTTTTTTTTTTTTTTTTTTGGCAGTGTATATGTATATTCATACAATTTTTCTGGTAATTTTAGAATTGTTATTTAAATGAATATATAAGAAAGAAGAATGCAGCCATCTTATCCTCTTCAGACTTCAGAATCACAAATGTAAATCTCTATTCTTTTCCTTATAAAAACTAAACTGTTTGATTTTTTTACATTTTTACTTTACTTCTACATAGCCTTTTTTTGTTTTGTTTTTGTTTTGTTTTTTTGTTTTGTTTTTTGCTTTGAAACAAAATCAATAAATTGCAACACTGATGCTTATTTCCTCAAAAAGTAAATGTTATTCTCATCTGAGTTTGCAAAATGCCTGCCAAACAACGTAACCAAGAGAGTAAGAAATTATCATAATTATTTAACTTAAACTCTTTACAATAAACATTTGTGAGGGTTTGTAGATCATTCACTTGTTTAAAGCCCTTCAATTTGTTTTTGCGGGAATTTAGGTTATTAATAATTAAATTGATATTTTTAAAAGTCTAGTAATTTTAGATCCATATTGTGGACTTAAATTATTAATCTCCTAAAGTATCAATTTCAGAAAAAGGGCTCTCTCTATTATATGGTATCATTTTGTTTCTGCAAAAGTAATGAATGTATTTGTAGCGTTATTTTACCTTCAGGGCCCAAGAGGTTAGACACTTTAGTAACTGAAACGCATTAAAACTGCCTTAGATTGGAGACACTTTACCATCGACCAAAGGAAACCTCATCACCCTTCGCTTGGATCAGACATTGTTTATATTTATTATTTATTTTCTTTTTGAGGAATAATTATAATAGCAGAAGGATTTAATTCACATTTTTATCAAAAGATACAGAATGTGGTAAATTAGACAATACTAAAATAATTCTACAATTAACTATGAATACTTACATCATATCCATACTGAACTGTTGCAGACCATTCTCCAAGTACTGGATACGTGGGAAACTTGTACACATGCGTGACAAAGGCTTTTCTAAGCTCAGCTTTTTTCTTCCCGTCGAAAAGTTTTTGCTCCACGATTGAATCGTTGGGATTCTAAAAATAAATTTAAATCTATTTCCTATAAAATAATAAAATATCTAAATATTCGTTTGATTTTTACTTTTTTTCAAACTTAAGTATGCTAAACATAAACATCCATTGATTTTTACTTTCTTTTATATACATAAGGAGAAAGTATTGGAATCGTAAAAAATTCTCACTTCCGTTTTTTGATGGATTTACTCTTTTTTGGATATACTCAACACGATTCGACTACTTTTGGAAAATCCGCCTATAAAATATTTATAGTCTCCGCCTATAATATTTTGGTTTTATTCCTAAATCTGTCTATATGTATGTGGCACAAATTTTGTCGGACTTTTAAGAACTATCTCAAGAATTCAAGCACAGAATTTCATCAAAAATCATATTCTTTTAGAGCTTGAAATAAATTGGTGCTGAGATTAGGTTTGAGTGTGGATCACCCATCAGGTGGCACTGTAGGCTGTGTTTTTCATGATTTCTCTGATAGCTTTTTCTCGGCATCTGTGGGATGGAATATCATCAAACATCATATTATATTAGACCTTGACATAAATTGGTACTAATTAGGTTTGTGTGTATTTTTCTCAACAGGTGGCGCTGCTGTGCTGTGTTTTTCCTTGATAGTTATATCTCGGATACCTTGATAGTTATATTTCCTTGATTGTTATATCTCGGAATGTATCGGAGGGAATTTCACGAAATTTAGTATGTAAGATATTTATTAAAAATTATATTGATTCAGTTTCGGCTATATTCATTCAACAGGGGGAGCTGTTGTTGATATGCTGTGTTTTTCACGATTTCCGTTATAGCTATATCTCAGCAACTATGAGATAGAATTTCACCAATCTGTAAGATAGTTGTAAAAAAATATGTGGATTCAATTTTGGTATTATTCCTTCAACAAAGGTCACTTCTAGGCTATTTTTGCGATTGGACATTGGACCGGTTTCTATTGGGTAGAAATGCATCAAATTTCATATTTGAAGTTATTGATTAAAAATCTATATACTGGTAAAATTTTGTATTTGAATACTGAACAGGGGACGCTGTTAAGCTGTGCTTTTTTTTCACTAATAACAGAGTTTTAGAGTTTAACAGTTTACTAAAAGGTTTTTTTTTCTCTTTTTTTTTTTAGATAACATGAAACTTATACCGTAAATAATTTTCGAGCAAGGTAATCCCACGTCATTGTTAAATGATGTACATAAATATTTATGTATAATTAAAATTAAAAATACATCAGATTGACGTTTCGGTCGACTTCTACGACCATCTTCAAAATGTGATGTTAAATTGAATTAATTTATTTAATTTAACATCATATTCTGAAGATGGTCGTAGAAGTCGACCGAAACGTCCATCTGATGCATTTTTAAGTTTTAATTATACATAAATATTTATACGGCATTTAGTTATAAGGTGTGATTTACCTTGCACAAAAATTATTTACGATAATGTTTTGATGGTGCAATGGTACAGTTCAATCAATGAAACATATATATTCTATGATACGAAAACTCTTAATTTAATTAAACAGACAAGGCCGAGTGATGAGTAATTCAAATGCCCGTCTGTACATTTCTATCATATTGACCACCATTTACTGTAAGTCACATTCTAGAACTTAGAACCATCTACGCAGAGTGCTGATAGGAAAAATGTGAGGGAGCCAATGTCAGAGAACATTTAACAAAGGGAATTTAATTCTGGATAAAAGGTCACAAAGCACTTGAGACGCTAACTTTTGATTTCTTTTTAAAATTAGCCAAGATATTAATTAAAATTTCTCAACGAATGCTAATTAGCGAGCTTCAATTGTCCTCAACTCGCAAGCGTCACGATCGTTTCCACGCATGCCCGGGGAAAGCGTGGAACTTCAAGCAGAAAGGTAGGAAAAGGTTCCGTTTTTCTACCGCTTAAAATTTCATCGCCAAAACTACACTAAAAATAAGAATACCTACGAATAAACGACACTTTCGTGGTTCTAACAGTATCTTTCACTTTAAAAAAATAATATTTAATATTTTAAAAAAAAATCTTCTCTTGCAAGCAGCAGGCGTTACTGAATGACATGATGTATCACGTGTGTTTATCGAAAAGCTGGGTAGGGTATATATAATTTTGCTGGTTTCGCGTTAGCCTACATGACTCGGGAGACATAAAAATTCCGCTTTGCAGCCAAGAGATGAAAGTACGCGTGGCTTTAACATGAAAAATATTAATGATTTTAAATTGCGTTTTTAAAAATATTAAAATTTAATAACTCAACAACTAATTGACTGATTTGAATGCTTTATCCAAATTTTCCATTTATTAAACCAATATTTTTTATTTCTAGACTAGATTTTTTTGTTGTTTTATGTAGGTATATTTACGTTACAGTGATTGCCACTTTTATGACCACTCAATGCGATACTGAAGACCCCCCCCCCCCGCCGCACTACTAAGTTTTTATATTACATTTAAAGGTAAATTAAATATAATATTTAAAGAAATCCCGAGCAACATAGAGTGGTTTTGCTGGTATGATTATACAAACAGAATATTTTTTAAAGAATCATTTAGAAAATAATTTTGTTTACATATACATTTATTATTATAGCACAATAGGAAATATCTGAAAATGTATAAAGAATTTTAAGACAATAAGAAATGGTAATATACTTACTCTGATCTGTAACTGAAACGTTTCATATGAAGGTAGTGAATCTTCATTCAGTGGAATGATTCTAAACGAGACTGAAAATACATTTGACGAAATTCTTTTTTAAAACATTAATTAAATATATCAAAATACTTTATAAGACAGAAATATATGGTTAAAACAAAATTTCTCACTTTTATTTAGTTTCATTTTGCATTCGAATACATTAAAATAATTATTTTCTACAATACAAAAATATAAAAATATATTTTTAAGAACTAATTTAGTTTCTAAGCTATTTAAAATGTATTTCTGTGTACTACTATTAATACATGCGATCGAATTTAGCATTAAAGATAAATTAATATTAAAAGATTTAAAATTTATAATTCCTCGGATTGTTATCCATGTAAAATTAACACATTTTCAAACCTTGATAAATTTAATTCATTTATAGCACTTTTACCTTTGTTTTAAAATATGTCCGCATTTAATTGTCAACATTCCAACTGTAAGCGTGAGACAAAACATAAATAAATAAATTTCCTATTTTTTAACTTTGTGGTTGTTCTTGCCAGAAATAAAATCTATGAAAGTAACGTAAAAATTTAAGATTTTTACATAAACTTTAAGGGTTTTGTTTAGAAATTCGACACAGTCAGAATATTTCCGGATCATAACATAAAATTCAAATTGCAAATGTAATAACAACAATACGTGCAGTTTATCAGTGAAAATTGTTTTTGTCAAAATTATATAAGGACTGAAAAAAAATACCTCTATCTTTGGGCGTATAAATGGGTTTGTCAGTCTGAATGAACATGTATCCATACTTCTCGTTAATTGGAATCATGAGCTCCTTGTGGTAACCCCGAAAATGTGCTGTCAGATAAACATATTTTGGAATTCCTGGAGCTGATAGAAATCCAGATGGAAAATTCCCAGTGTCAAGTCGGATTTTGAAGAGCTGGGGCTTACCTGTAAATGTGTTATGTACGTTAATTTATGTACACATCATGCAGTCTATTACGATATAAAAAGAGTAAAACCGTCAAGTATGATGGTATGTCAAGTAATACAGGCTGCTGACAAATAACAAAAGTTATTTTTCAGCAGATGACACTAACAATTAAACTCTACTAATTTCTTTAAATTGATCAATTAGTAAAAAGTTAAAGTAATTATCTGGAGTAACTTTTGTGTGTTTGCAAACTAAATAAATGCATAGATAAATAATAATTATATAATAAATTTAAATTAAAATTTGTAATTTAATTATTTATAAAGTTTATTATTCTAGATGTGTTTCTGGATTTTCTGCAGAATCGGAGCTACGATTGATCGTGCAGTGCCAGCGTTCCCTCACATTTGTAAAATCTTGGTATAACTACTGAGTGCTTTAGTTCTATCTTTGGTGCCAACTTCACTATTGATGATTCTTCAGGTTCAAAATTTTGATTGGACTTGCCAGATTACGTATTTCAGGCGATTACAAAATCCTGTACCAATTTCTACACTTTGCGAGGCTTGAAGCCACTTATTTTGAAAGTGTGATTAACAAATAGTTTTATAAAAGTCATAATCATAGTACAAGGCAAATAATTGACTCTTCATATGATTAATGGAAAATAAAACTGTGTCATGAATTTCATGTATTATATACAAACGAATTTCTGTTAACACAAGTATAATTTATATTGATTTAAATTGCGTGAATGAGGCTTTGAACTTTATTCAGTGTATTTGAGAAACATTTGTTCGTACGATAACATTTTTAAAAAGGTGTAGCAGTGAAAGCATATTTATATTTACAAAGTATAACCCGTTGGTCTAAAACAATGTCAGATAAATGTATACAATAACGACAGTAAAAATAATGTAATTCAAAGATGTGTGGCAGCAATTCAAACAAACCAAGTACGTACAATCTAATTTCGCAAATATAAATTAAGTTTCTTTTAAGAATTTCAGCAATGAAAAAATTTGTAAGAATAAATCATGATCATAGGAAAACAAAATAAATAATTATCTCAACGCTTTTATGCAAACACCATTAAACAATTCCTAATTTTTTTTTAATCATGTTAATTCATTTTGATAAACTCTATCCTAAAACTTTCCAACAAAATAATCTGCAAATTATTAAAAAAAAATAATTTAAAACGTTTTAGCCATTGTTGAGTTAGTCTGCCGCAGACATAGATAATATAACTGTATAGACAAAGCAAAACATTAAATTTAATAAAATATGTACTACGGCAATGCAGATAAATTTTCAAGAGTGTGGGAAGGGAATCAATGCTGCAGATGAAGTCTGCAGTGATACTCGAGACCTGGTGCACTTTGCAGCCCTATACATAAAAGTTAGAGAACTGATAAAATTTCTCTGTTAAAATCATATTATACATATATTTTTTTATACTTTTAATTTTTATGATTGTATTTTTAAATGTTAATTTCACGCCAAAAGCGAGTTAAGTCGCCAAATAGGGTGCTACGAATCCAAACCACTTCTCACTCACACACAGCAGAAAATTATGACATTCGGCTAGGGTTGGCCGTAAAAAATTCTACTGTGATGAATGAAGCCAATATCGCACCCCCAAAAATGCAATTATAATGTTGTATTTTTTCAAAATGAAATTCATAGGTTTTTAAAGGAATTTTTAAACTTATTTTCAATATTTTATTCCTTACTATTAACTAATTTGTATTTTAAAGTACTTTTTTCAAAAAAACTTCTATGTTAATAGTCCGATAAGTGGTCTCGAAAATTGCATTTTCTGCTGTAAAATCAAAAGATATGATTTTAACAGAAAATTTTCATCGATTCTCAAACTTCGTAATATAGGGCTTTAAAATGCACCAGGTCTCAATGCTAGGTGCGAGCTGCACCAAAAGTGGTTCCATTGTTAGCGTAATTTTTTTGTAAAATCCAAAATCTGGTACAGGAATTATCTCGATGGCCGCATTTATGTTTTTACAATCATATGTCTATATATTATAATGAAGTACTATTATAAACTAAATTTTAATACATAAATATTAATTTTAACTAATTTTAATAATTTAATGTCATTTGCGGGGTGGATAAGGTCCATTAATTAATAATTGGTGAAGTTCCTGAAGGTGATATAAAACGCTACAGACCAGGCACACTATTCTGCACCAATATTGGGGTTATTAATCAGAACTTTTTTTAGAAGATTTATCTTTATTTTTATTGTTTCAGATTTTAAAAAGAATCACGATATCTTTTAAGAATACTTTTCACAAAATATACATTTTACAGTTTGTATATATTTTTCATTCATATGCTGACATGCCGGGCCATGTTAAATGAACTCGCAGGCCGCGTTGTGAGTACAACGGATTCTATGGGTTTTTTAATCAATACATTATTTTTAAAATATATTTTTAATCACTTTCAAATTGAAAACTAGTCGTTGGGGGCCACCGTAATACTTACCCATCATGGATATGCATCATGTAAAATATTAAAATAAAAAATGTGTAAACTACTTATAAAATGCATTGCAATTCGAATAAACTCGTGGCTTGATGACGTCATAAACTTTGAAGGCTTAACTACTGAATTGCTTAAAAAGAAACATCCTTATAACTACAAAAACAATAATCCTATTAAATAGCGGTTTATTGCATCTGATTATGCGTCTCATTTCCAATTAAAATATATCTTTGAATTGAAATTTGGATGAAATACAGGGTCACGAAAAATCGAAGAGTGTGTTAAATAGGATTACAAATATCTCGGGAACTCATGATCCGATCGACTTCCTGCTTTATGCAAAATTTATGTTTTTTTATTGTCTTTTATATTCCCTCCTTAAAATAAACAATTTCGAAAATTTTTATATATCTTTTATGAGAACGAATATTTCGAGAGTCCGAAAAAACTAGTTCCGGAAAATCGAGGTTACTGAAATTCAATAGGCTTCATCCCATTATTACATACTAAGTACGTACCCAATTTCAAGTCTCTATCTCAATTTGTTCGGGAGATAGAGCGTTTACAGACACACAGACACACAGACGGACGGCAATTTTTTTTTTCTAAAAATATGATTTTCGGAATCTCCAGTGTCTGAAACGTGTAAATCCGTCAAAAAATTTTTTTCGATTTTCAAAACGATTTCAACACTTACCCTATACTACGTATGATGGGTAAGTAATATCAATTGCCATTAAATTCTACGAGAAACAATTAAAATCATTGGTTTTAAAAGTGAAACAAAGCAGAATAAAATAATCTTTTTTCTTCATCTCAAAACTACATGGCGTATTAAATCTAATAATGAACATATCCTTCCTAACAATCCAATTAGTTATGCAGTATAAAACTGAAATAATAATAGAATACCTGGATCTATATTCACAGTGGTCTGAGTTATATTTGTTACTTTTCCTGGGTGATCTTGTACATAGATATTTACAGGTCCTCCAAAGCTTCCGTCGGTGGCAACTCCGATAACTTCGTCTGAATTCAATCGTAAAGATTTTGGAGCCGCTACATAATAATTCCTATAATATAAAAATACAAATGTTTACAATGGATAAGAATTTGTATCTGCATAAATTAGCCACCATATAAATGAACCACGCATTTACGACTAAAATCTGTTCAATAAAATGGCTGATCATAACAGATAACAATATTTATATCATGATTTCTCTCTAATTTTTCATTTAATTCCTACTATTAGCTCACACTCTCTATATATTTATATATCGTGTTCAAATTTTCAATCGTTAATAAAATACTCTTTATTCATCCATTCAAGATCAAATACATTTTTTAAATCTTGTACAGGATGACAATTGGTGTTAATACAGTTAAAAAAAATTAACAGCTCAATTAGTTAAAACATTTTTTTTTTTTTTTTTTTGGAAAATGGTTATTTAACAGTGCCCAAAATGGATACACAGTGGTAACCAAAACAGGCATGACCCAATTTGGGCACATACCTAAGAATCTTTCAACCCAAATTGGGTTTTATTTTTTTCGGTGTAGCAATGATACGGGGTCCGCCCGTCTCATCACGGTATCATTCGAGGCTAACGAAAAAGAAATGCTACCGCGGTGCTTTACGCGTATCTTTTTTTACAGACCGCCAGAGTCACGTGATGCTCGAATGCGCCAATGAAGGTGTACGAAAAGAGAATCACGTCACTCTAGCGGTCTGTACAAAAATATAAGTGAAATGCACCGCGGTAGCCTGTCTTTTTCGTTAGCCTCGGTATCATTCCTGACGGCTAGATTGATATCATTCTTTTCTATTTTCATGAGAAAGTATTTAGGATTAATATTTATTTCTATATAAGAAAAGATTTTTAAATGAAAAAATTAACCTTGAAACAATTTAAAGATGTTATTAGAGCCTGAGCCCGGGCTCGATTGTTATACCGATCTTCGGTCGGGAGGACAAGAGCTCAATTTGAACTTTTATTTATTCACAAATTTAAAAAATAAAGAATTTTCTATTTAAGAAGAATATAATGTATAAATGGGAAATAAGAATGTAATCTAAATTTCTTTAAATGTTTTAAATTCCTTTAAAAAATCAGTTTGAAATGGAATTAAATTGTTATTGGTGGGGTATAAAAAGAAATATTCTATATGATCCTGAAGCCTTTACATGGTTAGTGTTAGTAAAATAAAGAAACCATGGGATAGTTTTTGATCGCTTATTCTATCTTCGATTTCTATTTGAGGTCCTTTTTCAGAATTACTGAAAAAAAAAAAAAAAAAAAAAAAAAAAAAAAAAAAGAAAAGAAAACTTATGCCTTTCCGCCATAGTTGTGCAGTGATATTTTGAAAGAATAAAAATTGTGACTTTTTCAGATTTCTGCCGTTGGCTGAGTATAAAAAACAAATTTGTAAATTTAAACAGATTTTCAGGCACATCAAAATCATGAAACGTTGTCATGAGGGAGTATTTAGGATTAAAATTATTTCTATATAAGAAAATAATTTTAAATGAAAAAAAAATAATCTTGAAACAATTTAAAGATGTTATTAAAATTCTTCTACTGCGTACTTTCGGTATCGGGCTCGGGGGGAGGAGGAGGGGGGGGGGGGTCTTACTCTGATGGCACAAAACTTTTCGGGTTCGGATTTCAAATCGTCGGGTTCGGGCTCCGAAAAAAGAGCCCGAACTCATCTGTATTGTGTACAAACTTCCCTGTTCTTTTTGCCAAGAAGTATTTTTTAATTCGTCTCATTTTTAATAATAGTTTTTGTCTATTTAGTTATACATATATACTTTCAGTTGGCATGATGCTTAAAATCTGGAAAAAATTGTTTCAAATGATGCTTGGGTTAATAGAGACTTTCCTGAAAAAAAAAATCTACATTTACACGGTCCCTAGTTTTTATAAAGTGTATATATTTTTTAAAATTGCATGTTTATCAGAAGTTAAACTGATTTTTAAGGGGAGGGGGCAATCATTATGCAATGCAATGTATATATAAAAAATATATATATATACATTTATGTACCTAAATTAAAAGCATTTATATATTTGTTCATCAATACAGGATAGAAACTTGAAATTTGACATGACTGCTACGTTTAAGACAAAACTGGTCGTCCAGAACAGTTTTAAAAAAAATTGAAATTTAAAAGGGTGCAGGAGCAAATAACGTTCTGAAATTGGGTTCTATGTGATACAGTTGGTATAGAAGCCTGGAATTTTGTATGGTGGTTACTTTTAAGGAGTAAATGCTCGCTAAGTACGGTTTAAAGAATTCGAAAATTAAAAGTATGAAATGAGCGGAAAACGTTTTAAAATACGATTTAATTGGAACAGTTAAGGCTAGAAACTTGAAATTACTCTAGAGTAGGCTGTTACTCTAGACTAAACATAAATGCTCGCCCAGAAGTGTTCTAAAAGTTCAAAATTTTAAAGGGTGCACGAGCAAAAAAGTTCTAAAATTGCAATTTATGTGACATAGTTGGTATTGTACAGAAGCTTGGAATAGGGCATGGTGATTACTTTTAAAATATAAATACTGGCTAAGAAAGGTTTTAAAAAAATTTCAAAATTTAAAAGGGTGAAAGGAGGCTAGAATAATTTGTATTGCAATAAAATACATTGGTGCATCTTTGCTTGCATTTTTATCTTTGGCAACAAGTACGAAATAACGCCAAATACAGCTGCAGAAAGTAGTTAAACGAGTACAGTTTGAGAAGTAAATAAGCGACTACGACAGTGCAATTATAACATATAGCAATTAATATAAGGAATTGAAATAAAATAAAAGCAATAAATAACTTTAAATTAGTAAATAAAATTCTTATCGGTAGTGGAAAATAGCGAACTCCGAAAGGACAATCGCCGTATACGTAATTCTTTAATTTGAAAATAACTGCACATTTTTAAAGTTATTTTCGTGTATAATTGGTCCCTGTATTGCCAAAGATATTGCTTTTTTTCTTAATTCTTCTGTATGTTCGGTTTCAATATCTACGGACCATGCTAAACATAACATGTTCACTCACTGTCGGTAGCCATCTTGGATAAGAACTGAGAAACACAAATTCTTACAAAGCTCTGATTGGTGGATTTCGAGCTGATATCTATCGTAGGAGATACAAACAGCATAAAGTTGTTATCACACGGACTACCACACGATATGAAGTATATGCTATTACCTCTCGCTTGCTTGGAGCTACACTTTTACGCTGCAACTAGGGTTATTTTCAATACTGAAAGTTATCTGCAAATGTAAAGAGAGGGCGTAACATTTGGCGAGTAATTGCAACTAGGGGTTTTAATATTTAGTGTAAAGCTCGATTGATAAACAGTAAGCATTACCGCGTGCTAACATTTTATATATTGCAATTTCTTTCGCTTCTGTTCTTATATATATATATTATGATTATTTTACTTAAAATTCCAAGATTATAAAAACAATACTCTTGGTAATATAACATTAAAATTCTAAATTATAGAGTCCATAAAAATTGAATCTTCACTTTAAATCTTTCATTACCTGTAAATATTAAGAATTCTCAACTATTAGTATTAAATGATTTAGAATAAAATAGTATATTAAAACTAGTTTTTTGTCACATGTATTGGAACCGCACTTTATCGCTAAGCCGAAATCTGTAACGCAAAGAAAGATTCTAAATCAAGTTTTAGTTCTTTTGCCAAAATCATCATTATGACATTTTCAGTTAACATATTTTACATATTTTAAATGTAATTCATGTTAGATATTGAATGTAGTTTAAAAATGAAATATGCAAACTAATTTACATATAGGTTCCCCCTCTTTTGCGGTTTCTTCCTTGGTTTTGATGATTTAAATCATTTTTGTAAAGTTTAAATGAATTTTTGACATTTTTCGTTTCAAAAACACAATCCTTATTTTTATACATATTGTGTACAGTCCTGGGGGGGGGGGGGAAGTAACACCCTCTACTAACTCAGTCGCAAATCACTGTATAAAAATGTCACAAGTACCAATCGATTAGTAATAACATCTAATAATAATTCTGTACGCTTAATTTATTATAATACAAAATAAAAAAGGGGCACAATTTGCTTAACAAATTGAAAAAACATATAAGCGTTTTAAATTTATACACCGCTAGGAGGGGAAAGACAAATTTTTAGGGTGGTTGAAATTCAATAATTAAAAAGGAAAAATAGACTGAAAAGCGGATTCTCACCCCCGAGTCTGAGAGCCCTTAACTGCTGTGACAAAAATTGTCGCTAAACTACTATGATTGGTCTATGCGATCGCTTTACTGAAATATGAATGTCTCGATTAACTCGTAGGATACTGTTAATGTACTAAACTTTTTATACAGGACTATTATAATTAAAATTTTACCTTTAAACCGATTCCAGTGGTAGTTCAAAAGCTCCAAACGAAACAAAGTGTCACTAGTATCTATAGTTAAACTGGAAATTTTTAGTGAATAGTTTTTTTTTTTTTTTTTTTTTTAAGGTTAATAAATTATGTTCAACCTTTAACTGCTGTAACGGTCTCCCAGACTACTGCTATT
Source organism: Maratus michaelseni (assembly GCA_963931845.1). Classification (NCBI taxonomy): domain Eukaryota; kingdom Metazoa; phylum Arthropoda; class Arachnida; order Araneae; family Salticidae; genus Maratus; species Maratus michaelseni. The sequence continues at coordinate 52,621,053 of OZ007590.1, read as the reverse complement.
TTCAATTTTCGCAGTTCAACTTATAATTTTTAAGTTTAATTACAGACACTAGTGAAATTTTGTTTCATTTGGATTTTATGCACTATCACAAGAAACTTCTGAATAGGTAAATTTTGATTATAAATATATTGTACATAATGTTTAGTACAAAAAACGTATCTTCAGAGTTAATTTTGCCTTTTATTCATGTTTCAATTTAGCTGTTTCAGAGACCGTTCGCATTACTTATGCAACAGTTTCTTGGACAGTAGTTAATAAAAAAACGAAATAGAAATACTTGAACTAGTGTAAAAATGTTTCTCAAGAAATTTTTGTAAGATGAGATCTACTAGATGTATATATCTTTCATTCGGTTTTCCATCATCTTAAATTAAATATGCTGAGGAAGTTTAATTCGAGTGTGACGCACAGGTTTAATTATGGCTTTAATTGGCCTGTGAGTTAAAAAAGTTTGAGAATTAGTGTCTAAATCAAACAATCTTTTTTTTTCTTTAATATCTTAAGCACGGGCCGCAATACACTGGATATTATTTTATTCTACAAAAGCTTATAATTGCAAAAAGTATATGCATATTAAGTATCTTTTTAAAGTTTATAATGGATTATCAAGATTGTTTTAAAAGAAAATTATTAAAAGGGAAAATATAATTAACTATAAATAGCTGCTAGATAAAATTTTCATTTATTAAATTTTATTTTTCTAAAATTATAAGAAATTTTTCTGTCCCCCCCCCTCCACTACAAAATTTATACTCTGAACGCTGTATGCTAAAAGGAGGCTAGAATAATTTGTATTGCAATAAAATACCTTGTTGCATGTTTGCTTCCATTTTTATCTTTGGCGACATAACTTGGCAACAAGTACGAAATAACGTCAAATACAGCTGCAGAAAGTAGTTAAACGTATACAGTTTGAGAAGTAAATAAGCGATTACAACAGTGCAATTATAACACATACCAAATAATATAAGGAATTGAAATAAAATAAACGCAATAAATAACTTTAAATTAGTAAATAAAGTTCTTACCGGTTGTGGTAAATAACGAACTCCGAAGGGGCAATCGGCGCATACGTAATTCTTTAATTTCAAAGTAACTGCACATTTTTAAAGTTCTTTTCGTGTATAATTGGTTCCTGTGTTACCAAAGATGTTGCTTTTTTCTTAATGCTTCTGTATGTTCGGTTTTAATATTTTCGGACCACGCTAAACATAAAATGTTCACTCACTGCCTGTAGCCATCTTGGATAGAACTAAGAAACACAACTTTTAGAGAGCTCTGATTGGTGGATTTTGAGGTGATATCTATCGTAGGAGATACAAACAGCCATGCGTTAGCGCTTGACGAAGTTACGAGAGGCAATCGATCAGACCGTTTTCGAGAGTTTTCCTCTTGAAAAATGTGTTTCGGAGGAAATATCTGATATTGACTATGATAGGAGAGTACGTGTGGTAGCAGCTTAAAGTGTTAGATTAAGCTCTGGTTCTATCTGCATGGAACGCGAGTTCGTTTCTCGCTTCCGACAGAATTATTTCGGAAATACGTTTCGAAATAATTAATTTCAATTAATTGCATATTTTCAGGAGAAACTATATATCATATTATAGGTCATGTTATTTGTCTTCTTTTATTCGAATGCTTTATAATTAAGTAAAATGTAACACCCAATATATTTACAAATGACTAATTTTGTATCAAAAATATTTAAATTAAAAAAAATTGCACGTAATTATCAATTAAATAAATTGAACTTATCTACAATTTTTTTTCTATATTCTGTATGATCAATATTTAGTTAAATCAATATATATATATATGTACTAAGAAATATATGTGATTATTTTCCATAAAAAATGAAAAAGAAAAGAATATATAATAGAAAGAAGGGAAACTATTCATCTAAGAGCTATAAAAGAAATGATCTTGATATACATGGTTTAATAATTAAATAATGTATGGTAACGTAAAATAAAATTAAAGTAATTAAAAGATATAGTATATTATAAATCGTTTGCTGCAAGCAGAAAATTTTAAGTTTTTGATTGAGACTGATAAAATTCAAAGTAATGGAAAATTTTAAAGGTCGTGTAGTTTAAATAAAATACTAAATATTTCTATTTTGTTAAAACATTGAAACTGTAATAAGTAAAAATAAATACCCTATCCTTCAATTAATGTTTTTAGTTAAATTCCTGCTAAAAAGCAAGAATAATAGGTTATCGATAACAAGCTTAAAACTATCCCACTTCATTAATTGAGTATGTTCGTCTGGTAGCACCATGTATCGTCTTATACTCTATATATTTCCAATGATAACTGGTCACTTGCGATTTTAGACGTTTTGTTAAATATCTGAAAAGCTACATGAGGAATTATCCTGAAACTTCAGGAGTGTAAACAACATGATAGACGTCATATATTTCCCCAAAGATTTTTTCCCGAAACCCCATAAGGGGCCGTCAACAAAACGAATACATTTTGGATAGCCCTATAGAAACTAATATTGCAAAAGCATTCAAACTGTAGATTATGATTAAGTGGCTTATTGTAATAATTTGGGTTCATTTTTATGAAGATAGCATGTATACTCGAAGAGAAATTCAGGTTTTTATAAAAACAGTCCCAAATTTTACCAAATTTTTTGCTTATAATTTGCAGAGTTTTCAATATAAAAACAAGTTATTTTCACAAAATATGACAAACAAAATTGTATACAATACCCTGCAATCAGAATTAAAAAATAATAAAAATTGTATGAAAAATGAGCAGGTTTACTAAATATTGTTTCACTGCGCATGCGCGAATTCAATCAAAATATACTGTGCATAATATATTAGCTAAATGTATAGACCAACTTTTATGAAAGTCTCAAAAACATAGCTTGAAAATTCTGATAGTAATCGTCGATAGAATAAGCTCGAAATTCGCTGTTCCCAAAAGGAAGCAAAAAGATGAGGGGTTGTATCAAATATAGAATGAGAGACACTTCATTCTTATTATGTCAACTTTCATAAGCTAGTATATTTGGATACAACCCCTCATCTTTTTGCTTCCTTTTGGGAACAGCGAAATTCGAGCTTATTCTATCGACGATTACTATCAGAATTTTCAAGCTATGTTTTTGAGACTTTCATAAAAGTTGGTCTATACATTTAGCTAATATATTATGCACAGTATATTTTGATTGAATTCGCGCATGCGCAGTGAAACAATATTTAGTAAACCTGCTCATTTTTCATACAATTTTCATTATTTTTTAATTCTGATTGCAGGGTATTGTGTACAATTTTGTTTGTCATATTTTCTGAAAATAACTTGTTTTTATATTAAAAACTCTGCAAATTATAAGCAAAAAACTTGGTAAAATTTGGGACTGTTTTTATAAAAACCTGAATTTCTCTTCGAGTATACATGCTATCTTCATAAAAATGAACCCAAATTATTACAATAAACCACTTAATAAATCTAAAGTTTGAATGCTTTTGCAATATTAGTTTCTACAGGGTTATCCAAAATATATTCGTTTTTCTTCAATTTGTTGACGGCCCCTTATGGGGTTTCGGGAAAAAACCTTCGCGGAAATATATGACGTTTATCATGTTGTTTACACTCCTGAAGTTTCAGGATAATTCCTCATGTATCTTTCCAGATATTTAACAAAACGTCTAAAATCGCAAGTGACCGATCATCATTGGAAATATAGTGTATCTATAGGAATCGCTTATACAATGCATCAATTCTTCAGGTTTTCAGTACTTAATTAATTTAAAAGAAACTAATAAAAATTCAAATAGTTTTCTAGTGAAACTTTCAAGTTGTTTGCCGTCGAATCTTGATGAGTATACTATCTAGTTATTTTTTTTAATTGGTTTGGTGGCTCCAGAGATTACCTCCTCCAAACACAGGTTTCTTTTTTTTATAATACTGGTATAGATTAATTTATTTTAATTCACTTTATGATAATAACAATTTAATTTATTTATAGTAGTTTCAATTATAGTTTAATGTTTGTTCAGTTATAAAATGCATGCGATGATGTCCTACCTGATGACCCGATGATTCCGATTTTCGACATCCTTGGCTCGTTGAGGATCGGATAATTGAGTGTTTACTGTATTATGAATTCTGAGTTGAGCATTATTAATATTGCGATTATTTTAATCTTCAAAGAAATGTTAATTCCCAGACTAATTTTTTTCATCAAGGAAATGACATTGGTTTACGAATTCTGTAAATCTATTTAGAAATAACTTCGGAATTTTTTCTTAAATACACTAAATATTATCAAGGACAAATATTTCATCATTATACTGGGTGTCCCCCCCAAAAAAATTATACTTACACTGTTTACTGGGTCATAAATTTCTGATTTTCCTTTCTTTTCAGGGTGTAATTAATTGGAAATAGTACAAAGACAACATTGCAAAAAAAAAAAAAAAAAAAAAAAAAAAAAAAAAAAAATTACAGTATAATACTGGCACTCCAGCTGCCAGTATTACTGTTAATTTTACGGTATAATACTGGCAGCTGTAGTGCCAGTATTATACTGTAAAATCAACTTTTTTTTTCCAGTGAATATCGCAGTAAGTGTCAAGCAGATCTGCCAACGCGACTTACAATTAATCGAATACAGAATAAGTTTGAAACGAATGGATGTTCAGAGACAACTTTCCGAAACCGCAATTGAGCAAGAATGCGCCACAATACCAAATGAAATATTTCTTGAAGTTTGTGAATCAATAGCCCAAAATTATAAGTAGTGTATTGACCAGAACAATAATAATTTTGAACATCTGCGGTAGGAGGAAAAGTCATACCTTTTATGTAGTTTCTTTTGCAATTTAAATAATTATAAGTGAATAAAAATTGAAGTCATAATCATTCAAAATGCATATAAATTGTTTTGGGACACCCTGTATTACGTTTTCAGTTAGAATAGTTTTTCATTTGTTAAATTACTAACTAAGAAATGAAATTAGGTACTTACTGTGCTTTTACTTTTCCTATTAATATCAATATCAGGCAAATGAAATGAATTGGGAAAGCCATCTCTCTTGATGGAATAAATCGGTGTAACCAATATAATTTTTTTTTTAATGTTGAAACATAATGGAGTGTTTTCGGAATTCAATATGCAGCTACAGAAGACACGTACAGATTAAACAAATGTGACATCATCTGAAACAGTACAGTCTTGAACAGCGATGGTCATCAGATACCGATGTCTTTGCAGATTAGCGAGATATTTTTGGAAAGCGAAAGTGCTACATGGAAATTTAAAAAACCTCGCAATGTCCATATCGTCGAGTGAATAAAATTAATGCTTTGCACTTTGAATTTTGTTAGTGTAAGGGGTTACATATTTGTAGTCTTCCGTATTTTCAGTACCACTATTTCCAAATAGAAATATTCTCTTTATTTAAGGACGAATATACAATTAAATGAAAAGAATATTGCTATTCGGAAATAGCGGTTCTTCATGTAGGAGTTTCTTTGATAAAACTAATGTCGAGTCACACTGGACAAATGAGTGAAAACAGTTAATAAATGAAGGGGTCGGGGCAAGAGAGTGCCAAGCCACATTTTTTAACTTCTGAGATATTTCAATTTGAAAATTTGATCCAATACCCAAATCAAAATGTATAACCTAAAGTTTTTTTCGCCAATGTCTTAGTAACATTTGAGATATTCTGAGTAACAATATGGCATTACTTTAAAGATATTACTGTTATGTTTTTTGTAAATTAGCTATCTGCATTGGGGGCATAAACATCTGGGGCAAAAATGAAACCTGTCACATAGGCTGCCACCAAGTGACATTATAAACAAATTATATGTTGGATATTATAATTAACAATATTAAGCAACAGATTACAGTGTTAGATTTATTTCACCAAAAATGTGGCTTGGCACTTTATTGCCCCGACACCCTCTATTGCATAGCTGCCAAACTTCCATATTTTTTTCCAAGTCAAATAAACATGCAAAAAACCAGAAAACTTATTTAATAATATTTGTTTTGTTTCTGTGTGGTACTTATGTTACGTATTAAATAAAATTTGTGGTTAAAACATGTTTGTTTGACTTGAAAATAGGCGGGAAATTGGCAGCTATGTGAATGGCTTCATATATAAGTTTTAATACGGTCGACATACTCATTATAATGGTCCCTTTCCGTCTTCGGGTAAAAGGTATTATAATAGGAGATCGCTGTTATGAAAGTTTTTTTTTTTTTTTTTTTTTTTTTTTTTTAACATATACTTACATTTTTATGAATTAAGTCAAAATTAAACATTTTAAAAGAATTACATGTAGGTCTTGTATTAATGTAACTGTCAAAGGAGGAAAAATATTTAATCCTATTTAATCTGCGGCAAATAATCGTATAAAAAGATATAGGTACCAATCGACGGAGGATAATGTCTACTATTAAATGATGTTCATAAATTATGTGTAAGGGTCGTCTAAATAATAAAAATTGTACCAACTTTTATTTTTTCAAATGGTAATACCCAATTTTGGCACTGAGTTCGATCGAATTGCCCCGTAAAAATATTTAGTTTATGCACTGATTTTTAAATCTCCATAAAGTTATAAGCAAATGGATCCATAGAACTTACCCATAAATTCAAAAATTAAAATTAAATTAAGATCTTACAAGGAAACATACCAAGATCATCGAATGAGTAACGGGAAAAATGTGTGAGTAAAGATGCAGATAAACTATAATATCTATATTAATAAAAGAAAGTTTCGCTCTGTGTGTGTGTCTGTGTGTGTGTCTGTTGGCGATAGCTAGGAAAATCTAGCCCACCTAGAAGTCTGGAAATTTGGGTGTATAGTCCAAGGTCTGGCCATGTGCACCTGAGTCTCAGAACTTTAATATTTTGATAATTATTCAAGATATTAATTAGATTCTCAATAACCATCGCTTCTAAAATGACATCTTTTAAATCAAAATGGCTAAAGAAAGAACAGACGCATTGGATTTGCAAGCGGAAATGAACGAATTCGAAATTATTTTACTAATTAGCGAATTTTAAGAAAACTAATTGAGATATCAATTTGAAAATTTCTGAGCATATGTAAAAAAAAAATTCTGCATCTGACTATGTGATTTTTGAAAAATTCGGTCGGAAATTTTTCTTAATTTATGCAAAAAACTGCCAAAAATCTGCCGGCGCCAGTGAAAACAATCCGAGAAAGTTTCAGACAGGGATCTGCTTTCATTAAAAACTGAAATTCATCACATTACTCACCAATATCTGTAAGAAAAATTTTAAAAGAAGAAAGTCAGCGTATACACCACAAAAACATGGTGGACGGAGGATATCAGAAAACAAAGAAATTTGGTTCGAGCTTTAATAAAGAAATAAAAATTACCAGAGTCTACTCCTGAACATTATGCAAAATATAAATTAGAGAAAGCTAAATACAGAAAGTTTATAAAGAAAGCTAAGAATGATGCATGGAATCAATTTTGTAAATAAACAAAAAATCCATATGGGAAACTACAAAAAGTAGCTTTTCAAGATTTCTATCATAAAGAATCGTATGCGCTATATTCCTCAGACACCATAACCCAAACTAAAAAGCAACTATTCACAGATCTCACAAAAGGAATTTTTGGTCCAACAGCTAATCCAAAAGTTAATCTGCATCCACAGTCAACGGACACTGTACCACCATTCACTATTCAAGAATTGAGAGACATCATCTACTCTTTTGATGCTAACAAAGCGCCGGGAATAGATGACATCGATCATCGCATAGTAAGAAATATTTTCAAAATTAAAAAAGATTTCCTACTCCAAATATACATAACACTATTGAAACTGAACTATTTTCCAGATGTTTGGAAAATAGGAGAGTCGGTGTATTTTTTGAAATCGGGCAAACCCCCTACAGAGATTGACACCTACAGGCCAATAACTTTGCTCCCTGTTTTCGGAAAGATATATGAAAAACTCTTACTGCGAAGGATAAACTTCTCTTTACACAGAAATGGATACACGGAAGGGAGATCAAAAGAAACAGCAATTCAAATACTATTCTCACACATAGAAATAATTAAACAAAACAACTCGTATATATCCCTGTTGTCAATAGATTTTAAAAATGCATTTGATAATCTTCCGGGGGAGCAGACATTAATCCTACTTCAACAACTAAATACTGAACAGCCCTATTATTATTATTATTAAACCGCAGACCAGGCCCCTACCTGCCGGGCATTATGCCCAGCTTAACGAGTTTGTATACCTGGCCGCGGGGCGAAATTCGCCTAATCTCCTCATAACGGAGATCCACCTGATTAGCTTCTTGGGTGTCCTTGGCTGCAACGGTATTTCGTGAGAGTTACTTTGATACTGTGTTGGCCGGTTCTAGTTTGTTATTAATTATGGGTATCTGGGTATGTTGTCGAATAAGGAAAGGGGCTTGCTTTCGGGCCATATTCACACTGACTATGGTTGCTAATATAGACAGGTTTATATAATTCAGTTTAAATATTTGTGTTTCCGCTATGTATTACATCTTGTCTGTAGTGTTCTCTAGTGGTTTGCTACAGTTTCTCTACTTGACAGCTCACGGCATCCATCCAACCTCGCTGAAATGGCAGGTTTAAAAAAGAAATTTAAATTTTAAAAAAGAGAAAGGAATTGGTCTCGTAATTTAGAACCTTGATCAGGTGACGAGACCTTCACCTGACTAGGCACCTCCAGAGGTATAATTCAAAGGGAACTTGGAGGACTTTGCACCCACGACGGATTTTACATGCACCAGGCGCCATTAGCGTACATGGCTTCGTTAATTTTTTTTTTTTTTTTTTTTTTTTTTTTTTGTGCACATTGTGCTTTTAGTATATATTTTTTTATAGTTTTTTTGGTGCAGTAAAAGTAAAGTTCTTTTAATGCCTTTTTGTGAGGATTCTATTAATTGCTTTTTATTATTTCGCTATGCACTACGCTAGATTACTGTTGTTGCTGAGGAATTAATGTTGTGTGGATGGTGGGAAGGGCTTGTTCAGTTTTGCTTCACGTTAGTGTGAAATTAAGTCTATGTTATCAATTAACCATCTGATCACTGTTTTGGCTTTTGCTTGTACATGTTTGTTTTGAGCTAGCTGTTTGTGCCAAAGTTGCTCGTTGTTTGGTGTTATGCCTACCAGATGGAGTGCTTGTGTGAGTGGACAGGCTATGAGGTAGTGTTTGGAAGTTCCCATCAATCCACACTCACAATCTGGCGTTTCCACCAGTGCGAATCTGTGCAGATATGCTGGAAACGCGCCATGGCCTGTGTAGACTTGAGAAAGTAGTTTGCAGCTTATCAATCTGTGTGTATCCACTTTAGGGAAGTACCTGTGTGTCAGCCTGCCTGTGTCCCCGTAGTCCCACTCGAACTGACATTGCTTAATTGTTAGTTCTTTCAGGGTTCTCTTTAGTTTTGTTATTGGTTTCTCCATGTGGTAAGGGATTGCATTGTATGGGTTTTGTGCTGCTTGTTTGGCCAATTCGTCAGCATCCTCGTTTCCTTGGATGCCCACGTGAGCCTTGACACAGCTGATTTTAAATTTATTATTTGATTTTTTTACTGTTTGTTGTATTGTATCTATTATTTCAGTTACGTTAAAGGGTTTGCTTAATGCTTGTATTGCTGACATGCAGTCCGAGCGTATGCTGTAATCTTGCCCTGTGGTATTACCCCATTCTGCGGCTTTCAGTATGGCCAGTAGTTCGGCTTGGAAGACACTGTTGCACTTTCTTAGTGGCACCGACCATGTCTTGATTTTTTGTTCATTTTTGTATGCTACGAAAGCCGATCCCGTAGCGCCTGATTCCAATTTCGAACCGTCTGTGTATACGACTATGTCTCTTAGATTGTGTCCGAATCTTGGTTCTACTGTTTCTGCTGGGTGGTTGTGCCAAACGTTGATCTTTTTAACATAGTCCGTGTGATGGATAGTTGTGTTGTATACGTTTACTGTTTTGCGTAATCTTGAGACAGTGCCGTAAGCTGCTTCGTATTGTACTTGAAGGTGAATTGGAATCAGGCCAGATAGAACCTGAAGTGCCGCTGTTGAGGCTGTCCTATAAGCTTTGACTATGGCCAATGCAAAGTGCCTTTGACAGCTAGATAATACTTCCTTGCTGCGTCTATTCAGGTTATGCCCCCATATTGGGGCGGCGTATGTAAGTGTTTTCTCCACTACTGACCTATACCAAATTATGTTGGGTTGTAGACCCCATCCCTTAGAGACCATCCGTCCCATCATCCAAAATGATTTTCTGATTTTCTTTGTTTGTTGTTGGCAATGTGGGAGCCAGTTTAGATTCTTGTGTATCATTACCCCTAAATATTTAATTTGTTCTTTGACCTCTAACTTTTTACCGTTGAATTCAATGCCCTCTATGTTGTATGAATTTTCGGTTGGGAGATTCCCTGTGTGTCCTCTATTTAGGTACAGTAATTCTGTTTTGTCCCAATTTAATGTTAATCTATTGTTTGTTATCCACTCGTTAAATTCTTTTATTATTTTATTTGCTAATTTTATAAGTTCTTCTTTTGTTTTTGATCTTAAGATTAGTATAAAATCGTCTGCGAAAGCCTGAATCCTGACATTTATACCCCATTGCTTCTTAAGTGCTATATCTGCTATTAGCAGCCACAGAAGTGGTCCCAGGCAGCTGCCTTGTGGTCATCCGCCGAATGTTTGCCTTGTTATTTTTATACCATTTTCTTCTAATGTTACGTATCTATCTTCCAGAAAACTAATGATCCAATTAATTAAGTATGTGGGGCAGGGAGATTGTTTTAGGGTTTTGGCTATTATCGGCCAACTTATATTGTCAAATGCGCCCTTAATGTCCATAGAAATTAGCAGTGTTTGATATTTTTCCTCTTTGTCTTGTTTAATTTTGTTAATAAGTTCGTCTAGTGCTTGTTCTGTTGATATTCCCTGTTTGAACCCGTATTGTTTGGCGCTCCAAAAATTACTAGTTGTTAGATGGTGGTTTATTCTACCATGTATTATTCTTTCTAATATTTTGCTGAATGCTGGTAGTAGGCATATTGGTCTGTAATTTTTTGGATCTTTGGTGTCTTTACCAGCTTTGTGGAATAGTACTACTGTACCTATTTTGAAAGATTTTGGGAAATAGTTAAGTTTGAGGCATGTGTTGAAAAGCGTTAGTAAAAGTTGTGGTTCTGCATTGTGTATTCTTTTAATTAAATTATAATCTATGTAATCATACCCTGGTGCCTTGTTTGTTTTATATTTCTTATTATTCGGTTTAATTCCTGTTTCGTTATCACGGGGGGCCTTGAGTCATTAAATCTGGGGGGGGGCTGGTATAAGTTTATGTTCTGTTGACGGGTCTGTAAGAAACAGGTTGTTTAGAAAGTGATTAAGAGTTTCCTTTATTGTTACTGTTTTGTTATCTGGTAAGATGTTTACAAGTCTTGGGGGTTTCGTAACTTTTCCCGATGCTAGTTTATACTGGGACCCGTATCTGTTTGTTGCGTCCTCACAGAATCTTTTCCAGGTTTTAATTTTTGTTTTTTGGACTATTTTTTTAGTTTTGCTCTTTCTTTTTTGTATTCTATGTGTTGTTTAGATTTTAGCTCTTCGTCTTTTTGTTTTTGATATCGCCTCCTGAAGGCCCTGACTCTGTTTCTTGCCGTTTTAATTTCATCTGTCCACCATGGTGGGGCTGTTATATCGGGTGTTGACCGTTTTTTATAGCAGTTAATCGCTACGGTTGTGATTTCATTTTGAAGTCTGAGGGTAATATTATCTAGTTGGTCTATTTCCGATACTTTTTTTAACTCTTTGATATATTTATTTCTGATTTTTTTTATGTTTTTGTCAAATTTTTCATGTTTTCCATGTTTTGTTTCTAATCTGTGTCTGTGGTGGCTGGTGTTGTCATGTTGAATTTTAAATTTTATTAATTTGTGATCACTATGAGATTCGTCCTCGCTGACCTCCCAGTCCTTAATTTTGTTCCCTAGTTTAAGTGTTGCTATCGTTAAATCCGGCCATCCCTTAATTTCTTTTTTATTCCTCATAGTGCAGAAACTGGGAGGGGCACCTGGTGGATTCTGGACAAAAAGTGAATTAAGAAGGATGAAGTCTGTGAGTTTTTGTCCCCTGTCGTCGATATTGTCATATCCCCATGCTTGTGAATGTGCATTAAAGTCTCCCACAAGCAGGATTTCTCCCGATGATATCTTCATAGTGTTCTCAATTTCTGAAAGCACCACTGAGAAATCGGCTGAGGGGGGAGCATATGTGTTGATAATTGTTAGTTTTTCTTTATTGTTTTCGATAGTTATGGCTGATACAAATTCTTGTTCACTTAGCGTTATCGGGTTTGATCCTAACTTTGTTATGATGGCTGATTTGTTTGTTTTCGTTTTTGTTATTGACCAATGTTTTGGGTTTATACCTGCTATTTGTCATGTCTCCTTTTTCTGGTAGTAATCTTGTAACATAGCAACATGTATTCCTTCTGCTCTCATGTATCCCCCTAATTCGTTTGTGGCATGGCTGCTGTTGTGAAGATTGATCTGTATGGCGTTTAGGACGTCTGGTCTTCGTGTTTGTGTTGCATTCTGTGAGTGCATGTTTATGTGATTATTTGAGGCGGTATTAAGCATGATGTTTTCTTCTTAGTTCGTCCCTGCGTTGATACCTGCCGTGTTCTTCATTAGTGGTCCTAGCAATTCGTGGCTTGCCCCTATACGTGTGAATTGAGACTAACCCCTGTATCACCTCTAAGCCATTTGTTAGCTGCCTCTTACCCTCCTGAAGTTCTAATTGTCGTATTTGCAGTAGTGTCTGGTACACCCAGCAGTGTCCTGAATGTGTCGAATGGTCTGTTGGTTTCTGAGCTCTCAGCCATCCTTTGTTGGTCCAGTTATATAGACGACACATAGCACATTCTTTGCGTCTCGATTTACAGTCTTTGTAGCTGTGTTCCCCTGCGCAGTTGGAGCACATCTGTGTGTTTGGACATTGTAATGCCACGTGGTCGAAACCGAGGCATTGGTGGCATCTTTGGATTGTTACGAAATGTTTCACCGGGCATTCTTTGAACCCCAGACAAACCGTCCTTTTTTTAAGCAGGTGGTCCGCCAGAGGTTCGGGAAGAGTGACTGGAATGTGTATTTTCTCATTCTTGGCCGCCAACGGCTTCATCAGTTTGAAGACATCTTCGTTGTATTCATCATTATTAACCCCTAGAATGCGTGCGAGCTTTGATGTTACCTGGTCTTCAGGGACCCAATTCGGGACGTTGAAAATGATTATTCTTTTTTTCCTCAGGCTTGCGTTTTTTATTTCTAGCGCTTCGCTTACCTCTTGATCCTCAGTAATTGTCTTTTTAAGCTCCTGTGCGGCCATTGCGCTTTCGCACATGATCTTTACCCCATTCCTGATTTTTCGTACACTCTTAACATTACCGTGATGGTCCTTGGAATGGTTAAGAACTTGTTTTTCTACTTCCTCAGCTGTTCTGTCCTCTTTTGCCTGTATGATAATTGTTGATGTGGCTGCTTTTACTGCCTCTGCGTAGTTAATTGGAGGTTTGTTTGTTTTTATCTCCCGTTCTCTCCCATGTACTTCGTCTGCTGAATCGTGTTCTGCCTTTTCTGTCTGCCTGTGCGTCATGTTTTCCAATATATCGTTCTGCGCCTCTGCGTGCTGTGCTCTGACTTCGAGTTCTACTATTGATCTTGAGATTATTTCCAATGCTTTATCTATCTCTCTGCAGACGATTTTCGGCAATCTTGTGGTTCGTTTTTCTATAACTCTGATGTAACTTATTGCTCTGAGCGCTTTTTCAACTGTTATTGATCTTCTTTTCCCTGTTTTTGGGGCATCACATAGCTTTTGGAGTTCCATCTTCGTACCGCGTACCTCGGGGGCATTAACTATTTCAAGTGCAACTTGTTTACTAGTTTTGCTCGTTTCTGATTCCGAATCCGTTTCTTCGCATTCAGTTACAGTGTCGTCTTCCTCAAAGTACTTATCTAGATTGACTGCTGATTGATTGCTTTGCTCTTCTGTCTTTGTTTTGTTCTTTAATTTTTCTTTGTCCTGAATTGACCGGGAACTGCCTGGTGTGCCTGCACTACCGGATGTTTTGTTAGCATTTTTGGAAGACTCTTTTATTTTTATCTTAGCATCAACTGGTTTTTTTACCTGTTTAAGTTGTGTTTGATTTGATGCTGACCTAGTGTTCATGTTTGATTGCATTTTTGCAGCCATAAGTTATTGGCTAACTCTGTGTTTGATTGTAAAATAATAAAAAGGGGGATTTGAAAATACAAATGAATAATTTCAGTTTTAAATCTACTCTTCACTAAAATAGCTATAGGCATAACGGGAACCCTCAATGATCGAGTGTTTAATGTTTGTGGTTTGAATTGTTGTTTTTACAAGGTCCTGGGATTTGTTGGTACCAGCAGCGGGGGGGGGGGGGGGGGGGGAATTACAGAATTCTTCCTTTACATTCCCTCTCTTTTTCCCTTCTGTTTTTTAAAAGGTGTTGCTGAATTGATGTGCGCCTATGAGGAGAGATACTAGTACTTTAATTGTTCTGAATAGGCACATAGATGCTTTAACAAGTGAAACTGGGTTATTGCTCAACTTGATTTGTTGCGGGATATGACTTACTAACGATAAATCTGTAGTTACTGTGTTGTTAGTATATTTCCACTACTTATGGTGTTAAAGTGTTGTAGAGGAGACGGGGAAGCGCAGTCTTAGCTAGGCGGGGGTGGGGGGGGGGGATCGCAGGCGGAACTCTGAACACTTAATGTTTAATAATTTTAATTAGTAATTGAAAAAGCTATTGATCATGGTAGGATGGAAAAAAAAAATGAGTCAGACTGCTGATCATTAGTTGTTGAGCCAAGAAACCTAACCAATGATATATTACATGTGGGGGTTAAAGTTGAGAAAGTGCAAAGATCCCCACCCCCCGAACAGAATCGGCTCATGGGAGAGGGGGTTCAGGAAAGGGAAATGTGGATTGCAACGGAGTGTTGAGAAATTAGCTGTCTATTGACTTGCTATATGTGATGCACGTGCAAAATAAAAGGCTAAATTAATTTTCCCTCAACGGGGAGGGGGGGGGGGAGTGGGGGGTAACTCAGCCACTTTTGAAGTTTAAATGAAAAGAGCCCCACCATCGTGTTGGGCGACCCGAAACCATTACAAATAGGAAGAACAGGCTGAGTGAAACAAAACAAAAAAACAAAAACAATTAATGGTATATTACATGTGGGGGTTAAAGTTGTAAAGGTTGTGTAATATCATGACAGCCGAATGACACAACGATTCTTCTTTTTAAAATTTAAATGCACAGTTTATTAAATGAGAGCTGATATTTACAAGATGATTATTTACATTATGTACACTTTCAGTAATATTCATAAAAATTGCACCTAAACCACATTACTTCTTAAACAACCAAAATATACTCGGATGCCTTCCCACATCCTACTTACTCCGAACGAACCACCATTCCTTCTCCTCTTCTCTTCACTTCCGTTTACTTTAAAACAAAAAAGGGTTGGAAGGATATTGGTTGCATGACACCCCCCCGATAAGATTGTGCTACGCAAAGCGAAGCAAAATCTGACAAATAGTAACCATACAACTATACAGCATAAAAAATATATAAAAACACAATTCAAAACAGATGTATAGAAGCCTTGTTATAATAGTCATAATGAATATATAATAAACATATAAAAAAACACTAACAATTCAAAACAGATGTATAGAAGACTTGTTATAATAATTATAATGAATATATAATAAACATATAAAAAAGCACTAACAATTCAAAACAGATGGAAAGACGACTTGATATAATACTGCATACCAAAATTAAACACAAAATAAAGTATCACTTAAATAATCCTTATACAGTAACTAGTCGTGACAGACTATCTGCATTTTTTTAATTTTGCACCTGGGCAATGAGAAATATTTATGTTATATCTTTGTAGAGATAAGGCCCATCTTTGTAATTTTGCAGACTGAGGTGCAGATTTCTGAAGATATATTAAGGGATTGTGATCAGTTATTAGTTCAATTTCAGCACCAAACACATAAACTTCAAATTTTTTTAATGCCCACACTACCGCATAAGCTTCACGCTCGATAGTCGACCAGTTTTGTTGCACCTTAGTGAGCTTTTGGCTAGCAAAACTAATAGGACACAACTTTTCTTTCTCATCTTTTTGCGATAGACAAGCACCAACTCCATAAGAACTGGCATCACACTGAATAGTGTAAGGCTTTTTAGGATCTGGTGTATACAGCTTAGGAGCTTCACACAATGAACGTTTTAAAGTTTGGAAAGCCTCTTCTTCAACCTCAGATCACGGAATGATTTCTGGGATTTTCTTTTTTGTCAAGTCGGTTAAAGGCTTGGCGATTTCAGCATAATTTCTTATGTAGTCACGATAATAATTAAATAAACCCAATGCACTTCTGAGGGCTGTTTTGGTTTTAGGCGATTCTATTGTCTCAATGGCACGTAACTTCTCCGGATCGGGCTCATGTCTACCTCCTCCTATGACATGACCTAGATACTTAATCTGTGCCTTTGCAAAAACACATTTTTTAACATTAACTGTGAATTTCAGATCAGTTAATTTAGATAAAACAGCGTCAAGATGTTTCAGATGATTTTCCCAGTCATTTGAAAAAATAGCAATATCATCCAGATATGCTCGACTGTACTCACGATGTTCATCCAGAGCATTGTTGATCGATTTCTGGAATGTGGCAGCCGCATTGCGCAATCCAAAAGGCATGACTTTCCATCGGTATTGAGCACGATGGGTTTTAAAAGAAGTAAGATCTCGACTCTGTTCTTCTAGAGGAATTTCCGAATACCCTTTTAATACATCTAAACATGTAATTATGTTAGCACTTCCTATTTGATTAATTAATTCAGTTGCATTTTCCATAGGGTAATCAAAAGGTTTTGTCACTGTGTTCAATTGACGAAAATCTATACATAAGCGCATGCTACCGTCCTTCTTTGCGACACATACGACCGGATAAGCTATTTCAGCTTCACTTTTTTCTATAAGTCCTAGATGCTCTAACTCTTCTATTTATTTATCCACTTCATTTTTTAGCGATTCCGGAATTTTATAAATATATGGTTTCTTTCTATCCGCACCTGGTAATAAACGAATTTTGTGTTCTCCAACATTGGCAACTTGAATTTTACCTGAGAATAATGGTGCATGTTTTTGTATAAGTTTACTTAACTCGAATTGTTTATCAACCTCCAGATGACTAAGGTCTACTTCTATGTTATTTTCATTCGAAGTATTAGCTTTAATTGGTGTTGGGTGAATTTCACCAAATTCTACATCGTCTTCAAAAATGACCCCAACAGTCTGTACTCTTACGTTAAATTTCCTTATTTTATTCGCATGAACATGTCTGACACCCCCATCGGGTAATTTCACTTTATACGAATGTGGTTTTATTCTTTCAAGTATTTCTCCGGGTCCTGTCCATCTAGCATATAATTTATTGGTAGAATCAGGGATAAGTAAATATACTAAATCACCTTTTTCAAATTCTTTCATTCTACTTCGACGATTGAAATAGCGAGTGTAATTTTCTTGTTTTTCTGCAGCAGTTAAAGAAGCAATGTCAGCGGCTCTTTCCAAATTTATTTTTAATTCTTGTAAATAGTCTACTGCTGAATTACTAAGATTCAATGGTAAGGGGATTTCACCTGACCATGATGACTTTAGTACTGCCAAGGGACCTCTAGCTTCCCGACCATACATGAGCTTAAACGGTGATACTCCAGTTGTGCAATTTGGCACTTCACGGTAGGCAAAAAGTAGAAAAGGAATATGTTTATCCCAATTAACAGGATCCGTACGAATTACATGATGTAGCATTTGTTTAAACACACGATTAAATTTTTCAATTAATCCATTTGAAGCGGGGTATGATGGAGTTGAAAAGCGAGGACATGCCCCTAACCGGTTCTCAAATTCTTTAGTCAGTTCAGATTTAAAATTAGTGGCCTGGTCTGAACAGATAACTTCAGGAATTCCGGTGCGCATAAAAATATCTAATAAAGCATCACACGCCGTTTTCGCAGAGAGACTCCGTAATGGTACTACTTCTGGCCATTTAGAATTTTGATCAATTAAGGTAAGACAATATTTATGCTTCCTTCCTGACGGCGGAATAATTTCACCTATACAATCAATATTTACAGTATGAAATGGATATGGTGCGCGGACAACAGGTGTAATCGGAATTTTATCTGTTTGTTTCTCAGGGCTTTTTAACTGACAGTTCTTACATGTTCTACAATAATTTTCTACATCTCTTGAAATATTCGGCCAATAAAAAGATAATTTAATTCTTTCTTTAGTTTTTCGCATCCCTAAGTGGTTTCCAAAAATTGAATCATGAGCTAAATCTAATACTTTACTTCTGTAACTTTCCGGTAACACGAGCTGATATATTTTATCACCGCAAATAGTTTCTTTATGATACAATAAATTATCCCGTATCAAAAAATTATTTTTTCCTAATTTAGCGTCCTTGAATGAATTCTTTAAAGTTGCGCAATCTTTTTGTTCTTTACAAAACTTGTTAAACTCTGAAAATTCATCATTTCGATCATTTTGTTTATTCTCTGAAGAAATAAAACAAACATTTAATTTCTCTTCCGCGAGCGGGGGTTCTGAGCTATTTTTAGCTTCGTGACCTTCGAACTCCTGCAGTTGACTATTATTACACAACTCTTCATTTTGAAGTTCAGTCAAAGCATTATACACGTCTGGAGTTAATAAACAAGGCACATTTAAGTTTTCAGTGAAAGCAACAAGCGTATTTAAGGTAACATAAATTCCGCTGTTAGGTAATTTATAATGGATGGGTATAGTAGCCAAATTTGCTTGTACTTTTTCTTTGAAAGCGGATTGTAACAAAATACTACCTTTAGCTTCGATTTTCAGATCGGGAATTAATGACGTATTTAAAATACTAATTTGGGTACCGGAATCATTAATAGCTTCTATTTCTTTACCTTCTACATAAATAATGATTTTTTTTAAAGGAAAAAGAGTAACTTCGTTTAATTGACCATTCATGTGTAAATGCCTGGAACTAACATTAGTGACTACTGCATTACTATTTTTATTTGGATTCAATTTATTTCTATCTTGTTGCGTTTTCGGTTTTCTCTGACCCTGATCATCATTTTGAGTATAAGATTTATCATACTTATTTCTTCTGTTTGGGCACAATTTTGCTAGGTGTAATGGGGAATTACAAATATAACAATCACGTGATTTTGAGAAGTGTCTGTTCTCATACGTAGCTTGATTTTTCCTTAGTTGTGGGGGAACATATTTAGTATTATTATCATTATTCACTTCACGATAAATAGGCCGTTTCTCAAATTTTGTTTCCTCGAAAGACCTGCCTTTTGCAGTAAAATAAATGTCACAGTCTTTCGATAACTGATCGGGCAAAAGCCAACTTTCTCCTTGCTTGACTGCAATGTGAGTAGCTAGCTCATTATCCAAAGTTTCAAAAATTTTATTCGATATTATTAAATTAATAAGTGAATCGAAATCTTTAACATTTCGAATTCTGCAATAATTTAACAAACAGGATCTTAATCGGGAACCGAGCTGTTGATGGGTTTCACCAGGTAATCTTTTAGCGTTTCTAAAATTTTGTAAACAGGTAAATGGGGACGGTTCATATTCTTTCAAAATTAAAGATTTAATTTTATCATAATCGGCTAACTCTTCATCATCAATATAAACAAGAACATTTCCTGCTTTTTCACCTACTAATTTTAGCAAAATTTCCGATTTATATTCCTTAGGAACATTTTTGTGCTTAAACGCTCTTTCTAAAGAATCAAAAAAGAGATTCCATGTTTCATTTTTCTTGGGCACTGGGATTACCAAAACTTGAACTGCTTTAATTAATTTATCTAATGATAATGACGTACTATTTTCCCCTTCGTTATGGGTTAAATTCTCGCTTCTCATTTGTTGTTGTAAACGCAATCTATTTACTTCCTCGCCATTTTTTCTTTCTGACACTGTAGTCGATAAAAATTCAGTTACGAAATCTTTATCTTTTAAGTATTCTTTAGATTTCAATAACAAATCTTTTAATTCGGGTACTCTCTTACTCGCATCAGCTTCTTCACCGATTTCTTCCAGAACAATAAGTAAATCCGCTTTAGTTACGTTTTTAAACATTTTCGAATAAAGTTAACAGTATCTTACTACACAATCAAATGATAAAAAAAAAAAAAAAATAGCTCACCTCTATTTTGTAATCCAAACACTGCGATTCAAATCACAACTTTTATTATTTTAAATCGTAGAAATAACTCTTGTTCTCGTTATGAGAGCGGGCTGTAATATCATGACAGCCGAATGACACAACGATTCTTCTTTTTAAAATTTAAATGCACAGTTTATTAAATGAGAGCTGATATTTACAAGATGATTATTTACATTATGTACACTTTCAGTAATATTCATAAAAATTGCACCTAAACCACATTACTTCTTAAACAACCAAAATATACTCGGATGCCTTCCCACATCCTACTTACTCCGAACGAACCACCATTCCTTCTCCTCTTCTCTTCACTTCCGTTTACTTTAAAACAAAAAAGGGTTGGAAGGATATTGGTTGCATGACAGGTTGAAAGCCGCTCCCCAAGGAACTCAGCTCCAGTTGGAGACATAGCAAAAAGAGCGCTACCAACGTGTCTAGCGCCCCAAAATGATCGAAAAAAAATAAATAAATAAATAATTGAAGGGAAGGGGGGGGGGAACTAATAAAAAAAAGGTTGAACGCAGTGGGTGGAAAATCAAAGTGGAATGCTGAAACAATTAAACTTAACACATGATATATTACATGTGGGGGTAAAAGTTGAGTTAATTAAAAAAAAAAAAAAAAAAAAAAAAAGCCCCCCCCCCCCCAAAAAAAAAAGAGTGAACTCTCATGGGGGGGCGGAAAAGGGGAAAATGTGTGCAGCAGTTGTGGAAAATTAAAAGACGTGCTATAAGTGATGGTATGAGCTAAATGTGGGAAGAATTAATATTTCCTTATTAAATATAATCTATTTTCTTTTCCTCTATTTAGTTGATAGCCCCCCAAAGAGCACACGGCCATGGAGGGGGGGGGCGGTAAAGGGGAAAGAAATGTGCAGCAGTTGTTGAGACTTTTTTTTTTCTACCCTTTTCTTCCTTTTTTTTCCCTTTTAATCTATCAATAGAGATGCTATATGTGTTGAAATGAGCAAATAAGAGAATTTTTTTTTTTTTTTTTCCAACCGGGGGGGGGGAGGGGGGCACCGAGCCTCTGTAAGAGGTCTTGTAAAAAAGGGCTACACCATCGTGGAGAGCGCCCCAAAATGACTACTAATAGGGAAACCAGGCCGAAATCCTAAAAATATTAGTAGAAAATTAAGTTTAATAATACAAATTAGTAATTAATAATGGAATTATCTGTTTTCCCTCTTCCCCTATAAAGTTTTGAACTCCATTGAATAATTTTTTGCAAAACCAATTCAATAAATATTTAAAATTCCAGAAGTTTGGGTGAGTGGTTTGTCAACTTGAGCTGTGAATTGATTAAAAAGAAACTCGGAGTTGGGGCCTCGCTGGTACCTTTCTGTATAACTACTTTGAAAATTTTTGGCGTGGGGATTCCTTACAGGAGGAAAAAGAACAGCCATTTTGAATTGAACAATTACACGAATTATACAAACTTTGCATGATGAAAAGAAGCACTTAATATAATTTGAATTAAATAAAATGGGTACCGTTCGAAAGCTTAGATTTTAGATTGAGTGAGTAAGTAACTTTTAAGAGGTTTTAATTAGTTAAGATACGGGAGGGAGGGATAAAAATTGGTTACTTTCCGAGGAAAGGGGATAAAATTGCTTCAAAATTGTAAAAAAAAAAAAAAAGAAAAAGAGTTAGCCAAACTGTCACCGGAGATAGGGAAGAGTCAATTAATTGACTTAGTTACCCTTAAGGAACCATGGGGACATTATTTAGTGATAAATGTAGTGTAAACAAACAAACAGTTGCAAGCAGGTACAATCAACACATATTTAAAAAAAAAAAGATTTTGCAGCTTTTAAAAATTAAGGCATAAACTAAATGATTATTTATAGATGTAGACAGGAAATTTAAACATATTAGCGAAAATAAGGCACTGGGGGGTGGGGTTGAAACTGGAGGGGATTGCCCCAAACATAAATGCCCTGAAAAGAGCCCTTTTCTCATACTAAACCAATGGGGATTTTTAAAAAATGCTCATAAAATATGAACCCATTGGAATTTTTACATGCTGCTGGTACCTAATTGAAGATTATACGTTCATGAACGAATTAAGACCATTGAAAAGATTCCCGCTTACCTTTTGCCGGTGATTTAGCCTTCCATCGCGAGAGCTTCGCACTGACTCGACATTACTGCCATGCGCATCCTGAACAGCCCTATATTAACACGACAAGGTTCTTCCTAACTAAAAGAGGAGCATATCCCAACTGGCTAATGGTTGAAATACATTGGTTCTTCAAAGGCTGCCTACAAGGCTCGTGCTATGGTCCTTTCCTGTGGAAAGTGTTTATGCAGCAATTAATCGATATTCTCAGCAATAAAAATATGAGTCATAGCACATGCGGATGATTTAAATTTAATCATTGAGGCAAAAACTAGAGCCGAACTAGAAAGGAGAGGAAATGAAGCTCTTCAAATAATTAGCGATTGGGCTCAAACTTCAGATCTGAAAATATCATATCACAAGTGCCAATGTCTGAATCTCAGACGTCCAAAGTATTTAAAACGGCGTCCAATCTTCAAACTTGATTCACATAATCTTAAAACTGAAAATACTATGCCATATCTAGGAATACATTTAGATTCAACCCTATCATTTTTGCCACATCTTAGAATCAAACGGGATGAAATGTCAGCAACAATACAAAACTTGTGTTAAAATTCGCATCAACCACAAGTGGCATTTCCAAACAAATCATAAAAACTTGGTACACTTCCATTCTAGAAAAGAAAGTTTCATATGCAGCAGCTACATGGTTTCCAAGATTGCAAAAGTCACATGGCTTTCGCCTGCTCTTATCTATTCAGCGTCGTTGTCTGCTACTAATCTCTGGAGCATATAAAAAAATCTCCTACATCTGCTCTAAATGTCCTGACAGTAATTCCTCCACTACCTTTAAAACTGAAACAGATTGCAGACGAAGGAATGATGCTGAGACTGGCAGTGCCATCACACCCACATCACTCGGATACATTTCAAAACAAAGCTTACAAAAAATATATAGATGCCTCAAAAGAATATCTTAATATACTGGATGCACAAAATAAAATAGAGACAGATGTGCAAATATACACGGATGGCTCAAAAACTGAAATCGGCCCGGGTTATGCCTACTGTGTATTTAAAGAAGAAGAAATAATATATACATATCATCAAAGAATACAGAACGAAAACTCAACGTATCAAGCGGAACAGCTGGCGATCTTGGACTCAATACAATGGTCCAAACAATCAAAATATCTCACAATAGTTATAAAATCCGATAGCCAATCTACAATATCAGCAATAAAAGATATATCTACAAAAAATATAATAATCAGCCAAATAATCCAATCTCTGCAAGGAGCAACACAAAAAAATTATCTACAATGGGTCAAAGGACATTCAGGCATAACAGATAATGAATTAGTGGATCGGTTAGCAAAGTAAGCAACTGACCCAAATTCATTAATACCAGAAAAATTTATACCATATCCATCCTCATATCTTAATAGAATGTTAAAGCAAACTTTACATAACTCATGGCAACGTGATTGGAACTTATGTCCCACTGGGCGATACACCTATGCATTGAAGCCAAAAGTTTCAGAAGACTATCTTCTAAGTCATCGATACCTATATATATTCGCTATCAATCATGGCCCTTTCCCGGCTTATTTAATTAAATTTAATAAAGTTTTGTCTTCAAGATGCACTTGTGGTGCAAGAGGGGATTCGCTACATTACGTTCTCACATGCCCATTGACAGCTACTCTACATTTGAGGAAAACAGACACCATCTCTCTGTCGAATTGGTTTAAATCAATCTCGGCGAATTCCTCATTGCTTCAACAGATAATTAGCTGTATGTCCTTAATAGAAAAAAACCCAATTGTTATTCCAAATGCCACCAGTACACATCATTGATGGTGATGATGATGATGATGATGCTTTTCCTGATGATGAAGAAGTTTATTGAAAAAATCCACTGTCTCTACTTTTAAAATATTTTACGCTAAAAATCTGACAATTTAAAATAATTTTTAAACTCTTATTAATTGTGACTTTTCTGCTGAATATGACTTTTGAGTATGACTTTTTGAGTATGACTTTTCTGCAAATTAAGCTGGGCTGCTTTGTCAAATATGTAAAAATATGTTTTTTTTTTGTTTTTTTTTTTAATAAACTTGCCAAGCAGGGCTTGCAGGGGCTAAAGCCATATGGTGTAGACCTCCCTGCTTGGTTGAATCTGAATCTGAATCTGATCCCTCCATTTAGTTTGCGAAAATGAAAGGAAATAACTGCCAATTTGTACTAATGAACAAAAATTTAGGTAACTAATTAAGATATAGATTTGAAATTGAGGTCGGGAAGGGGTGTCATCTGCCGGCTATTTTAGCGTAGCGTCGTCGTTATGTTCTAATTATCAGAAAAATGTAACTATTTTTTTAATGATCGCGTTAATGTAGGTGACGGTGTTTTCTTGAACAAATTATTCATTATATTTGCGGGTATGGGGAGAGAGGGGGTTAACGCCTTTCTCTGAGATTGTAATTATCTCGGGACCGGGCAACGCCGGGCGAGTTAGCTAGTGTTTACATAAAATACTTTTTAACCCCTTGGAGGGCAAGCACGTGGTCTAAAAATGCTCAATTTTGCGATGTTTTGACACCAGTAATTTTAAACAATGAATTTTTACTTTCTCAATCTGCAAAAAATAATAATAAATATTTTTATTTAATAATACTGGTGGCAAAGTTATATATTAAAAAGTGGTATATATTATATATCGGTGCCCCTCAAGGGGTTAACCCTCTCCCCACCGTTTAATCGTCGAAAAGTAAAAATGCACTGCATCTTTGAAATGAATGATAGACATGAACTGTAAATTAACATAGGCATGTTTTTGGCTATGCTGTATGTTCTTTTGTAAAAGTTAATGTGTCATAATTCATGTATTTCTTAATGTGACTTTATTAATAATTTTCATAATTGAAAATATGTCTTTGAAACAAAAAATCGCCTAGATTATGTTCAAGTCGATTCATTGTATCTCCAAAAAAAAAAAAAAAAAAAAAAAAAAAAAAATCAGACGATATTTTGGCAAAATATAAATTAAAGTTTCTCACGTAGATTCAATATTAAATTCCTCAATTTTTCCCTATGAAGATTTAAGAAAAAATGCCTAAACTATGTACTTTTCCGGTCTGATTTGCTACAAAGATCTGAAATAAAGTGTAAAAATTGGGTGTTGTCATTTGACAAATGAAAGTTGACAGAACTTATTATATGTAGACGGCCATCGAAACATAGTTTATTCATAGCAAAATTAGTAGACATTGGAATTGGATAATTTCATAGATCATTCGAATGGGAATTGTGTCTTCTATAATTTTGTATGAATAAAGAAAGCTTAGAGGACGTCACTATGTTGAAACACAAACATACTTTAAAATTTACTTCGCTACAGGTAAAGTAGACCAAAAATTGAGTAATAGAAAACAACTGGTGGCCATTCACGAAAATTTGGGAATAATTTTCGGTTTGACACTAGAAATGAAGATCCAATGAGTACAGTTGTTTTACCATGTCTTTTTTTTCAGCATTTGTGCGGTCCCTTGAACTTCAAAACCAATAATTTCGAAAAGTTTTCTTCGCCTAACCGTTCAAACGCGGAAAAAAAATCCGCCAGCGACAGCTGCCATTTTTATCATCGCGCAGGCCTAGTATAGGGGGCGGTGTCTACATTGTCCACCCACACGAAGTATATTATAAAGCTATAGAAGAAAGTTTTGTGATGGCTTACAACGTACTAGTTATACACCGAATGTTAATCAAATAACTATTAAGTTTGCTATTACAATAATTTAAAGTTAACTTGATTCATACATTTTCAGTATCAGAGCAATACTTTTTCATTTGTTTATTATACAGCTATCAAAATCACGTGCCCCCTCTAAGTGACGACATGTACAGGATTTAAAGTGATATTATATATTTCGTAATTGAAAAAAATATCAGACATTTCTTCTGTTACACAAAAGTAATAGTCCAGTAGAAATAGCGTAAAAAAGGGCCTTGCCTTGGAAAAATTCGGGTAGTTCTGATTTTTGGATATGTTGTAAAGGTTGACCTTCTAATAAAAAAAACAAGTTTTCGAGCTTCTAGACCTTTTGCGTTTTTCACAATATGGGAAAAAAACAATATTTTTCGGCACTTTTTTCGATTTTTCTTAAATAACTCAATTTCAGTGCAGTGTACAGAAAAAGCAGTTTCACCATTTTGTAGAGCATAAAATTCTCTACAACATGCAGCATTCATGTTTGTAAATTTTCCAAATGGGGGGTGAGATACGGAGCTGGGAAAATAGGGTAAAATTTGCAAAAAGTGCAAAAATCCACAAATGACGTTAGTTTTTGCTTAATAGCCTACTTTTAGTGCGTTTTAGAGACAAAAATGTCATTATAAAGTTTGTAAAGCATGAAGTAGTTTATAAGTTTCATTTATTAGATCATTAAATATCTAAAATAGACTTTAAAAATCAAAAGAATACAATTTATGGTTAAAACAAAAATATACCGCCTGACAAGTCATTAATTTAAAAACGAGCTTCTATTTTTGATATTGATTAAACAATGCAATTAATTAATTATAGTATGTACAATAATAGGTAACTGTTGAATAGTTGGGGGGGGAGCGAAGTTAACAAAAAAACCTAGTCGGTAGACATAGGTGCAGGGCAAAGAATTCAAAGTCAAAAGTAAAATTAATAGCTGGGAATAATGTAAAAAAATACTTGAAAGATAAATAAGTTATAATTTAGAAATTTTAAAAAGGAAAATGAGTATCTAAGGCCGAAACTAAGGGAGGTGGGAGCAAAAGGAGCATGTGGCCCGGGCGCTAGAATGGAAGGAGAAGAGGGCGCACAATGAAGATTTGGTTTGTCGTGTTTGTATTCATTTGTCCCACATATTTTTGTTAGTCAAAGTTTACATTGATGGTAAATGTATCTCATTTTGAGAATGTTAGTCCCAACAGAAAGAATAACAACAATTATACCTTATAAGATGGAAACCTGTATAAAGGAGAATTGTTTTCCAGTGTTTTGAATTCAGTTTTAAATTTTAAAATAAAGAAAATATTAGAAACTTATCCTGAACATAATCAAAAAAGTATAAAAAGTACAGAAAGTGCTCGTCGCTTGAAGATTCATACTTCTGCTGAGGTTAAGTTCAATGAGACTATGTTTCCACAGATGCCACAAGAAAAATTGTTGGGGAATGGAAAAAAAAAAGAACTTTTCATTTATATGCTTCGAAATGAATTTGAAAAAGCACAAATGATCACTACGCAGGCCATTGAAGATGCAGATGTGCTAATAGTGAACACAGCTATTTCCTAAGCCCGTGATTACGATGCTGTCATTGTCAATGGTCAAGACATGGACCTTCTTGTTCTTGTGACTTCTCTAGCTGCAGACAATGTATATTTCTGAAGGGCCTTGAGAGGGAAAGTGCCTGATGATCTCTACTCCAAAGAGTGTTTCAAATTTAAGAAAGTTGCACAAAATATTCTTTTTCTTCCTGCAGTAAGTGGTTGTGGCATCGCTTCTGTGCTCTACAGCCATGGGAAAATGAAATATTGCAGAATTCTTCAGAACCCATCCCTGAACCAAAAAGTTCAAATCTTTAAAGACTCAAATGCAGAGAGGCACAAACTTGTTGAAGCCACAGAAGGTGTACTTCTTGCCCTGTATGGAGGTGATCCCAACCAAAACTTGAATGTATTGTGGTATGTCAGCTTCGCTATAGCTGCTAACAATATTAAATTAAATTTAGCTAGACTACCACCTACTCGTGATGCTGCTGAATATCATGCATTCAGACATGGCTGGGAAACGAAAAGGATCCTCTCGAATGCGGCTGGAAGTGGGGTGGTCATGGGCTCATTCCAGTCACCATGATGAATGGACCAGCTCCTCAAACTCTACTCGATTTCATATCTTGCCAATGCAAGAAAAAAAAAATGTAGTACAAATTGGAGTTCTAGAAAGGCAGGCTTGAAGTGCTCAGTTATCTGTGTGAAGTGCCACAACCAGCTATGTGGCAACGCTCCTGATATTATACTGGACCTTGAAGTCTTTGATGACCTAGAACAACCAATCGAGTCAAGTACATAGACGGACGATGAAGCATCTGAGACGATGGTATCATTACCAGGGCCAAGCAGCAGAAAAAGGAAACATATATGACAAAGCGACTATATAATACTTACTATGTATTTGTTGATTAATTTATTGTGTATTCTGTAATTAATTAACCACATCGTGTTTTCAATATCAAAAATAAAAGCTCATTTTTTAAATTAATAACTTGTCAGGCGGTATTTTCCTGTTTTCACCCAAAATCTTTTTGGTGTGATTTTTAAGGTCTATTACCAATATTTAATTATCTAATAAATGAAACTATATACAATGCATGCTCTAAAAAGTTGATTATGACAGTTTTGTTTCTAAAATGCACTAAAAGTGGGTTATTAACAAAAAATAACGTCATTTGTGGATTTTTGCATTTTTTCCAAATTTAACCCTATTTTCCCAGCTCCGTATCTCACCCTCCTTATTTGGACAATTTACAAACATGACTACTGCATGTTGTAGAGAATTTTATCTTCTACAAAATGGTGAAAATTCTTTTTCTGTAAAATGCACAGAAATTGGGTTATTTAAGAAATATCGATTCCATTCTAGCGCCCGGGCCACATGCTCCTTTTGCTCCCACCTCCCTTAGTTTCGGCCTTAGATACTCCTTTTACTTTTTAAAATTTCTAAATTATAACTTATTTATCTTTCAAGTATTTTTTTACATTATTCCCAGCTATCAATTTACTTGGCCCTGCACCTATGTCTACCGACTAGGTTTTTTTGTTTCGCCCCCCCCCCCCTCAACTATTCAACAGTTACCTATTATTGTACATACTATAATTAATTAATTGCATCGTTTAATGAATATCAAAAATAAAAGTTCATTTTTAAATTAATGACTTGTCAGGCAGTATTTTTTTGTCTTAACCATAAATTGTATTATACTGATTTTTAGAGTCTATTATAGATATTTAATGATCTAATAAATGAAATTTATAGACTACTTCACACTTTACAAACTTTATATTGACACTTTTGTCTCTAAAACGCACTAAAAGTAGGTTATTAAGCAAAAACTAACGTCATTTGTGGATTTTTGCACTTTTTGCAAATTTTACCCTATTTTCCCGGCTCCGTATCACACCCCCTATTTGGAAAATTTACAAACATGAATACTGCATGTTGTAGAGAATTTTATGCTCTACAAAATGGTGAAAATGCTTTTTTGTAAAATGCACTGAAATTGAGTTATTTAAGAAAAATCGAAAAAAGTACCGAAAAATATTGGTTTTTTCAATATTGTGAAAAACGCACAAGGTCTAGAAGGTCAAAAACTTGGTTTTTTTATTAGAGGGTCAACCTTTACAACCTATCCAAAAATCAGAACTCCCCGAATTTTTGTAAGGTAAAATGCTATTTCTACTGGACTATACAGGAATAGAGAAAAATTTTAACATTTTTTTCATTCTCCTCCCCACGAAGTTTACAAATATTAATTGATGCCTTTTGGTATTTCCGTAAAATTTTTGTGGTTTCTTCACTGATTAATTAACTCTTGTCTCGTGTTGACAAAATTCAAAAAGTTAGATAGGTAAAAGTTTGCTTAAAAACAGTCATTAGAATCATCAGATATGCCACGAAGAGGTAAAAAATAAAATAAAAACCCTAGTTTAATCTAAAAAAAAAAAAAATGTTTTTTGGGCGGAATAGAATTTTGAAAAACTACAAAACATAAGAGTTTTGGTTTATTTTTGCTTCTATAGTATACAAAAATATATTGTTTTTGTAATTGGGGATGTTTTATATCTATTTACCTATTGGGTACTTTTATGTTAGCCAGGCGCTATTGATCGCCAAAATTTTTTGAATCTCGCCAAACCTTTTTTTGTTCTCGCCAATATTTTAGCATTTGCTAATAACAAATAGCCAATATTTTAACATTGCAATGTAATATCTTTAAAAACTTACTTAAAAATAACTAAAATATAATCATGATAAAAGAAGTAAACACAAACATATCAATACAAATAACAAAATCTCACGTAATCGGGTGGGTTTAGTCAATAATAAAAATGTTAAAATAAGACGCAACATTAGCTAGAAAATTTTATTGACGTGAAAGTCGCGCGAGGTTATGACGGGAAAGGGTTGTAATTCAAATGATGCCAAAGATTTGGTGAGTTATCACTAGCACCCAGCTAACCTAAAAGTTTCAATTATTTCTGAAAATGTTTAATCTGGATGACAAATAATTTATTTGTATTTTTGTTGTTGATGTTGTTCATACTCTTAAACTGATTGTTTCTATCAGTTTACCAATAAAAAATAAATAGTTTGTTTAATGAATTTGTTAATATATTTTTTTTAGAGTTGTTTGTTAAAAATAACATGATTTTTACAGATGATTTTAATAAATTATATAAATTACTTCATTAGATTGTCACATTATAATATCTGGCATGTATAACGTTAATGTTTTTCGTTTTAAATGTACTTTGGAACAAAATTGTTTAAATACACTTAATGATGTATTACGAAAATTTTAATCCTGCTTGAATTTGAGTAAAATAAAGATCTTACCATGCACTAAAATAAGTCATTTGTACATAATAAACAAGTGAATGTTAAATGCAAACATTATATGCAATAGCATAGCTTCCAACCCTACCGTTTTTAAGTGAAAAAACATACATGATACCATAAAATTTACTCAATAAAATTATTTAATAATCTCACTTGTTTTTTGTTAGCCTTTCAAATGTCTAACCTGTTCACCTGTGGCACTTACTTAGTTTCATTTCTTTTTTTTAAAAATATAGGCCAAAGTGTGTGTGTTTTTTTACTTAAAATAAATGTGAAAATATATTTTTAAACACTTTTATAAACATTCAGTGTTCATAATTGCAATTCATGTTAATCTAAAAAAAAAAAAAAAAAAAAAAAAAAAAAAAAGATCTAAACTTGGCAGAAGGTGCGATTAAAGAAAAAATATTACATTCTTTATTACCTTTTTCTATCTATAATAGAAGAAAGTATTGTAATCAAAATTTTTTCGACTTCCAGTTTTCGATGAATTTACACATTTTAGGAGGGGTCAAAGATTCGAAAAACATGTTTTTACAAAATGTCTGTTTGTCCGTGTGTGTGTCCTCTTTGTATCATCGAAAAGTGTATGAAGTTATGCATAGAATTGAACCAAAGTTCATTTATAGGTTTTTGGCTATAGGGGGCGCTACGATAACGATTTTTGTCCCATTTTCACTATTGTATCATCGAAAAGTGTATGAAGTTATGCCGATAATTGAACCAAATTTTTTGTATATGTTTTTGATTATGGACTGCAGGTCCAGTTGAATTTGGGTATATTGCGCCTGGAGGGGAGCACTGTGATAGCCATTTAAAGATTTCAATTTTTTAAAAATGTACAAAAAATTAGAAATTCTAAATTTTTTTCTTGCGTTAAATATTTGGCCGTGATCCAATGATTCAAGAGCAGTTTTTTTTTTTTTTTTTTTTTTTTTTTTTTTGGCTCTATCTTAAAAAATGGCTAAGATACAGCAGTTTGAAATTTTAGGGTGGCTGACATTTTGAAACAATACAGCACAACTCCTCCATAAACTGGTTTAATTTATAGTTTTAAAGTTTTAGTGAACATGGTTTCGGCAAATTTTCTTTCATTGTTGTAACCATCTCTTACATGCTTAACACTATATATTTATATTCGACAACGTCAAATTATCGCCAAGCTTGGGTACAATTTTCGAAATATCGCCAAATTTGGCGATAAAAATACGTTGCCGTATATGAAGCCAACTTGGCTATGTCAGCCTAATTTGGCGATATTCTCATTCAAATTCAATATTGACGAGAACTGGAAATGACTCTTCTGTAATCAGGTTCCATGCATTTTAGCTTGGTGTTTTTCAGTAAAATTAGCTAAAATTTTAAAACCAAAGAATAGGGAGGCTATCTGTTCCCACCGGTACAAGCCAGAAGGACTTTTCGTTGTCGTGTTGTGCATCGGCTGCTTGTGAAAATTGCCTTAAAATTAATTTATTAATTCATAATTAAGTTCTAAAAATATAAAAATGTTGCATTGTGATCGGAAACACACCTGTGAACATAAATTTTATAATTCTAGAAATTCTAGGAAGTGAGTAAAAAATTTACAAAATTTCATCTTTACATACATGAACCAAATTATGGTAAATAAAAGATTGCAAAAACTGGAAGGTTGATAGCTATGCGTTAGTTTATTTCCATCAAAATATTTACATAAGCTCAAAAATTTAGGTCGTTTATTCTCCTATTTGGAAACTGTCAGGTCATTTGCAAACGTTTCGTTATGTAGCATTTGCCTTAACCAAAACATAAGTAAATAGAAAACAAGATAAATAGAGTTTTATTTTATTTAGATTGATCCGAAATACAGAAATAAAAGTGATGGAGATCATCGTTTCATATTTTTTATTTATTTTGTGAAAGACAAAAAAATAAAGTCTAATTTATCTATGTTGTTTTTAAAAAAATGTTCAAATTTACAATTCACATCCATTTTCTTTCAATGTTTTCGTGACAAAGTTCAGATCCCGTTGCAGGTTTTTATTTTTTGCTTCTTTTGCTGATGTCCACATGTGTATCACACTTGTTTTGTCGAGAAGATATCGATACCTGAAAATAAAAATACATATTTATGGGACGAAAAGGAAACATATATATATATCAAGTAAAACAACATGACTTATCTGTGAAATGACTATTATACGAGTCATGTACTGACTTTTTAAGATATTGTTTTACATTCTATTGAATAAAAATAATTTTAAAGCATTTCGTTGGAAATATTTTAAAATCGGAACTCTTAAGTTAGTTCATACTGAAAAATTGAACCATGCTAATTTAGGGACATTAAAGAAGAAATTATTGAAAATTTTGTTCTTTAATGTTCTATATGTACAAATGTGCATGAGTTAGTAAATAAATGAATAAATTTATCAATGAAACAAAATTGGAATTTCATTTAATGTCTAAGTTGCGCAGAGCAGTTCTTAAATTAATGTATATTCACACTGTAGTATATGGTAAATACTGCATGTTCTGATTTCATGAAAATTTCGAATGATATTCTTCCAATCTGCCCAAAGAAATGACGTCTTGTATCTCAAACATTCTAATTTTTCTTATTTTAGAATTTTTCATATATTTTATAAATTAGGTCGAATCCACTCGTCGCCACTAATATCACTTTCTAATTACTTGGCAGCAAGGAGGCATCTCTATTTTACCAAAAAGAATATTTATTTACATATATAGAAGCGTGGTACAACCCGATTAAACGCGAGAAAACTCTACAATCTTTATATGATTCAGTGCTACTCTGAGTGCATGCTTCAGTTTTACATGCTTCAATGTTCCGTAATGTGGTGACATCTTTAGTTATAAACCATTATTATTTCATTAGGATATTATATAATTAACATCACCTTGTCATCCACGATAATTACAATTTGAATTCCTTTTTTATGACTTATAATAACTTTTCAATAGTTTAAATAATTATAAAATTTTAAAATAGTATTCAGTTGGACAATAAAAGTTTTTCTAACTAAAACTGTCGGTATGAATAACTGAAAATTATTTTTAAATATAAACAATAACTTTTCTAACAACTTTTCGATAAAATAAATTTTAATGAAATTTTGATGTATTATTGAGTTAGACTTAACATAGTGTTTAACGAACTTAACATAGTGTAATATATTCGAGTGAGAATAGAAAGTTTTCCATAATTTATGAGTAACATCATTTTTTTTCTCTTTTTTCTTAAATAGGTGTCAAATTTTTCGCACACACTATAGAAAATCCACGCGCCGACTCTGATCATCTGCAATATAAAATAGTGATTAAACTTAGACTATGAAAATAAAAATTATAGTTTATAAGTTGTATATTTAGAAAAAATATGACATATTTTCGAGACATATCGCACAGTTTTGAGTAATAAACTGTCTGCACTGCAACTTTTGCAATTATTCCGTACTCGAGAAACACATACAGTTCTCAAAAGATTGAATGTAATGCCTTTTTTTCTCTGCCATTTTCTTTGTGGATGTAGCCGAGAAATATTCTCATACAAACATTTTCTGAATTAACGAAAAGTAGAAAAAAGAAAGAAGAAGAAGAAAATTAACGACAGCAGTAAATGAAAATTATTACCATGTTTCTCCGTTTTCATTCATGTAGTTTTGACCATCTTTGCCCAAAATGAGATAAGTTACTCCAGGGAAGAGATTTGCTGTTTGGCAATTATCTCTAGCCAGTAATGTTCTTGTCTCTTCTTCGATGTCTTCGGCTTTCTCTATACCTGAAAGATTTTTTTCATCATCAGAAACTGTATTAAAATGAAAATCTGTATTCCAAAGGCGTATATGAACACTGCAGCTTTATATATTTTACATGGAGAGTTAATTTTTGATTGTTAAGTGCAAAAAATGGCAAAATCAATCTTAATATTTAAATTAGTGAAAAACTCACTTTCAGAAAGAAGTAACAGTAGCTTTTTTTCTTGAGGGGGCGGGGGTGATAAAAGTTGTCGCTTAAATTTGTACTTTAGAAAACATTCATTTCAAATTTATTTTGTAAATAGACCGACAATTACTGAAAATTTCTTTTTAATTTCTTTTTTAAGAAAATAAACATTCATTTTCTGCAATAGCTTAAGTGTGGAAACTATATGAAATATATGTTAAAATTGGAATGCCAGAAAAGTTCGTGCCGGTTGGAAAAATGAATTCGTACCGTAAAATTCTGCCCATTAATTATCAGACATTTGATATCGGATTTAATGTCAAATAATTAAATGATAGAATTTTTCGCTACGATTTTATTTTTCAACCGGCACGAACTTTCCGCACAACCCAATAGAAACCTACAACTATTCGCGTTTCTGTATACTCAAAACTGTCCTAGTAATTTTAAAACATGAGTTCTTAACGATACTTTCAAAAACTTTTATTGAAAGTATAACTAATAACAGCATATAACACAAATCTAAATAAAATAGCTCCTGAATGCTTTTACAAACACACATGCAAACCTTACATGTAAATTTACTTAACATTCCTTTGGAGAAAAAATCAATTAAACTTTGCTTTGTTATCTATTAAATTTCAAGTTATGCATAATATACATTTAATCGTCAAAATACTTACGGTGCAAATTTATTTTTATGCAGTTATTAATATAATCACTACAGTAATTATATTATTCGAAGTTGAATCAAATATAAAGGAGTCTTTTTAATAGATTACTTTAAAAATATTATTTACCAAAATTATACCAATGTTAGGTTTTTAGAAAGCTTTCTTTAACATCTACGTATTTTTTTCCACTTAACCCTTTATGTACTGAATTATGAATTCATGAAAATTTTATCTTCTAAAGCATTTTTCGTGAATTTTTGAAACTACATTAGAAGATTTCCATAATCATTTAATAAATTTTAGAGGGATTTTAGAAGGATTGAAGGATTTAGGAGGATTAATTAAATTTGAATTTATAGTGATTTTGTGCAATATTTATAACCCCATTCAAATATTTTATTTTAAATATTTTTCTTAGTATTTTGTAGAATTAGGAAATGTACAATTATAATGTTCTTACAATAGAAATATAAAAATATTTCCGAATTGAAAATCCCCCCCCCCCTTTCCCCCAACGTCAAGAAAGCTGAAAAGATGCAAAGGCAAAAGAAATCATCCTTTTAAAAATATTTTTGTTTTGTGTATCCAATAACGCTTTTGGAACAAGATAAATTAATGCATCTAAAACTCATTCTAAACTGTATTACTACTAATAGATGCATTAAATGAATTTTATAACAAGTTATTTTACTGGTGCTTATAAGTACCGTCAGTAGATAAAGAGTTAAGGGAAGTTTTTTTAAATTATTGTATAATGCGTGTGTAAAAAGAATTAGGATGTGTATGAAGCCAATTTCACAAAATATCTTTGAACTCTTCATCTGATGATAATATTTCTGCTCCTAACGCATCTTTCAAGACAAATGCTGGTTCGAATATACAAAGTTCTAACTATAAGGAGGATGGTCGAGTGTTGTCCAGAGAAATTTTTGTTTCGTTATACCTTTTGTGTAAGGTCTTGTTCTGTCCTGGAGAAGAACATTCGAATTGGTATGGAGCGTTTAGGACCGATGTTCTGCTAACCCAAGTAGCACAGATTGTTGGCCCATCGTTGGCATGTTGTGGAAATCGTTGAGAAATGGTAGGATTAGGAATAGTAGAGTTGGAAAATGGTAGGTGCAAAGATACCTCTAATTTGGAGCCTATCTGAGCGAGATTTTAAGCAGCGAGCGGTTGGACTACTGTTGCGCCTTTGTTGGTAAATGGTTCGTTGTCTAATGGTACGGGGGGGGGGGCAACGTGGAATGACAATTAGACAAAAATTAGCCAAAGTTGCCCTAACCATTTTGTGCTGTTCGGGTAAACTTCTCCAAAAATTCAAAGTACTATACTGCATTGTACTTACAGCTTTCATGAAAAAAAAATCAACGTGCATACCATACCCCGTAAATCTCCGAAAATTATTAGTGAGAACTTTTTCAGTTTTTACTTCAGTGGAGGAGTTTAAGTTTTTGTGCGCAATCCCATACTGGATTGTCTTGTTTCACTTTCGATACGGTCAATTTTTAATAGATAGTGCCATTTCCATACTTGAGACCTCGAGAGTGTGTCATTTCCTTAATTTACATTCAATCTGTGTAATTTGAAAGGTTTCTAATAGGTTGTTTCAATAGGTTTGACATTTCCATTTTACGAAAGTTGTTTAATAATTACACTTTGTACAACCGCACTAGGTATTTTGTATTTACTCATAAGTCTAGCTACTAAATAAATGAACATATGAACATAACGATGGTAAACAAACGTAAAAGATGGTGAACGGATTTTGAAATCGTAAAAAAAAATCATGATTGCAATGACAGCAAGTATAAAAAATTTCAATTGATATTAAAAAGTCTTTTTCTTATTTCATTCACCCTTGTAATATTATTTTTCGGAAGTCTGTGCAATTTTAGTATGGTTAATAAATTTAATAAATTACCATAATCAGCTATCATTATCTTAACGGTATTCGATAATGTAATAAAGTTTCAAAATAAAAAATATATACATATAATATTAAACTAGACACTACTTGTCAGAATTTTATCGTAAACAACCTGAAGGTTCTATAGAAAAATATTCGATTTTTTTATTAGTTGCTTTTTAATTAATTATTGAAAATTTGGTAAATTACTATATTTTATTGCTTATATTGCTTATCAGCCATATCTAACTAGCTTACAACTGAGGGCCACATAAAACATTATACATGGCCACACGCCATACTATAAAAAAAAATGTTAAGAATAATATTTGTACACATAAAATAATACAATATTAAAGGCATAGCTATGTAAAGTTAAGAGTTATTATTGCTCATTGTTTATTTTATCTTTCTTTTTTGGAGAAAAAAAAAACATTGACATAATATTTCATAAAATAAATCTAGCAAAGTTAATTGAATTGCTTAAGTTTTTGTTATTTTTAAAATTGATTGTACATGCTAGTCTGTTGATCTTTCGAATGTTTGTTATTTTGCTAAGTTGAAAATAGCAAAAGTGTACTATATTTCAATACCGAACATTGCTAAATTCCGCATATTGCACATATTACTTTGGAAAATCGGTCGTCTGGTAAATAACTGCACAAATTCAGAAACCTCACATATTTTTCTTCCAATATAGAAACGCGCTGAATTTTGATTAAATTCAATAATAAATTATAAGTCGAAATCTCAACATCAATCATTAAGAGAAAAGTAAATTATCTTCCACATTTCTTAAAATTCAAAAATCTTCTTTTTTTTTTTTTTTTTCAATAGTAGGTTTTTAAAAAAAAATGAATTCCAATGATTTTAGTAATAATGATAGACAACATTCAAAAATAAATTTTCTTTCTGATAACTGTTTTGTCAAAAAAGTAAATTACACTTGAAAACGTTAAAACTATCAAATAATAATATTATGATACTTGCTTTTAAGTTTATTAAAATGATCTATAATATTAACTAAAAACTTTGTCCACTTTAAGTCATTAAATAATCCCGATTCGTAAAAAAATGTAAAACTCAATGTGACAATTCTCAGTTAAGTCAGAACTTTACGATGAGCAGAAAGCAATTAAATTTCTGAGTAATAAGATAGAATCAAAGATATTTACTAGATTGAAGGCCGTACGTACAAATATAATTGACAGTTTTATTTAAACTTTTAAGGACATTATCAGGAATTTTAAAATTTAGAGTAAAATCCCTGTATATGAATATATAATCAAAGTAGTACAGAAAGGTTTTATCAAGTTTATGCATTTTTCTTTGCTTTTTGTAAATGCTTCTTTTACAACATCAGTCATGAAAGAGCACAATAATTAAAAAAATCCCTGACAGCTCGGCCTACAGGCACAGGTAGATTTTGAAGACGCAGACCGTGGGGCGCCTGTTTATTGGGAATTGTAGAAGAAAGACCTATTTGTCGTGATGCGGCAGTTGGGAAAGCCCACTTCGAAATATACCTCTGCCTGTAGGCAGAGAGCCAGCAGGGATTTTCTTGTTTTTAAATTTTTTTCGCCGTAAGAGTTGGTCCTATAAAAAACTTGTGAATATAAAAGTTGTAGATATTACTAAGAAGATTTATAATAAATTTAAGCGGATTTGATATCTTGGAGATTGACGAAGTTATGAATTTTTTTCTTCTAAAACCCTTATTTTCCCCCCCTTCGGAGCATTTTTAATGAAATCAAAAATCTGTCATCCATAAATGTTTGCCCCTTTTCCTAGAAGTAATAATAACTTAAAACGGATTCGATATGTATAAAAATTAAGAAATTATGACGTTTTTTCTGTTTTCACAAAAATCCCTCCTCCATTTCTCCCCCCGTAGTTTGATTTTGCCCATTAACGAACTTGACCGAGATTTTATGTATCAGTTTGGAAGAGATCTGTGCAGAATTATTGCAGTTATCGTGTCCATAAAAAAGTGACATAAATAGATAGACAGATAGATAGATAGATAGATAGATAGATAGATAAAGTTTCGAAATGGGGGGGGGGTTGGGTTCTAGGAGTCATGATCGGTGTAGATCTGCAAAAATTTTTCAGGAATTCCAACATAGGGGAGAACGTAATAGGTAGTATTTCTTACGAAATCTACCTAAAACGTAGATGGATTTTTAAAAGACAGACTGTACTGAGAGAAAATTTCACATGCGAGTCAAAAATATCAGCTACAACGGTTTCCCATGAGCATTGGAATAATTTACAGCAACTACTTATTTACTTTGAAGTAAGTTTTAAGCAGAATTCCACAGCATGTTTCTACTACCTGCAGAGATAAATTGCATAGTGCTATTGAATGTGTCATACATCGCATGCGATTTTAGAGAAAAGTGACTGAAGATATGGTGAATTATATATGCAGTTTCATATGCTATTGCGAAATATATTAGACGTTAACACTTTAATTCATTTTTGTCCAGTTTAATAACTTCGTATTTTCGCTTAAATGGAATGTTGTGGTATTTCTAAAAAATAAGCAATTTATTTCCACAGAAGTAAATTGCTTATTCAACAGTCCCCCCCCCCCCTTCAGCTTATAAACAAAAATATGATTTTCTTTTTTTTTTTAATTCAGATATCGAAGCTTCATACTCAAGATTACGTGTACAAAATGTGGTTATGTTCCAGCTAGTATTTTTTTTCCACGGAGGTGCCAAAACACCACCTGTTTAATTTGGATTAAGTTGTAAATTTGTCTTTAAAATGTTTTTGTTCAGTTAAAATATCTGAAATGAAAATCAATCACTAAAAGGATAATTCTTGTATCGTTTTTAAAGTTTCGTATATGACCGAATGAAAATAATATCAATTATTGGAACTGTTTTCTTTTAATGGACGTTTATTTTTATTTAAAGCTAGTGAATTAAAAGAAAAGAAAAAGAAAAACTTTATAACTTATATGGAAATTGAGAAATTACACCATGTGTGCAACACAGTTAAATAATTTCATTTATTGTGTCATTTTTTTCCCTTTAATATATACGATTGAAATATGATAATTTGTAAATGTATTTTTTTATACATTTCTTTCTAGCATTTTGGAAGACTTAAAATAAAAAGTTAAAATTTCAGTGCAAATTCACCTTGTTTAAAAATTAAAATTCATAGAGATACAACTAAATGTAAATATATTGCTTGAAGGTGTGTAAAAAATACACAAATCATTTAAAAGCACATTAAAGTCCTTTCAAAAATCCAAAACGTTTTCAACCGAACTACTCGGTCATCATCAGTGAAAAACTCGTTTTTCACTGATGATGACCGAGTAGTTCGGTTGAAAACGTTTTGAATTTTTGAAAGGACTTTAATGTGCTTTTAGATGATTTGTGTATTTTTTACACACCTTCAAGCAATATATTTACATTTAGTTGTATCTCTATGAATTTTATTTAGACATAAAATGTTTATGGAAATTTTATATTTCATAATTATACAGGGCTTACAGTCCATTTACAAAAACAAATAAAAAGCTCATTTTTACCTGCTTTAATAACATTTTCTATCATGAATGATATGTTAAGGAATCCGCCATCTTTCCGCAGGCGTCCATTTAATTTACCTTTCCAAACTGAAAATATAAGCAGAGACGAAAAACACTTGTTAAATTGTTTTATGTTTTAATTACGTTTCAGATCTATACGATAATAATTGTTATATGTAAGTGGCAATATACAAAAAATCAATGTGAACTTTTAGAAAGCAAACAGATAAAATAATAATAATAATAATAATAATAATAATAATAATAATAATAGTGAATTCAACATTTTATGATAATAATAATATAAGGAATGCAACAGGAATGAAGTTTTTAACACATTATACAGGGTGATTCTGAATTCATCATCAATATTTGGTGGGGAGGTAGGGAATAGGAAAAGAACACTATTTCACATAGGAAAGCATGGGCGCAGACGTCATGTAGT
The DNA here is from genome assembly GCA_963931845.1 of Maratus michaelseni. Classification (NCBI taxonomy): domain Eukaryota; kingdom Metazoa; phylum Arthropoda; class Arachnida; order Araneae; family Salticidae; genus Maratus; species Maratus michaelseni. The sequence continues at coordinate 52,579,430 of OZ007590.1, read as the reverse complement.
AGGGCAATATGAATCCGGTTAAATGATGGAAAGAAAACATAACAAGAAAGTGGTAAGAGAAAAAACATTTATTTGTGCATCTTTTGTACAGACTTACAAGAGGTGCTCGAAATTCTGACCATTTGCTAGAGTACATGCCTCACAACGACGTTGCATGGACAACCGAACTTTCTGGAATATGCCTGGCGTTTCCCGGATGTTTGCGGCGGCAACCGATATGCGTGCTACAAGGTCCATAGCACTAGCAACAGGGGTCTCGTACACCATGTTTTTCATGGCACCCCATACAAAGAAGTCTATTGGAGATAAATCCGGTGACCGTGGTGGCCAACAAACCGGTCCACCGCGACCAATCCATTGAGCTCCAAATTTTCTGGTCAGGTAACAACGCACATCATTTGCGAAATGTGCTGGAGCGCCGTCATGCTGGTACCACATTCGCCGGAGAATAACAGCAGGAACCTCGTTCATAAGACCCGGTAACACAGTCTGAAGAAATATGAGGTAGTTTGCGCAATCTAAACGGGATGGTAGTAAATACGGTCCCAGCAAACAGTCGCCGACGATCCCAGTCCACACATTGACGGCAAAGCGTTGTTGCGCAGCTCTAACTCTCGTACCGTGTGGATTCTGATTAGCCCACACATGCGAATTGTGTGTGTTGAAGACACCTTCACGAGTGAAGGACGCTTCATCTGTGAAAAGAACATACGTTGGGAAATTGGGATCAACGGCTGTTCTCTGCATGAACCACTGACAAAAAGTAACACGCTTGGGATAGTCCTCTGCTTCCAGTAACTGCACTCTTTGCAAATGAAAAGGATGTAAACGTTCCTCGTTTAGTATCCGCCACACTGTTGATTGTGAAACTCCAAACTGGCGAGCCATACCTCGTGTGCTAGAACTTGGCTGTTCTTCGATAGACTGTAGGACAGCTTCCTCGACTGAAACTGTCCGTGTTGATCGGCGGCTGCCTCGATCAACATTAATACCAGCAAATGATCCAGTTTCGCACAGTTGTCGATGAACACGTGAAAACATTTGATGCTGTGGCACGCGCCGGTTGGGGTAGCGTTCTGCATACATTTGCCTAGCTCTAAGACAGCTTTCTCCTGCGGCACCGTAAGTTAGATGCATATCTGCAAGTTCTTGAAACGTATACCGGTTCATGTTACTTCTGCGAAGTCACCTTGTCGAATGACGACTGGCTGCACACGGCAGACAGCTATGCGCGTTCATGGGAGATGCGGACACAAAGCGCCCTCTATACACCGTCATGCGTTCGTTTGTGCCTATGCTTTCCTATGTGAAATGGTGTTCTTTTCCTATTCCCTACCTGCCCACCAAATATTGATGATGAATTCAGAATCACCCTGTATAGATTATAGACCAATAAATGACAGGCAAATAAACAAAAAAAGTTATTTATCCTAGTAGCAAAACAAAATTGATCCAATGCGTACTGCTTTTTAGATCATAAATTGTGTCAATATGTGCTTTCTGTTGATTTATATACTTTATTCTAATGTAGCATTTATATGTTCACCAGTGGGGATGACCGAGCTATGATCGGTCAACATTAGCTTTGTGTTCAACTCGATATAACAATAAATCCTCTGAGCCGTTTTTTTCGATAAAATTAGCTTGACCCACAGTGCCCCAAAAATGACCCACTAATCGTATTTTCTCGATCATGTGACCTAGCCCAATAGTCTTCTCGTTCTCCAAACCTGTAGGATGCTTATTTTAGTTCAAATGCTCTGAGCCGTTTTTAAGATAAAAATAGCTTGAACCATAATGACCCATGACCAAAATGACCCACAAATTGAATTTTCTCGAACATGTGACCTAGCCCAACAGTCTTCTCGTGTCCGAAAACCATAGGATGCAAAATTTAGTCTAAATAGTTTGAGCCGTTTTATAAATAAAATTAGCTTGACCCACAGTGACCCAAAAATGACACACTAATCAAATTTTCTCGAATATGTGTCATAGCCCAATTATTTTCTCGTGCCCAAAACTAGTAAGATACAAAATTTAATCAAAATCGTTAGAGCCGATTTTTAGATAAAATTAACTTGACCCGCGTTGACCCCAAAATGACCCACTAATCGAAAGTTCTCGAACATGTGACCCAGCCCAATACTCTTCTCTTGCCCGAAAATGGTACGATGCAAAATTTAGTCAAAATCGTTTGAACCGTTTTTTAGATACAATTAGCTTGGCCCTGATCCATGGTGAACCAAAATGAGCCAGTAATTGAATTTTCTCGAACATGTGACCCAGCACAATGGTTTTCTAGTGCCCCAAAACGGTAGGATACAAAATTTCGTCAAAATCGTTAGAGACGTTTTTAAGATAAAATTTGCATATATAACCACACACACACAAGATTTGCTCGTATTAGAATATATGGTATAGCATTAAAGACTCAGCTGCCTAGAGAAGTAGCACACACACAACATTTAAAAAAATGTAAAATCAAGATATATCGTCTTTATTTCCTTTTTTAAAGCATTTTTTCAACGCTATGTGTCCCACTTGGACTGCATTTTGGCAGTGCTATGCAATGGGGAATAAAAACTTAAAAAAAGGAGTAAGTTTAATTCATAAAAAATCATGGCACATTTTTTTTTCTTTTTACAGTTTAGTTAAAATTTGTATAATTAAAAAACAGCAGTAGAAAATTCATCAAAGTCATCGTATTTTTTTCAATTCAAAATATCCTGAAAAACTATTTTATTTGAAAGAAACAGCTTTATGACAAGGATTAGTCAATTAATGGAATACCTTTATCCACAGTATAATAAAATCAATTATATTTTCTCTTATTAACTTAGCTTCATTTAAATAAATCTTCATGTACATATAAAATCTCATCATATGTCACCTATAATTTTAGAATTAAAATTTCAATTTGAAAAGCAGACAGCCCGATTTTTATGTAAAGAGAGACTATAGATTATATTAATTACATGTGCTGAAGATTTTCTAGAAAATATACAAAACAAAAAAGAAAATGCATGCTTCAAGCATATATTGTGAAATACTTTTCAAAACATTCAGAATACTGTAGCAAAACTTCATCGTTTAATAAGGTAAAAGATGATATTTAAGTAAACAATTCGGAAAATTCACAACACATTTGAAAATTCAATTTCAGCAATTATCATTTATAGTTGGAAAAGTCTCCGAATTCTTTTCGGAAGCTCTGTATATGAACTATATTTTTGTATATATACAACATAGAATGCTGAAATTTAGTTCAGTTAGGAAACGCGTAACGCAGTCGAAAATTCCCCTTCAGAAATTTCCGTTAATAAACAGAAATATACTTGAATTCTTTTGTGCAGCACTATATAATGATCTGTAGAATTTATACTATTTAATTTATACTATTTATTCTCATTATTAAATTTAAAAACGCATACACAACTGAAAACGCACTTATAGCAATTATCGCTCATAGACAGTACTGTAACCGGATTATTTTGTTTGTCCCTGTAAACGCAGCGGTTCCCAACCTTTTTTCCTCTCACGTACCCCTTGCTTAGACTTTTCATGTATGCGTACCCTTTCTCAGATATACTGGTTCCAAATATTTTTGTTTTCGTTCGCTAGTAATTTTCTTTAGCTAAGTTACCAATGTTAAGATGCAATTTTCTTTAGAATTCTAGTTTTAACCACCTCTCCATTTTGAACCACAACACGGTAAAAGCATAAAGTCTTTCAAAACAATAAATTTTAGCTAAAGATTTCAAATTAAGCACTCTCAAAGAAGAAATAAAGCTACACACATTGATACATGTTAATGAGCTTATGATAATGCTGCCCAATCGAACCTAAAATAATAACCTGCATTCAAATGGGTTTTAAATAAAATCCCGATACGATTTATGTTTTATCAAGTATTTAAAGAATTACCTGAAAGAAAAGAATATTAAAAGGAAAGGGGGGGGGGTTGCAAATACAACATGTTACTAGGAGTGGGCGGATATAATGGCAACAAATGACAAACCAAGTGCTCAGTTATGGCATTTTCTTACATTTTATGGAAATAGTTTATTTTACTTTTATACAAGTCTCTCTTTGTTAACTAAAAGTTTACAGTTTTGTTTATCTGTTTTCATTTTCATTTAATTTTCCGTTTTCCGCCAATACCAATGTCATTTTCACGTACCCCTATCTTGACTGCCACGTACCCCCAGGGGTACGCGTACCCCAGGTTGGGAACCGCTGCGTGTAAAGGAGCAATACGCACATCATATGCTACAGTAAGAATCTTTTAATGCATCTCAGCGGTGCATATCAATTTCAATATGTTTGAAATAGTGTAACATTATTAAAATATACAGCAAACTATTTTTCACCATACATAACTTAATGTAACGGAATTATTTTGAGTGTCCCAGTAAACGAACTACAAATGCTACACGCTTCATTCTCTTCAGTATCGAACATGACAAACTAAAGCCCATTAACATATACCAATTCATAATCCGAGTATATTTACGTGATTTGGAGGATGGACGAATTTACAGACATACGGCCACACAATCTGAATCATAAACACTTTTCAACAACGCTGTAAAGTGCTGTATTATTGGTCGTCAGATTTGGCACACTGAATGGACATTTTGGTTATCAGATCTAAACACAGATATTAAAAATAAATGATCAACGTAAAATAGCACAAATAAAAATATATAAAATGGCAAACAGCTGTTTCGGAGCCCCTAAAACTCCATCATCAGTGCCAAATTTAAAAGGTTAAAAACCGATTCAAAAGTTTAACCCCTTAATCGTCGTGCCCAAGACATTCACGGTCAGTGTAGGCTACTTTTTTAAAATTCAGAATGTTTGATTCAGACCAGTTTTTTTAAGTAGTGTAATTGGCTTTATTCTCGCACTATTTTATCTGCCTTTAAATAAGGCGAATATTTCTAATTCAGAAAACTGGTGGCAATCAAGCAATCTAAATTTTAAAAAAGTAGCCTACACATATCGGGCGCGACGATTAAGGGGTTAAGCCATGTAAATATGCTAGCGTCTCTGCACACGCCCAAGATTGAATGGCCTCAATCTTGGGCGCAATCATTTATTAGCCATTCAATCTTGGGCGCGTGCAGAGACGCAAGCATATTTATATGGCTTAAACTTTTGAATCGGTTTTTAACCTGTTAAATTTGGCACTGATGATGGAGCTTTAGGGGCTCCGAAACAGCCATTTTATATATCTTTATTTGTGCTATTTTACGTTGATCATTTATTTTTAATATAACGCACAACGTTCAATCCACCTATTTTAACTAAACACGGATGTTTTTTGTCTTTTGAGATACATCAAAAGTAACATTAACCATAATGTTATCTCCAATTTATAGCAGATGAAAGATTCGATTCACCGACATACCGAATGATTCAAATTAAAGTATCCGTATTTGGAATGCTCTGAAGAGATCTCCCTTTGAAGTAACTATTCCACATTAGGGAGGTACACGTTTCAGACCACGGGAAAATTATTGATGCAATAAAAAAATTTAGTTACAAAAATGGCCGATAGGGGAAATTTGGCACTGTGATCATTATCTTACAATGATTATTAATTGCATTACCCAGAGCTTGACAAATGAGGTCACCAAGTCCCCACTGACGACCAAGTTATTTAATCTAGTGGTTTCATTTTTTGTACAAAAATTGACCTAAGAAATGAGTACAAACAGCATTTAGAATATTTAACGGAGAGTTCTTTTCGTCTTTGAAATAAATTGTACAATAATCGCCGCGAAACGCGAAAAATGCTAAAAATCCCATATCCAATTCCGAAAAAATTTTAAAATTGCAGAAAACAAAATTTATTTTATTGGGCTAAAAGATCCCAATGGCTTTTACAAATGTCAAAAAATCGCCGCAAAACGCGAAAAAACGAACATCGCTAAAAGTTTTTAAAAAATCACAGAGGACAAAATTTATTATACTGGATTAAAAAAAATAAATAAATAAACCGGATTCCTTTTATAGAACGTCAAAACACTGCTGCATAATGCGAAAAAAGGCTAAAAATCGTTTAAAAATTCTATTTAAATTTAAAAAATCTATCTAAAACAAAATTTACTATTATTGGGCTAAAAGAATGAAACCGGATTCGCAAAAAATCGCTGAAATCGCAAAAATCGCGAAACGGCATACAGAAAATATACATTTTTGAAGGGTTAACTTTCGTATTTTTTAAAATCAGAGGTGGCTTTGAAAAGAATAAAGTCCGCTCTTTTGGTGACCTTCGTTTTTACGTATCTATTGTAATCCGGTGGATGCAAGACTCGGAAAACGGGAGAAAATAAAAAAAAAACATGAATTCGATGCTTCTTGATTTTTTTTTAAAGGACTAAATGTGAATTTTTTTTTAAACCAACCAGATCGTTCGAGACGTAAAAGTATGTTCTTTGAGAATATGTAAACGGTTTTTCCATATTTCCAGCCGTTCGCCCATGTCGAATTTAGAAAAACTTAAAAAGAAACGCTATGACTCGTGCTTTGTTTCTTCTATTCATGGAGGAACGAATAAAAGGCTTCTGAGCATGTGCACGTGGATTTCGGAAGAGTGATTTTTTATTTGTGATCTTTGATCAGTTTTTAATTAATAACTACAGTAGAACTCCAATTATCCGAATCGCTAATTATCCAAAACGCTTTCAGAATTTCAGAAAAAAAAAATTAAGACGGAAACTTACTGCGATTCGAAAAATAAGGATTCTATCTACGCGCGCTATTGTCTTTCCCTTCGCGAATCTAGTGTAGGCGCAGCGCGAACATTATTGGGATGATGAGTCACCGTCTCATAGTGCATTTCGATTATTGGCTGTCGTCCGTCGACAGGTGGCAGGTCCGGCCAACCTGGGTTTCAGACCCTGAGTTTCAAATTCTAAAAGATGATGAATTTACTGAAAGTGTGAGCGAAGAAAGTGTCGAGGAAGAAGATGACATTAATGTCGAAGTTGAAGCAGACACGGAACCATCAGTTAGTGAAGCATTTGCCGGCCTTGAAACTGCGTTGAAGTGGATGGAGCGTCAGCCTGAGTGTGATCACATGCAACTTCTCACAGTCAAGCGGATGCGCGACTTGGCTGCCCGAAAACGTATGAAGATTGTCAAACAGATTACTTTCACCGAGATGTTCAGCAAGCAATGACTTTCATTTACAGTACGGTACGTACATATTGTACTAATGTACAGCACTTGTAAGTACGCTTAACATGTAAAAGTGTTGCCTTTTCATTTAATTAATAAACGATCTTTTTCTTTAAAAATAGCTTTTTTCTCCCGTTTTCAACATACATACAGTAATTAATTAAAAAAGACCCTTTTTTCGGAAAAAATCCAATTATCCGAATTTTTTATTACTCCGAATGGGGTCCGGTCCCAATTGATTCGAATAATTGAAGTTCTACTGTACTCTAATTTTCAAAATATTAAAATTCTGAAGCTCAGTTGCACCAGGATAGGTTTTGGACTACCTAAATATAAATTTTCAGGCTTCTAGGTGGGCTAGATTTTCCTAGCCATCGCCGACAGACACACACACAGAGCGAAACTTTATTTTATTAGTATAGATAAGGACCACAGCGCCACATTTACCCCTATAGGACATTTTTGTAACAGTTCCCCACCCCCCCCCCTTTTTTTTTTTGTCAATGAAGCAATTATTTTTCCATGGTCTGAAATGTATATCCTGCGTACTACTTTAATTTGAGGTATACTTTAATTTGAATCACCCGGTATTCTGAAGATTCAGGCTGAAATGCTAGATCTTATAATGTTAAAGATGATATAGCGATGTACTTTTATTGACGAAAATAGTCAACGGCGGCGCATTGAAGATATATTGCACCAATCCCCTAAATCCTTCTTACCCCACATTTGTAATTCATCTCATATTCAGAAAATGTTTTTACAGGTTGATTAAAACATACTTTATCAAAATAATTTTTAAATTTCAGATTCGGTGAAATTTTGTTCTATGTACATCTTGGAATCATCTATGTTGAACTTACTGATAAAAAAAAATGCTCACATGAAGAATGATTAAATACTTTTAATTTTAAATCTTTTATATTCAGTTTTATTAATTTAGAAGAGAAACTCATACAGAAAACTAATAAATATACTTTGAGCCGCGCTCTATTTTATTGACCAATTTCATTTACTAAATAGGCAGCTCATATGGAAAAAATTAAATACGTTTACATTTCTTAGCCTTGAATCCTCCTCTGTCCATGACAAGTTTGAGAGATTTATAAATCAATTGATTTATAATGTCATCAGCTAGAAAATTTTTAGCTGTATGATTTATCATTTAGTTTATATAATCAGGTCACGATGAATGGAAAATAGAACCACAATGATGAATATTAGTTGGACAATTTATCTAGACGGATGATATTTATAACATATTTCCTCAAAATATTTCCTAATAAAACCATTAATTAAGTAATTATTTATGCAAAAAAAAGTAAATTGACATTCAAGAACGCAATAAAGGAATAAGAATTTACATTAATCTCTTTGACATGTACCAAATAGTCATAAAAACGCATTTTGTACCGATCTGTATTTAAAGGTACCAAGAAAATGAGAGATTATAAGAATAAGCTCTAAAAAAACTCTCGTAATTTGAATTTAGTTCTTCCTTAAAAAAAAGAAAATATATGAAAGAGAGTACAAAAAAAGGGAGGACGTTTCTAGTCAGATGTGTTTTGCCAATTAAATATATATATATATATATATATATATATATATATATGTTGCATACTGCTATTTTTTTAGCTCCATCCGGCAGTCGAAGAAAAATCATCTCCAATGCAGTCCTATTATGCAGTTTAACCAGTAGCAGTCAAGTAAATGTAGGTAGAAAAAGAAGAAATACGATTGCAATCGAATCCATTTATTTCAATCCAATCATCTTTAAATACCGAAGGAGGGCTCTCTTTACATAATCATAATCTTAACAAATCTCCATCTTAAAGAACATCATCATTTTTTATTAGACAGCAATTCGACTGCCATCTTTATGTTGAAACATATTAGAACTCTACAACAGGCCAGCAGCATTTTATTTTTAACACTCACTTTGACGGGAAAAATCCCATCCTCTTCCCTCTGTCAGTCCGTTTTAAGCGAAGAACGCGTAAGCAGAATTTCGTAACATGTGATCTAATTTAACCATGTTCAACTTTCGGCTGGCATTAATTTTTATCTGTGAATTAACAGTGAAAAAATAAATCTCTCTGATGTTTCTGGCAAGAAAAGAATTTTCTAGAACATCGTGGAAACTAAGGAACGCAAGAAACTGATGGAATAAGTTTCGGGTTTTTGCGCATTGAGAATATAAGTTTCTTGATAACGATACAATTTAAAATAATGATATTTTAGACTATTAGGAGAGCGAAAATGGTGAATTTACACAGATTAAAAGAAATAAAAGAGATTAAATACGGGAATAAATAGGAAATATTTAATGTAATAAAGAATTTAAGAAAATGGGTTTTTAACAAGAAATATTCTTATGAAATGAGTTTCTTGCATCTTATTTGTCGAGAAATAGAAAGTGAATTTAAGTAGATTAGGATGAAAAATGTTTTAAAATATGGACAGTAATAGAATATTTTTAAGAAAGAAAATATTTTAATAAACTAGGGTTGAAAATGGAATATTAATAAAAGGAATTTTTTATACAATAAATTTAATAGGGTATGGGATTTTAAATTTTGTAATATATATATATATATATATATATATATATATATATATATATATATATATATATATATATACATATACATATATACATCAAATTAAAATGTTAGATTCTGCATACAATCCTACATACAATAATTTTAAAGTGCACAAAAATACAAATATGCACAAAACAATATAAAAGTACATACAAGAGTATTATAATATTGTAATTACAGCAATAAATATAATATACAATATCAATGCAATAAATCAGACACATACCATAATCATAATTTTCACAAAATATATTTTTAAGTTCTTCTCTTCTTTGCGCTGTCGACATACTAGCAATCTCAGAGAATGGGTTCTTTGGAGGACAGCCACCTAATACAATTCAGACCTTTTTATGTAACTCATTATTTGTATAAGATAGTAAACTATGAAAATGTTTTAAAAATGCATATTATTTAAATAATTTTAAAATTTCGTTAAAAAATATTATATTCTTACCTTCGGCACACTCGCAGATTCCACCTTCACATATTGTGCGGAGTAATGGGCTGTTACTTCCAGGACTATAAAATTTGGTACATGTTGCATCTGTAAAAAAAAAATAATAATAATACATTGCAGTAAAGCTGAAAACAACTACTCACCAGTCGCCAGTAGGCGATCAAACTTTGAAATATGGCGATTGAAACATTTTTCTGAGACAGTTAAATAATTTTCTTATTTCTTTTTCAACCGATTTCGCTTCAATTTAACTTACTTCCTAAAAAAAGATAAAGCCCTCAAGCCCTTTATCCGCTTGTCGCATATACCAGCTTTCCTTTACTCTTATTGCTTCTAACAATTAGCCAATGATCCCAATTTTGTTATTTTTATTTATTAATTAATAATTTCCATGTACCTTTAGATTTAAATAAAGACAAGAAAGAAAAATCATGGATTCATGAGTCATGGATTCATGAGTCAATCATGGATTCATCAATCATAGATTATGAAACACTTTCCAACACATTCAGAATATTGTAACAAAATTTCACCGTTCAGCAGGGTGAAAGAGGGTGTCTAAATACACCAATTTGGAAGACACATAACACATTCGAAAACACAATTTCGGCAATCACCATCTATAGTAAAAAAAGTAGACGAATTCTTATGTACAGTCCTCTATATGATCTATACATTCGTATATATACTAAATAGTATCCTAAAATTTAATTTAGTTAGAAGGGTATAACAAAATTGAAAATTCCCCTTCAGCAGTTTCCGTCAATAATCGAAAATGTACTCAAATTCGTTTGTGTAGCTCTTTATATGATCTATAGAATTTATACACACCAAGTAATGTGCAAAAAAATAGTTAAATTAGAAAACACACACCACAACTGAAAACACACGTATAGCAATTATCCTTTATACACTGCAAAAAAAAAGTGTTGATTTTAAAGTATAATACTGGCACCCCAGCTGCCAGTATTATACCGCTAAATTAACAGTAATAAACAGTAAAATAAGCAGTAATACGCTATCGCGCATGCACGGCAGCGTATTACTGCTTATTTTACTGCTTATTTAAAAAGAGGGGCTTACAATCGGGATTTTACGGTATGTTTGAAGTGTCATAACATCGTTAAAATGCACTACAACCGATATTTCACCATAGATCATAATGTAACTTTTGTGTGTCCCTGTAAACAAACTGTAAATGCTAAGCATTTCATTTTCAATACCGGACATTCTAGAGTAAATCTCAATAACATATAAAAATTACAAGGTGATCTGAACACATTCACGAGAGTTATAGCACGGACAGACTGACAGACAAACCGAATTCATAAATACTTTCAACTCTAATGCTGGGAAGTAGTAATAATTTAAAGTTAAAAAATATACATAATAATAATAAAAGGTAAAATTACATAACTTTGAACATATTACACTGATTGCTGTTAAAGAATCAATAAAAAGTTAAAATTTCAGTGCAAATTCACCTTGTTTAATAATTAAAATTCATAAAGATACAAATACATGTACATATATTGCTTGAAGGTGCGTAAAAACCTATATAAAAACATTTAAAAGAACATTAAAGTCCTTTTAAAATCAAAACGTTTTCAACCGAACTTACTTGGTCATCATCAGTGAAAAACTAATAGTTAAGTTGCCTCTTCGCGTCTTCTAGCTTCCCCGGAATACTGTTATTTATCCATTGTCAAAATAAAAATTATTCATTATTTCATATACATTCACATACCATAGTAAACCTCCATAATGTTAATCAATTACTTGACTATCTGAGTATATCTACGAGAGTTAGAGCACGGAGAGAAAGACAGCAGACGGCAGATAATCAAACAGAAGTCAGAAACAACTTTTCAATTACGTTGGAACGTGTTAAAAATTAAGAAACTTCTATGTTTTTTCAGTTTTCAAATGTTATTTATATGCGTTTTGCCTGTCAATGGAAATATTTACACTGATAAGCAGTATGCTACTTAAGTTGGATCTTAAGTTAAGCTATCATAAGAGAGTCTCTGGAAATAATATCTAAAAAAGAAATAGTCCGTAATGATGTATTATCATATGATATCCACGCAGTCTGGAATGAATTAATACCTGATTGATTAACCTGTACTTGTTTTTGAAATGTTGAATGAACTTTCCCATCCCACCTTATATTTTACACCCTTGAAGTAAAATGCTTTGTTCCGGGCAGGCTAGAAGACGCAAAGAGACAACAACTCAACTCAACAATTAGTTTTTCACTGATGATGACCGAGTTGTTCGGTTGAAAACGTTTTAATTTTAAATGGACTTTAATGTGCTTTTAAATGTTTTTATGTATGTTTTTACGCACCTTCAAGCAATATATTTACATTTAGTTGTATCTTTATGAATTTTAATTAAAGAATCAGTTTTATTTTTTATTGGTTAAAGTGTGCTATTTATGAGCCATTCTTTCCTTCACTGCTTTATAAATAATGTTATTCTAAAATGATAAAAACTTTTGAATTTCATATAGAATTGATTTTAAAGTGATGCGTGATGGTATTTTTGAAATTAACTCCTGTTCCAAATTTAATGTATTAATATAATACGCAAGTAAGGTGACGATTCCGGGCAGAACACATCCATCTAACAGCAATTTCCTATCAAATTTAAACATTTTTCGTTATAGCAGCTGTCAACAATCCACAGTAAAATTCTTTCCACAACAATTAATTTTCTATTGAAAGATTTCCACGTGAAAAATGAATATGAAATAAAAAGTTTCAAGAGTGAAAAAAAGATAAATATGATGTCATATTAGAAGTTTAAAAAATTTGCAAATTACGCAATAATACAAGGAGCATAAATAAGAGTAAGTGCAGATAGAAGATGAATATGGGGTCAGAAGGTTAATATATAACGTCATATGAATTTGAGGAACGTATTGAATTGTGATAAAAACCCGATTATGGAAATATTGGCATATTTTAACATTTTGAGATTCTCTGAATTCGTTTTTGCTATTTTTAAATCTATTCCACATACGTATGTGTATGCATGTATATTAGAATTTACACAAATGTCCAGGTCCCTAGAGCTCATTCTTAGTGAAGAATTGAAATGAAGATTTCCGATTTTTTTTAAAATAAAATTTACATGTTTATATTTCTTGCAATACAAGTCAGTGAAAGCTATTTGTATTGATATTGCACTCAATCTATATCTGTTTTTCTTTATTAATTAAGATAGATCTGTAATTTATCCTCTGATTTGTCATCTTATTTACATCAGATAGCAAATTTGTTTTAAAAACCCCAGAGACGCATGCATTAATCAGGCCCTGAACGTAAGGAAAACTTACATGAAACGTTATTGTCGATGAATAGTATATGAATATTTTTATCAATTATTTCAAATTTTAAGCAACCATGATTTTACCCACCGTCCTACGGCGGGTATTTATACTAGTATATTAATATTAAGTTTGGAACTGGAGTTAATTTCAGAAATACGATTACACACACAAAATACAACTTTTTTTTTTTTTTTAGACCGCTGACCCGGCCCTACCTGCCAGGCTTTTGCCTAGCTTAACGAGTTGATACCTGGTAACGGGGCGAAGATTCGCCTGCTCTCCGCTTGGCGAAGATGTGTTTGTTAAATCTATAGACCGACGTGGCTTCAGTGCGTCTTGTTGCTTTAATTGCTTTTTCTTAGTTGGCTGGTTGCTAATTGAATCTCAAAATACAAGTTACAAGATGTGTTGGAGAACTTTTTAATGAAGCATGACAAGATTTTAGGTAATTCAACGTCAAAAAATGAGAATAAGACAGAAAAAACGCAGTATGCTCTTCTACTTATGAATCTAAATAAAAAATATCGATATATCGGGTCAAAAAATATCGATTTTTGACATCAATGTTAGACACGATATACATCAATACATCGGATTTTTACATCCGGTGTATTGATAATTCTCAGAAATTAATATTTAAGATGTGAAATTCGTTTTTAATCATTTATCATGTACATTTCTAAATAAATCTAATTAAATTGGTTTTATTTAAAAAAAAAAAACTTCATTAAAAACACTCTTTTCCTAGTCTTAGTTGTTTAAAATGGCTAAGAATTTTAAGTAATGTGAAAATATCCTCACGCAGTCAGAAAAGCATCGCATCCTAATTTCCCTGATTTTTTAGAAATTAGAGAAAAATATCCTGCATTATACACCCCATCTCATTGACTTAAATGTTGGATCAGGTCTCACTGGATTTCAATTCAGAATCATAGGAGACCAAAATGATTTGTTTCTGAAATTTTGAACATTGAACTTAGTTTGTTAGAGTATAGAGCAAGAATTCATCTCAAACTCGTTCACATATTTTTAAAATTCCCTGTCACTTTGCGGTACTTTATAATGAAGCAAATTCCTATAAGTTCATATCAGTTTGCAGATTTACTCATTTTTAACAAATCTATACTATGAATGGATTAGCTAATATTTCCTCCAGACAAGAACATGATCGAACATGAATGGAATCTTACTGAGAAAAAAGTTTATAAGATTCATTTATAAGCAGTTTAATAGCTGGAAACCGCTTTTCTTCAAAAATGCATAAATAACCCCTTCCCACCCAATAATTTCATTGACTCTATTCCTGTGCTGTATTGCTTTTTAGCGAAGGAAATATTACGTCTGATTTTTTAAAAAAAATTCATTTGGCAATTTATTTTTTCTCTTTATCAAATGCAAGAAATGCGCATTTTTTTGTTTAGTGATATAAGACTCGGAATTCCTTTATCCCTTGTTCCATACATAATATTATTTTCTAATAAATGCCAAATTTGTGGATCATATATCAGCCTACAATATGTGTGGCTTATTTCAACATGTATAGCTTCAATATGTGCTGCTTTTATTTAAAAAATAATATCCCTAAAACGCATGTACCATCAAACATGTGCAGCTTATCTCCCAAAAATATACTGTCCTTAAAAAAATGTGTAACCTCCAACATGTGCAAATCCTCCTCGTGTGCAGTTTATAAAAAATGGCCTTAGATTTAACCCATATTGTAACATTGTCCTATATACAGCGTTTATTCATAAATTCTAAATTCTTGCCAGAACACTTGATTAGATTCTATTGCTTTATACACTATATTTCCAATGATGACTGGTCACTTGCGATTTTAGACGTTTTGTTAAATATCAGAAAAGCTACATGAGGAATTATCCTGAAACTTCAGGAGTGTAAACAACATGATAGACGTCATATATTTCCGCGAAGATTTTTTTCCTGAAATCCGAAAGGGGCCGTCAACAAATTGTAGAAAAACGAATATAATTTGGATAACCCTGTAAAAAGTAATATTGCAAAAGCATTCAAACTGTAGATTATGATTAAGTAGATTATTGTAATAATTTGGGTTCATTTTAATGAAGATAGCATGTATACTCGAAGAGAAATTCAGCTTTTATAAAAACAGTCCCAAATTTTATCAAGTTTTTTGCTTATAATTTGCAGAGTTTTTAATATAAAAACAAGTTATTTTCAGAAACTATGACAAACAAAATTGTACACAATACACTGCAATCAGAATTAAAAAATAATAAAAATTGCATTAAAAATGAGCAGGTTTACTAAATATTGTTTCACTGCGCATGCGCGAATTCAATCAAAATATACCGTGCATAATATATTAGCTAAATGTATAGACCAACTTTTATGAAAGACTCAAAAACATAGCTTGAAAATTCTGATAGTAATCGCCGATAGAATAAGCTCGAAATTCGCTGTTCCCAAAAGGAAGCAAAAAGATGAGGGGTTGTATCAAATATAGAATGAGAGACACTTCATTCTTATTATGTCAACTTTCATAAGCTAGTATATTTGGATACAACCCCTCATCTTTTTGCTTCCTTTTGGGAACAGCGAAATTGGAGCTTATTCTATCGACGATTACTTATCAGAATTTTCAAGCTATGTTTTTGAGACTTTCATAAAAGTTGGTCTATACATTTTAGTCCAGGTGCTAGGAGTGAAAAAACTGCAAATCGTGATACAGTTATACCGTTTGGTCAGTATATACTCTATATTAATATAAAGCATATAAGAAGGGGAGGCATCGCGGAAAGTGCGTGGAATTCAAGATGGCGGCCGTTATTCAAAATGGCGTCATTTTCGGAAATTAGTGCAATTTCGTTTCTATTCATCGTATAAAAGCATGTTTGATGGAAATTTAGATGTTTTTAGATAAAAAATATTATTTGTAACACTTTACAGCACAGTCGAAAAGTATTTATGAATCCAGTTTGCCTGTTTGTCTGTCTGTCTGGTCGTCTGTCTAGTCGCGCACTAAGTCAAAAAAAAAAATAACCGGATATCCAGATAATAAAAATATGGTATTGTAGTATACCGTAACAAGTTCGGTATTCATTTTCAAGTGTGCATCATTCATAGTTCATTTACAGGGGCAATCAAAAGTATTCGGTTACATTAGGGTCTGTCGACGAAAATCGCTTGCAATGTGTTTTATTGATGTTATACTCTTTGTAACATATTCAAATTAATATACATCAGTGCGGTGAAGTATAAGATACTTACTGTAGAATATTCAGTTCATAGCAGTTTTCGTTCATTTACATAGGCTCACAAAATAATACGGGCACAGGACTTTCAATAAGCACAATGCTGTCTATGCACGTTTTTAATTTTATAATGTGTTTTTGAACTTTGCTAGATATGAAAGAATTGCAAATTGTCACCTTTCCAGGAACATGCGGTGCTTTAATTTATGATAGTCCAGTTCTTATTAACATTTTAAAGCCTCACCAGTCTTCTAAATCCTTTAATGATTACTACATTAACACATTTTAACCCCATTTATGTAACGACATTGAGAATTTTAGTTGCCAAAGAATAGATTTTATATAGGATAGATACATTACACCAAGCATTAAAGGTGAAACCAGACAAAAAAGGGGTGCAGGAACCAGGCGGCAAGTGATATCGCATGTCAAACTACCTAAAAATTGGAAAGATTTCTTAAGAAATTCAAGTAATAAAGAAGAGTTATTTAATCTGCTTGGAACACTAGCTATAAATACCATAAAAATGCACAAGTTATAACTACTGCAGATGAAGAAGTTAAATGAAATAATATTGCACTAAGTTCCTTAATTGGAATGACTTGCCTGGTCATGAAAAAGCTGATACAAGGATAATCTTGCACCTCAAAGACATGGCAGAAAACGGATTGAAAAATATTGTTATACGCTCTGTAGATATTGATGTATTAGTTTTAGCAATTGCACATTTCTTTACTTTGTCAGACAGACACCTGCAAACTGTTTAGATTGCATTTGGAACAGGGAAGAATTACAGACTTATTCCCATCCATACTGTAGCTGCAGCAATTGGAAAAGAAAAAGCAATGTCGTTACTAGGATTCCATGCTTTCACAGGCTGCGACAGCAATCCTGGTTTCACAGGAAAAACAAATAAGTCAGCGTGGAAGACATGGATTCTCTATAAAGATCCTACTATCGCATTTTCATTTTTATCAAAACCGCAAACATCCATACCTGACGATATTCTAAATATTTTAGAAAAATTCGTAGTATTGTTGTGTTGTTCAACATGTAACAGCATAAGTGTAAATGGTTCTAGACAGGAATTGTTTATGACAAAAATCGTCCTATTGAACATCTTCCACCAACCAAGGGTGGACTAGAGCAACATATTTTAGAGAGTGCTTTCCAAGTTGGACACATTTGGGGACAAGCACATGAGCGGGAAATATGTCCCCCCTCTCCAAACAAATGGGGATGGTGGTTGGACAATTTTTCATGGAAATTAAAATGATCGGAGCTGCCCGAGATTGCAGATTCTTGCAAAGAACTAATAAAATGTATGTGCAAAATCTGCAAAAATAAGTGTAGTTGTAGGAAAGTTGGTTTTTCTTGCACATTATTGTGCAACTGTAAAAACGAATGTGAATGAGAAATAATATGCTACAAACTAAAGTTTCTATATTCTGCAATTTTATGTCATTCATTTGTTATGTAGCGTTAATTTTTTAATATGTTGTATAAGTAAGGCATTAGTAAAATGCATTTTTATTATTTATTTATTCCATTCATTTTACTTACTATACAATTAAAAATACTTTAATAATTGAACTAGTTTCATTTGAAGCATATTTCTGATATTAAAAAGAAAATTTTTGGTTAAAAAAATCGAAAATGACATCAAAGCCACTTTTATATGACGAAAACGGAAAAAATTGAATAACAGCCTAAATCTTAAATTCCTAAGACATTTCATTATGCCTCTCTTATATGCATTGTTTTAATATAAAGAAGATACTGACCAATAGGGATATTATTATTAAAAATTGCAGTTATTTCATACCTAGCACCTCCCTTAATAACAATCGATTTAGCTGGTGATCTATAAAATTTATACACAAGTTATCAATGCACTGGGCTCGGAGACATTAATGTAACGGTAACCGTATTATTTTGTGAGCCCCTATAAATGAACGAAAACTGCTATGCACTACTTATTCTACAGTAAGTATCTTGTACTGCACCGCACTGATGTATATTAATTTGAATATGTTACAAAGAGTATAACATCTTTAAAACACATTGCAAGCGATTTTCGTCTACAGACCATAATGTAACCGAATACTTTTGATTGCTCCTGTAGATGAACTATGAATGATGCACACTTGAAAATGAATACCGAACTCTTTACGGTATACTACAATACCATATTTTAATTATCTGGATATCCGGTTATTTTTTTTTTGAGTTAGTGCGCGACTAGACAGACAAACAGGCAAACTGAATTCATAAATACTTTTCGACTGTGCTGTAAAGTATTACAAACAATATTTTTTATCTAAAAAATCTAAATTTCCAAAAAGCATGCTTTTGTACGATGAATAGAAACGAAATTGCACTAATTCACCGAAAATGACGCCATTTTGAATAACGGCCGCCATCTTGAATTCCCCGTACTTTCCGCGATGCCTCCCCTTCTTTTATGATAGATACTGACCAATCGGTATAATTGTATCACGATGTGCAGTTTTCACCTTATTTTTGTCGTGTAGCACTTGGACTATTTAGCTAATATCTTGATTGTATATTTTGCACAGTATATTTTGATTGAATTCGCGCATGCGAGTGAAACAATATTTAGTAAACCTGCTCATTTTTCATCAATTTTTATTATTTTTTAATTCTGATTGCAGGGTATTGTGTACAATTTTGTTTGTCATATTTTCTGAAAATAACTTGTTTTTATATTAAAAACTCTGCAAATTATAAGCAAAAAACTTGGTAAAATTTGGGACTGTTTTTATAAAAACCTGAATTTCTCTTCGAGTATACATGCTATCTTCATAAAAATGAACCCAAATTATTACAATAAGCCACTTAATCATAATCTACAGTTTGAATGCTTTTGCAATATTAGTTTCTAGAGGGTTATCCAAAAGATATTCGTTTTTCTTTAATTTGTTGACGGCCCCTTATGGGGTTTCGGGAAAAAATCTTCGCGGAAATATATGACGTTTATCATGTTGTTTACACTCCTGAAGTTTCAGGATAATTCTTCATGTATCTTTCCAGATATTTAACAAAACGTCTAAAATCGCAAGTGACCGATCATCATTGGAAATATAGTGTATATTATTTGTTATTTCATGAATAATATAAAATAAAATTGCTATTCAAATTTTTCTGGTCTGAATTAGGAATTTTTTAATAAACAATCCACCATATTTAGCGTCCTATATATAGGACGATGGTAAAATATAGGTTAATTCAGGGGTATATTAATTTAATCATGTAAGTATATGTTATACCTTGTGCAAACCATAATGCATAATTGCCAATCCTCCTTTTTTTTTTTTTTTTTTTTGAGAACCAATATTTCCGAATAGCATCTTCTGATTAGAAGAATTTCTGCTATTAAATACAGCAAATATTGCAATTCTGAAATAGTAGCTCTTAAAAAAAAAGGAGGGGTGTCGGGATCTATGAAATGACATTTTAGACCAAAATTATATAATAATTTCGACTTCTTACCTGGATTGTAATAGTCGTACACTTTGATAACACTCATCTGTGTATTTCCGACGATATATTGTCGCACTACGTGGAAGGAAAAGCAATATTTCTGGGCAATTGGAACCTGAATCAATAAAAAGGTTTATAATCATTTGCATATAAATAAAATCAACGCCATTATTTTAAAAATACATTTTCGCTAATGTATGTTTCTGGTATATATTATCTATTAAAAAGAGAATTCATGTAATCAAAACGTAAATCGTGATTTTGGCAACCACAATTACCTTAAAATCGTTTGTATTTCAAAATATTCATAAATCGTTATCTCTGCAAATATCACTGTTAAAGCTGCTAGTCAACTTCCCAATTCCCCTCGTTAATGCTAAACCTATGGGAGTATAATACCTTTCTATATTTCAAATATCTCCTCAGGAAATTAATATTTAATTTTTTTTCTTTCTACTCTTCTTAAAATATATATCTTTTTGTCTTAGTTGTCAAAATATTTCTAAAATATATACTTAATTTTAAGTAAAGTGTTAAAATCTTATTTACAGCTCGTCAGCTTTTAACACATAAAATATTAAGTTAAGCATAGATTTTAGAAATATTTTGACAACTAAGATAAAAGAGACACCTTTTAAGAAGAGTACAAGAAAATAAGTTAAAAATATTAATTTCCTGAGGAGATATTTTTAAATATACGAATGCATCCCACGCCCATAGGTTTAACATTCGCAAGGGGAATTGAGGAGCAGGCTTAATCCGTAATCCCCCGATGTTAGGTCCCAGGAATTCCTATGCATATATTTCACAATGCACAAAATATTATCGACGCGACTTACGAGTTCCTAAACGTATGCATTATCCATTTATTATATTACACACCAAACTATCAGAAAGATATTGGTATCAATTTTATGTCATTAGACTCTGCATAAATGCATTAATGGTACTTAGTACTTTATTTATTTAAAATCATTCTAAATTTCTCAGCAATTGGAACGTTTTTAAAAGGCAGTTTTTAAAAAATACGCTAAAGAAGAAAGTCATTCATTACCTTCTGAAGATAAAACACAACCCCTCGAGATGATTTCTCAAATCTTTGAATCAAATGTGAAGGATCGTCTTCAAGCTGGTGGAAAACAAAAATTGAATCAAATAAAAATATGTCATGCAAATGTCGAAGTAATTAAAAGACTATATTAAAACACACATAAACAACGCCTGCATACAACGCATGTATATATTTAATTAAAAGACTGTTGAGTTTTGCTTTTAACCCACAAATAGCATATGCAATATTTTTTTTAATGTTTTAAACGTTTCATACATGTTGTAAAATAACATTTTTTAAAATAAATTTTGTTTTAAAAATATTCTTTGCTACATGACAATATTACTTTAACAAATCAATCACTACACTGCAAAAAAAAATTATTGATTTTACGGTATAATACTGACACCCCAGCTTCCAGTATTATACCGTAAAATTAACAGTAATAAACAGTAAAATAAGCAGTAATATGCTACCGCGCATGCGCGGTAGCGTATTTTATTGTTTATTACTGTTAATTTTACGGTATAATACTAGCAGCTGGGGTGCCTTATTCATTGTGAAAACATTCCCGGTGAAAACACAAATAATAAAAGTTTGCAAACAGTGTAAGCTTTTAGAAACTTAGACTCTGATAACTTACACCTTACTTATGAAATTTATACTTATTTGGTTAAAATATATATATACAGGGTGTCCCAAAAGTCTCCATACAACTTCAAAAATTTATTACAAAAAAAAAAATAATAGGCCTACAGCAAAAATAATTACAACAGTGCATAGAGTAACGTAAAAAGTTTTTTTCTACTGCCTTAGTAAACTTCAACATGAGATCCTTTCGTAGCACGAAGAATATCAAGACGATATTCCAATTCAATCCACGAACGTTTTTCATGCTAACATCAATAGTAGCTACTGCTGTTTGGATCTTTTGTTTCAATTCCATGAGACTATTAACTTTTGTTCAGATTTCATCAAACAGTTGTAACTATTGTTGATGTTAGCATGCTGATTCAGCATTCCAATTGCATTCGCGTGCATTTCAGCATTGCTGAAACGCACGTGGATGGAATTGGAATATCGACTTGATATTCTTCGTGCAACGAAAGGATCTCATGTACAAGTATACTAAGGTAGTAGAAAAAAAAATTAAGTTACTCTTTGTACTGTTGTAATTATTTTTGCTGTAAGCCTATTATTTTTTTTTGTAATAAATTTTTGAAGTTGTACGGAGACTTTTGGGACACCCTATATTATGTTTATGAGTGTATGAAATCCTTTATATTCTACTGTTCGCTTAAATTTAATTCTTTCTATAATGAATACATCAACTTTTGAATTATTTGTAATGATATCACGGCTATAATGACACTCACGCACCGTTTTTTTTTTTTTTTTTTTTTTTTTTTTTTTTTATCCGTTATAAAAAGGGAAAAAAGTTGCCATATTTTGAGGATTTTTTCCTTTAATGATAACTTGGCTGTTGTATTAAGTTATTGGTTTGGCGCGGGTTTGAAAATCGCGCCAGTCAAAAAGTCGCCAAACATATGTGCGTGAGTGTAGCATATCTGTTCCGATATCACTAAAGACATCAAAATAGTGCAAGGAATGGTCTCGAAGAAACTTTTTTTGTAAAAGGAGTGTTGGTCTGGTCTATTCGTAAGTGCACATTATTCTTCAGCATGCCAGTCTAAACTTCTTCTTGCCATTTCGTCGTTAGATAAAATTTTAAATAATCAAGTGATGGAAATAACAAATTCGTATTTTCTTAAGCAACACAGATAACATTTCTGTGTCTATAATATTTTTTTATAGCTATGTAATTGCAGAATTGCAACTTCGACAGTAATCTAGTAAAAATAACAGTAAAAGTAAAATAATTTTTAAATAAATTTTCAGCTGTAGTTTATAAAAAAAAAAAAAAAAAAAAAAAAAAAAAAAAAAAAAAAAAAATGATTTTACGGTATAATACTGACATCCCAGCTGTATTACTGCTTATTTGACTGTTTATTACTGCTAATTTTACGGTATAATGCTGGCAGCTGGAATGCTAGTATTATACCATAAAATGAACAATTGTTTTTTGCAATGTAGTTTGGAAAGTGTTAGTTCAAAAGTCTCTTTCATCAGATGAAGCATCAGTGTTACCTTCGTGATCTTCGAGCAGTAGAACACAAAAGTTTTGGCAAATCATTATTCAACTTTTAGATAACATAAAGTGGTTTCCTACGGTGAAGGAATCTTTTATTTTATTGTTCGCGAAAACAGTCAATAGAAGACTTCTGGTGCTATGCTTTAATGATCACATGGATCATTCATCTGTAATTGGATTTTTTTATTTTGTACATTTTTGCTATGAAATAGAGTTATTGATAGATCTGTATTTATCTTTCGGAGATCACATAACTGCTTCGTTCTGAGGAACTGAGATTTTAAGTTACTGCTCTTCATTCTAGTCATTATCTGTCATGTTTCACATATTTAGACGACTCAAACACTTCATTTGATAGAGGTAGCTATTAGCTATTAAACTATTACTTCCCTTACTAGTCATTGGCCCACTTTTCTTCTGGATTTTGTAGATCACGCGGATGCTTCGTCTGATAAAAGAAACTTTAAAAATTTTTGCTTTCGAAACGACTCATTCACTAAACTGTTTTCTACCTTTCGGAGATTAATCAGATTCTCCGTCTGATAAAGAGAGCTTCCAAATTTTGCACTCCATACTAGTTATTGGCTAATATCTGTCTACCTTTAGAATATCACACAGATGGCTCGTCTAAAAAAGGGAGTTTTTAAATTATTGTTCACGAAGCTAGTCATTGGCTGATTTATGTTTTACATTTTGGCATGACGCTAATGCTTCATCTAATAATGAAAGATTTTAAATTATTGCTGTCGAAACTAATCATTAACAGAACTGTTTCATAACTTTTGGTGATCACAGAAATGCTTCGTCTGATGAAAGGAGCTTTTTAATTATTGTTCTGCATACTAATCATTGACAAATCTATATTCTATTTTTTGGACAAACGTTTCGTCTAATTAAATAAGCTATTAAATTATTGCTATCGATATTAGTCATTCTTGACTTGCGTTCTACGTTTTGCAGATCACACGGATATTTCGTTTGCAAAAAAGAGTTTTTAAATTTTTGCTGTCTGAACTATTCATTTACTAAACTGTTTCCTACCTTTCAGAGATGAATCAGATTCGTCGTCTGATAAAGAGAGCTTTCAAAGTATTGCATTCCATAATAGTTATTGACTAATCTCTGTCTACGTTCTGATGGCTCTTCTAAAGAACGGAGCTTTTAAATTATTGTTCGCGAAGCTAGTCATTGACTGATTTATGTTCTATATTTTGGCACTATGCTAATGCTTCATCTAATAATGGAAGCTTTTTAATTATTGCTATCAAAACTAATCATTGACAGACCTGTTTTATAACTTTTGGAGAGTGCACAAATACTTCGTCTGATGAAAGGAGCTTTAAAATTATTTTTCTGCATACTAGCCATCGACAGATCTATATTCTACTCTTCAGACATCACAGACTCTGGTGAAAGAAGCTATTAATACTAGTCATTCTCGACTTGCGTTCTATGTTTTGCAGATCACACGGATACTTTGTCTGCGAAAAGGAGTTTTTAAATTATTGCTGTCGAAGTTATCATTGACTGACCTGTTTTCTGATTTTTAGAGGTAATTTATATTCCTTGTCTTCTAAAGGGACCTTTTAAAATAGTATTGTTGTCCATACCTAGACAGATCTTTATTCTACCTTTTACGAATCACACATGCTTCGTCTGATGAAAGGATATTTTAAATTATTGCTCTCAAAATTACTCATTAGCAAACTTGTATTCAATCTTTTGGAGTTTAAGAGTATGCTTCTTCTGACGAAAGAAACTATTAAATTAGTGGTATTCAATATTAGTCAATGACAGACCTGTGTTATATCATTTGGATATCCACAGGTTTTTCGTTCGATGGGAAAAAAAACTATAAGAGTTGAAATAGTTGCTCTCGAAACCTATCTTTTTTTTTAAAAAACATTCATGGTTGTTTTAAGAAGGTTTTGCTTTTACTATTTTTTTTCTCGTGTTTTAGAGCCATATTTACGGTTAATAAAATTAATTTGAAATGAACAAAATAATCATAATTAATTAAGTAAATAAGTAGGAGGAAAAAGAAAGTTTTATTTGTTATATTACAGGTAAGTGATTTCATGTATTAAATTATTAAATTGACAGTTGATACAATTGATATCAACAAATCAAAGCTATCTTAATAAACATTGGACGCATTGTTTTTTAAACATAGGCAATCTATACTTTCAAGGTGAAATAAAAAAACGAATTAAACTAAAAATAATATGTTGAAATGAAAACAATTTAAATGAAATAAGCTATACCTTTTGCAGATCTTCTACAATTGGTTCGAAACCAGAAAATATTCCAGCATCCACAATACTCATTTCAGTATCTTTGTTTCCTAAATATCTAAAGAAAATTCAAAAGATTTTAATTATTTTTTTAATTGGAAAATTTTAAAGAAAATATTTTTTGGAATACTAATCAAATACTGGTGCAGTACTTTATTGGAAAAGTGAAATGTTAAAAAAAAAATATTATCATTAAAATTGCTTATTTTAACAAATATTCAGAACTGATTGATTTTAAGTTTTTCTAATTGCTTTTACGTATGTCATTTATTTTTATTTAGCTTGATACCTTTGCACATGATCTATTACTGCTACTGGTACTGCTACAACTACTACTACGATTACACACACGCGTTTATATATATATATATATATATGTGTGTGTGTGTGTGTGTATACGAGGATGAATCAAAAGATGACTTTTTTAATATAAATAGAAATTTCTTTGGCTTGTTTTCAAGGAAATCATGATAAGATTTTTACTGTTTAAAAAATTGTGAGTCATCGTTTTATTCTTCATACATTCATTTATTTAGTAGCTAGCATTATGAATAAACACAAAGTAATTAGTGCGGTTGTACAAAGTATAATTATACAACTTTCAACAAATGAAAATTACAATCTGTACACATATAGCTCACATTGAATGTACCATTCGTAAATGACACCCTATCGAGGTCTCAAGAATGTAAATGGTACAAGTTGTTTGAAAATGACCCTGCAGAAGATGAAACAAGGCATTCCAGTATGGAATGCCGTATAAAAAGTGAAACTGCACCACTCATACAAAAAGTTCCCACTAATATTTTTTGGAATTTACGTATTATTTTGCGTGTCGATTTTCTTCATTAACGACGTACACATAATTCAGTAAAATAATGTTAATGTTTGGAGAAAATTAAAGCTGCAGTTGTGTACTAAAAACGTTGCTTTCCCATCCAATTGTTCAACTTCTGTGGGATAATTCAATATCTCACACAAGTATAACAACAAAAAAAAAAATTTCACTGTAAATCACTCGATCACTTTCCTTATAGTCCGAACTTATCGTCTTCTGACTAACATTTATTTGGATAACCTTAAGTTTATCCAAATAAATGTCAGTCAGAAGACGCAACAGGAGCAGCATGATTATCATCAGATAATGAAGTCAATTTTTGTGCAGTATGATTCATACACACCCCAGTTCTTTTAATTATACAAGAATAAAAAACTCCCAATATGTTGAAGAAAGTGTGTAGATGTTAAAGAAAGCTTTCTAGCAAAATTACATTGGTATACCTTTGGTAACTAATATTTATATCTAATATTTCTATAATATTTATTAAAAAAGTCTCCTTTATATTTTATGCACCCTTATATATATTTATATATGTATATACATTCATAAAGAGTGAAACTACAACACCATGAATAAATATGTGAAAATCACTGAACTAATAGAAATGAGAGACATATACAAATAATTACAATGACAGAAAGCGTGCAAAAGAAAACTATTTATTCAGTAATTAATGTGGATCCACGAACAACTATATAGGCCGCTAAACGGCAAGATATACTGTCGGGGAGGCCATTAATGGTCACCTGAGGTACTTCTTACCAAGTCGAGTCCACTGTAGCGCACAGATCTTTTAAAGTAAGTGCCGGTGGTGCCCGGTACAACCACGTCTGATCAGGTCCCAAATGGGTTCGATGGGAGAGAGATGAGGCGAGGCTGATGGCCATTGAAGCATGTCGATTTAGGGCACATATAGAGAGTTCGCCGTGCTACGTGAGGTCAGGCATTGTCCTACTAGAGCCTGCACCAGTGGCCAAAATATAGCCAAAAACACTTGATTGACATACTAATCCACTGTTAAATTAACAGCAATGTGCACAAGGACTGTCCGCTGTCCGAGCTTGATGCATCTCCAAAGAGTGTAGGACAGGTATGACGCTCGACGATATGGGCTGCCAATGGAACAAGTGGCGTCGACATGGAAACCACCATACTCGTCCACGACCATCATCCGTTCATAAAGAAAAGCGGGATTTATCTGGGAACAATACCCGATGTGCAGCCCTATATCGAGCGCTTAACGAAAACCCATTGTATAACTGCACAGTTAAGTGCGCAGTCGTACAGCGTGCAACCTGTTACGGGTGGTTTGGAGGGATACAGTGGAACCCTTTGATGGTGGTAGGTAGCTTCGGATGTCAGGTTACGTGGCGAACTAATCGGCAAATCTGCTTCTCAGTGCGCTCTATTTGCACCTGTGTGATCCATTGTCTCTTCTGCTTGTTTATAGATGATCATGCATCCATTGTGCTACACTTTCGCCGGATGGTACCGACATCGCATCCAATAGCGTGGCATCGACAAAACGAGGTCGCGCATTTCCAGTGTTTTCTATCTTACTCTCTGTCCGTTAACTGCTATATTCCGCTCTTTACCGCTTTCGAGGCATTTCCTACACTTCTTAAATCATTCCGCTCATGCAATCGGTCACCAATTGCATACAGGGGAACGATTTATATCTATGAAACGGCTGCACTTATCATTTCATCCCCATTAAACGGCGACCGAAATAATCGGAATTCATTGTATACTGGTGGACGATTGCTAAGGACGGATTATACCATCAAGTGAAATAGCCACAAAATCAAAGGCAGCAGAATGTCGAAATTATCCTTTTTGATTTCTATCCATGTTGACCATGTTATAGCGTTGATGAGAGATTTAAAGGATTTGGCTCATGATGACAATGGTTGTTGAAATTAAAATTTAAACTCAAAAAAACACTTGGCAATTTTTATATTTTGTATAAGTCTTACCGAAATAACTTAGATGATTTTACATGTGGCCATATTGTTGGAAAGTTTGATACAGTGCGACAAATAATAGATGTTGCCAAGGATTTTGACATCGCCCACATTATTATTTCCTGTCTCTAGAGAGCATTTAAAAGAACTGGAATGTATGGTAGGAGTCACGTGCGAGATCATCGTTGCAATACGATGGCCATAACATAGAAGATAAGTATATTGTTTTATCCGCAAAAAGGGCGCCACAGCTAATCAAGTGGAAAAACAGTTTCTTACTGCCATATGCACACGAATATACCAATAAATTGTAGCTATGCGTTTGCATGAAGCAATATTTTACGTTCTAAGCCTTGTTTTATGTGTCCCATTGTCGAAAGCTCACGTTATCACCCATTTTCAATGATGTCATCAGTACTGCAATTGAACCGAGAGTGACTAAACTTGTGTATTCTCAGATTCTTTCATGGGTAATTTCTGAACGATAAGCACTGCCAGATTCATATCAATTTGCATCTAAGATTATATGACAGGCTGAACCTACTCGTATCTGAAAAGTGTACACAAGCCCATTCATTCTTGGTCTAATTGTAATGCTGACGTAACGACACCATTGCCAACGAGCGTGACGGTGAACTCTCGACAATGAGACTCCCAAAACAGATTTTGAGCGTACAGTGCCTCCTTGATGAAAACGTATATGTCTACAGTTTTTCTAAATGTTTTCTTTAAAGTGGCGGAAATAAACCGATTTATCACTTAAAAATGTGTGGTTCGCCGGTCCTTTTTTATGCCGATAGGAAAATAAAGTCTTCTACGGCCGTACTACCTGTCTTCGACGGCCATTGTACTGAAAAAACGACCTTTCATTTGCCGTCTGCTGCACAATCCAGTTTTTAAAATGCTCTTCAATGGCAAGAAACAACTCTGTGGGCGAAGACGAATTCTCTGGCAACGTGTGTCATTTGTAGCCCTTCTTCAAGAATTCCAATAAAGCGGCCACATGTAAAATCACCTAACTGATATATCCAACATTTCAAATCTTCTTTCACGTTCAAACATCACATGACCAACATGTGCAGAAATTTTAAAAGATTGCATACACACAATATTTCTTATTGCATCCCGCATATATGTTAATTTTCGCATGCTACTGCCTTCGACTTTGTGGCTTTTATTTTTGATAGTGTCATCCGTCTTTAACAATTGTTGACCAGTGTATATATGCATACATCATAAATGAAAATAAGCTTTTGAATCATAAAATTTTAACTCACCTAACACAAATAGCAATGTTTAGCTTAACTTTACTGTTTTCATTGGGCTTTTGTCGCCTTGAACGGCTTTCTGTAAGAAATAGAGAGCCTAGTTAATTATTTATAAAAACTATATAAAGCAGACTTTAAATTACTTTTCACATCTATCTCCACCCGAACCTTACTCTAAATGTGGCGGAATAGCTTTCGACAGGTTACACTATCAATTACGATACTGTTTTCAAAAAATAATCTAAGTAGATTATACATATTTAAACTGCCAATGTGTTTCTTAAATATACATTATGCATAAAAGATTAATCATTTTCAAAAAGGAAGATATAGCATTCTACTTGAACAACATATTCAGTAATTTCAGCCTTTTTGTAGAGTCTAAGTGATTATTTAATTGATTTTATCTGTTCCTGTGAAAAATGTTTTTTTTTATTCTGAAAAATATCGCTTTATATATGCGGTACTACCGAGGAAACGAGATCTTTCAAACAAAAAATAATCATAATTGGCCCCATTACTGAAGTTCTATGTGTATGCACATAAAACTCATATTGATGAACTAAGAGTAAACCTTTTTTTAAGTTAGTTAAAAATATTAATAGACATTAAACAAAGAACAAAACAAATTATAAAATTTGTTTACTAAAACTGCATTTACACCTGGTTTATTTTGTCTGAAAATCCTCAGTTATTTTAGAGTTACTATGAAAACAGGAATAGCGAGGTAGTTGCACATCTTAAGTAATTTCAAGACTTTGAGATCAAATAAGCCACATTACTTAAACTACAGTAAGCCCCTGTAATTATGAGTAATGATAATCCACAGTAATTTTGGATAATAAAAAGCTACAGTAATTATGGGTAGCTTAAAAATACTTTAAGGCACTTATTTTAATTATAAATTGTACATTATATAATAGAAATTTTTAATATACTTTTTATATGTAATTGCAAGGCTACACTAGATACCGGGCTGACTCATTCATTTTCATGACGTCACAAAAGGAGGCTGGCCGCGACCAGCGATTGGTGCAAAGCGACGAGCCCGTCGTTTTGTGCCAATCGCTGTATGTCTTTCATTTTGTCGTTTCGCTTTGTACCAATCGCTGGTCGTGGCCAGCCACCATTTGTGACATCATGATAATGAATGAGCAAGCCCGGTATCTAGTGTAGCCCTGGTAATTGACCCATTGTGAAGAATGTGTTAGTACTCTGAGTTATAAAAGCACCCTATGAACGTTTTACTTGAATGCAGACGTTTTGTCTTCGTAAATAACGCTTTATAGGAAATGAACATTATTATCCTATCAAGATATCTATCTGATGCGCGTATTCACCATTTACCCTCAACCTAGAAAACCTCGGTCGAACGCTCAAATCAAATTCACGATTAACCTGATTAGACTGATTGCGGCTGAAGTCCAATCATATTAATGATGAATAGTACCATTTCAGCAAGGCAACACTAGATACCAGGCTTGCTCATTCACTCTCAAAACATCACAAATAGTGGCTGACCGCGACCAGCGATTGGTACAAAGCGACACGCCCATCGTTTTGTGCCAATCGCTGTATGTCTTTCGTCGCGGCCAGCTACCTTTTGTGACGTCATGATAATGAATGAGCAAGCCCGGTATCTAGTGTAGCCTTGATTTCAGCATTCGACCGAGAATTTCTAGGTTGAGGTAGACGGTAAATAGGAGCATAAGTGTTCGAAGTTGTGATTGAGCTCGGTGAGTTCTTAAAATGAATACGTTGTAAGCTAATGCAGTTTCAGCACGTGGCTGTTTGGTTGATGTTTAAAGTGAGGATTTTGGTGAGATAGTAGGAGTTCATACGCCATTTTCGCAGCATCACTCGACGGAGGAGTTAGTTCAGCTGTGGTAGTGATTTTCACTTGGTAAAGAGACAAACTTTATAGTTCCCCAGTAAACAACATTTTCAAGTTCAGGAAGACTATTAATTTTAGAAATTGTTTGACTGTTTTTGTGAACTAGATATTTACAGAAAGTAATCTTGAAAAGATAAGTAATTTTCGGAATTGAACATTACGCAAAGTTAAAGACTATTTTTCATGTAAAAAATATTTGAGAGATTTTGAGGTTATTAATGTTATCCCTTGTCAACTTAACCAGGTGACCTTTTATTGAACTCACTAAACTTGTTTTTATTTTTGTTCAATGCGATTATTTAGATTATGGTCATGAGTAATGAGAAAGAGGCCATCATACCCTTTACACAGAAATAATTAGAAATTTGATAATTTTTTGCTGTCGTTTATATGTCTTGTCAGATAAGATTCATCTTATTTTTGTTGTCAATTATTTTATCAATAAACTTGTTATTATTTTGTTCGTTATACCTGTATATTTAAGTAATTATCGTAACATCCTCCATTTAAACTACAATCTTGAGAAATGAGAAAAAGGTCATTACGCCTTTTACACCGTAATAGGAAATTTGATATTTTATTACTGACATTTCTATTTCTTGTCCGTTAAGATTCATCTTATTTTACCAATTAACTTATCAACAAACTTGTTTTTGTTAAATATTTGAGTGGTTATTTAAATTATACAATTATCAGTAATGAGAGAGGTCATCACAACATTTATATAGATTTTAATTATGAGTAATGAGAAAGAGATAGTCACAACCTTCACACGAAAATAATAGGAAATTGATATTTTATCACTTGCGTTTATATTTCTTTCAGTTAAGATTCATTTTATTTTGACTTACTCATAAGTGGTGCTGCAACCAATGATGCACGTTCAGGTCCTCTCCTTCTCGGATCGACATCCAGTTGCGGCGGTTCTTCATCTAATTAGAATAATCCATTTTTTTTTTAAGAAAAAAGGACATTAACACTAATTTACAGTAATAGTCAATCTTATATCAAAGATACAAATGCGCTTTAAAACCGTAAAACCCATATGTAAGTAAAAGTGGCAAATGTATGTAGACGTAAAAATTCATATATAGATATGGTTATTTAAATTAACAATCATTGTAATTACCATAAATTTATCTAAAAAGTAAGACATAAATGAGTAATAATTATTAAACTATTAAAAATGAATATAATATATACAGCGATAATATAAACATTCAAAATTAATACAAAAATTAATATAATAGATAATATATAGAATATTAACTTCAATATTTAATGGTAAGAAATTTTAATAAAAATTGTGGCTGAAACCATTGTTACTCTGTAATCTCTTACAAAAAAAGAATTTAGTTTCAACAAATTTTCCCGCCAATTTTATTTTATTTTTCTGAATCACATTCACCCCCCCCCCCCTCCTCCTCTTTTTATACCGAATTAAGATGTTCAAATGACTATATAAGCGCATTTCGAAATAGGCTATATTTCTAAATATGATTAGTTACAAAATCTTTACCTTTTTAAATCTAATTAACAGTTTGAATTTTTTAATTAAATATTTATTTTTTAATTCCATGCCCAGAAAAAAGTGATATATGTTACTGTATTTCCATTTAGTAGAATAAATAGTAAGATGTATGCCCCTTGGAAAACAATAATGTAATAAAGTATTAATAATGCGATATCATATATTTTATCGCAAGAAATAACGGATATAAGCAAAACACTATAAGTAGATTAATTACGAGTATGGATATGAAGAAAAAAAGAAACTTCAATGAGCAAAATTCCAAGCTATCTACTTTACAACATTTTACTGAGTTCTTTGTAAGATTGAAATATAAAGTTAGAAAATTCCATATCTGTCTTATTTCAAAAATCTTCCATAAAATTAAAAATAGTCTGTCAGAAAATAAATCCAATGGAACCTAATTAACTATCAGGTGTAGATGAAATACCGTTCATCAAAGCAGATGGAACATTGCAATATTATATAGGAATGACAAATGTGAGCTTGATGTGAGAAAATTTTCTGCGAAAAGAGAACCCGGCTTACATCTAGCAAAGTAAAAACTATGACAGATTTCAACCAAAATTTCTATTTCATTTAATAAGTTTTATTTTTTGTTCAACTTTTGTATAAAACTCAGAACAGTCTCCTGTTCATAATTCATTTCCATTCGAAATAAAAATACTTTGTTTATCATAGATCGTATACTTTATTTTACAGAATGAATGTCAGAGAAATAACTTTTATTTAAAAAGGGTTATAAATTAAGTTTCTACTATACTGGATGTATAGACGAATTTTAAAATTTCAAGAGCTAATGATTAACTGAAAAGAACTGATCATTTTAGTGGGTGAGCGATTTCAATCTTGTCCCAGAAATGATCGATTTTGTTTATGCGTTGTTCAAATCGAAATTACTTTCAAAGTTTACAAGTCAATCAGTAAATATTTGTCATAATTTTGATTTTCCTTTTCTACATGCATACGAAATCCCTGCGTGTATGAAATTTCAAGATTTTAAGTATACCTGAAATAATACATGAATTTTGGTGACAAGATTCTAAATCTTTAATGAGTTAGTGCCAAAATATCGATTTTCTTTTAATTCTACCCCTTCGAGCAATATAAAAGACAATGTATAAAATTTCAGTGTGTGTATATTATATTTTCCAAAATTTCAGCTCCAGACCTCAGTTAGGTTCTTCCCTAACTCGTGTTTCGCTGTTCTTTCAGCAATTGACAAAAATCAAAAAATTACACGAGTCAAAAGTCCAGTCCCATCTTTCATATAAAAGTAATCCATGACGTACTTATTATGGTCGATGGCTCATACATGGCCAATGCAATTACTCTACGCGTACGCTTTTAATCTTTAAAATTAATTGAAATTTTTGTTTATTTTTCAAATCCATTTCTACAAGACTAATAAATCATTTTCGACGTGATTAGAGCTGAGTATTGGCAAATATCGACCCAAAATTGAAATGTTTACATTTAAAATACATATAGTCAATATTGTTAATAAATATTTATACAATATACGAAACGTTTGCATCAGATTAAACGTGTTTTTCATGAAACTTCAAATTTTGTGTATAATATTTGACTTAAATTGAAAAGAATTCCAATAAATGCCGATGATTCTTCAAATTTTGTATCACATTGTAAATATTTCAAACGTATCGATGTTTACGCAATATTGTTATTACATCATAAATAATTCTAATGCAAAGTCTTATAGTTCTCAAACCAATAACAATATCAAACCAGAATACTAATAATAAATGTAAATTTCACGAAATAATATAATTTTCTCAAAATAAAATAAATGAATTCGCATGTATTTTGCTGAACAGAACATAAAGTAAATACATAATTGGGAAAAAAAATAGGAATTCCTCTAAAATTACGAAACTGAAAAGAAATAAAACTGATTACCTAGTTCTTTTTTTATGCCTCTGATGAGATCTTCGGGAAATCTTTCAAACATATCTTTTCCCCGTTGATTAAATATTTCTTCCCATGGGTCTTTTTCTTGCTGTTCCTGTTTTGTTTCGGTTACATTTACTTTGACATCAAACTAAAACAAGAACGAAAAATCATGCGTCAAGCATAGATTATGTAGCACTTTCCAACGCTTCCAAAATAAATTTACAAATCATACCGTTTAATAAGCTAAAAGATAACTTATAAGTAAACAATTTGGAAAACGCATAACATATTGAAAAACATAAGTTCAGGAATTTCCAACATATACAATATTCTGAAAAATATCCGAATACTGTTATTCAGCCCTGTATGGGATCTATAGAATTGTATATATACTACATAGGATGCTAAATTTTAGTTCAGTTAGGAAACGCGTAGCACAGTTTAAAATTCTCCGTCTGGAGTTTGTCAATAAACAGAAATGTGTTCGCGAACTTTTGGGCTGCCCTATATAGGATCTACAGAATTTATACACATCACGTAATAGACAAAAAGCAAGTTAACATTAAAATCGCGTTCAGTAACTTAAAACGCACTTCCAGGAATTATTGTTAACAGACAGTAGATAATTCTTTTGCGTGTCCCTGTAAATGAACGATGACTGCTATACACACAATATTCCGTAGTAAGTCTCTTGTAATGCACCTTAGTGATCTATATAAATTTCAATGCGTTTAAAATAGTGAAACATTATTTAAATAAACCGCAGACGATTTTTCTCCATAGACGTAATGTAACGGAATTATTTTTACTGCCCCTGTAAAGTAACTATAAGTGCTATGCACACCCTGTTCCATATTAAGCTTCTTCTAATGCACCTTAGTGATATATATAAATTTCAATGCGTTTAAAATAGTGAAACATTATTTAAATAAACCGCAAATGATTTTTCCCCGTAGACCGCAATGTAACGGAATTCTTTTGAGTGTCCCTGTAAAAAAACTAAGTGCTACACACTTCCGTTGAAATAGGGAACATGCTATAGATAACGACAATAACATATAAAAATTGCAGAGCAATCCGAGCATATTTACGGGAGTTAGAGCACGGACAGACGGCCAGACAAACCGAAGTCATAAGCACTTTTCAACTAGGTTGGAAAGTGCTAAAAAGAGCCACGCTGTTAAAAATGACTGTATAAAAATAAAATGTAAATCAACAGCTATTCTCGGTAAATTTACACTAGGTGTGTGTGTTAAAAGCATTCAATCCAAATTCTTGATAAAATTGGTGAAAGAAATTGTAATTTGCACCGAAAAATTTGTACAGAAGAATGTAGAAAATCTAATCTAATTCTTTCTAATTTACAGCTATAGCATAGCAGATTTAAATTTATAGCGAGATTTTGTAACAATAAATGCATATTTTTCGAAACATTTAACGCTTCTGCTAATAAATTGTCGGTATCTGAAACACCTTAACTCAATCAATTATAATCTTCTCAGAGTATGAACAATAAAACCATAATCTGTTTTTATGCATGTAAATTTATAGTGTCTTGGGCATTTATTTAGATGTAAATGTACAGAGTCTAGGGAAAATTTACAAATTAGTTTAACTGTTTTAACAGAATCGCGGTTTTTAAGTTCAATGTAAATTTACATAATGCTTAGTAGATTCTGCTATTTAACAGAAAGAATTTTAATAGCACAAGAATAACATTCTTCAAGAAAACACATGCAAAACTGACTTAATACAATTTTTGTATAAGGAAAAGCCTAATCATAAGCAATAAAGAATAATTTTAAACATATCTACCACCATTTCCTATATCCTAATATCACCGCAAATTTCAATGAACAGTCTCAACATATTTATATTTAAGAAAGAGAATGTAAAACTACTGAATTTATGATATATAACGCGCATCCTGTTTTTCATGCAGTAAAACGAAAAAATGTTTTATCTGTATAATCTAAGACGCAACATAGAGGAAACTAGCCTAAAATCGAATATCTTATTATTAGTTGCTTCTTGAAGCCACAATTAACAACAGAATTTAATAAAACTTTGCTCAAATACTCCGAACTTATCTTTTTACAATATTTTTACAGTAATATCTTTTTCCTGTCTTGCCCACATGAATATGTTAATTTTACAAAATATGAAAGACTTTCTTTCGATGAAAGAATGCCGCGCATGCGCGGCAGCGTCCCTACTAAAAAAAATCTGAAGATTATCTTAAAAAAATATCTGTAGAAAATCTGTAGGTATTTGACCCACTTTTTTTCAAATCTTCAAAATATCTGCGAAATGTCTTAAAAAATTCTGCAGATTTTTTAAAGGTAAAGTTAAATTTGTAGAATTTCTGAAGAAAGTGGCACTTTCTTAAGATAATCTTCAGATTATTTTTAGTGGGGGTATTACTGTTTATTTTACTGTTTATTACTGCTAATTTTACGATATAATACTCGCAGCTGGGGTGCCAGTATTATACTGTAAAATTAAGATTTTTTTTTCAGTATATGTATATATAATTTCATCCTGTTTTTCTTGCGATAAAACGAAAAAATGTTTTATCTGTATAATCTAAGACGCAACATAGATTAAACTAGCCTAAAATCGAATATCTTATTATTAGTTGCTTCTTGAAGCCACAATTAACAACAGAATTTAATAAAACTTTGCTCAAATACTCCGAACTTATCTTTTTACAATATTTTCATAGTAATATCTTTTTCCTGTCTTGCCCGAATGAATATGTTAACTTTACAAAATATGAAAGAGTTTGACTTTCTTTTAAAAATTATTTTATTTTACAACTTTAACTAAGGAACTTAACAAACAATATTTCGTTTATAAGTCTAAACATTTAATATATTTAAACACAAAAAGATAATTACCTTCATTGCAGTTTGATAAATTGAAGAAAATAAGTTTCACCTGCTTACCAGCTTTAGAAAAATCCTAATCGAAAGTAGTTTTGACTGTCTTTACTTCAAGAATTGTTTTCCACACTGCAAAAAATAATTGTTGATTTTACAGTATAAAACTGGCACCCCAGCTGCCAGTATTATACCGTAAAATTAACAGTATTAAACCGTAAAATAAGCAGTAATACGCTGCCGCGCAAGCAGTAATACGCTACCGCGCATGCGCGGTAGCGTATGAATTAGCGTATGAATTAGCGTATGAATTAGCGTATGAATTAGGTAGCGTATTAATTTTACGGTATAATACTGGCAGCTGGTGTGCCAGTTTTATACTGTAAAATCGACAATTATTTTTTGCAGTGCAGTATTAGGTTTTATCTCACGCCTAATATCTGTTCTTACTCCGAGAGAATAAAGATCGGAAAACAAGCCGCAAAAATGTACTTATAAATGCTAACAAGAGCTTCATTGTTGGAAATAAATCCTCATTAAGTATTGTATACACAATATTATAAAAAATTTCGATAATTTTAAGAATTTTGAAAGCTAACAATCTTTAAAACAAAACATTGATAAAATAAATTTTCATAGAAACTCCACAAATGCCATTATGGAGGTACCTTAATGACCACTTCTTCTTGCCTACAATATTTCAATCATTCCCATTTAGAAGGCTGCTGAAATGGACTCCAAACTGAGACATTTACCAGATTATTCGGTTTTACCCTACTTTCTATTACTAATTTAATGACTGAGCATCCTCAGATTTCAAAATAAAAATTCTTAAAACAGGATTTTTTTTTAAAACTAAATCACCGTTTTTACTCACGTACATTACGACCCATTATTAAAACACCATAAAATTAATGTTTTTGCAATCTGTACTTTTAGGAAGTTCGATTAAAAAGTATCACTACGCAAATATAATACTACTACCATTATATGCAACTTGTTATTCATGTTAAACTGACAAAACACCATAGCGATTTCAAAAACTATTTTAAAAAATAATCATTTTTAGAAAGAAACTAAAATTTATTTGAAAAATACTGGTCACATAATATGCCAAAAATGTTTAAATACAAATTCATTAAAAAGTTAAAATTTCAGTACAAATTCACCTTAAAGTCCTTTTAAAATCTAAACGTTTTCAACCGAACTTACTCGGTCATCATCAGTGAAAAACTAATAGTTAAGTTGAGTTGTTATCTCTTCGCGTCTTCTAGCTTTCCCGGAACAAGCCATTTTGCTTCAAGGGTGTTGAATGACCTTTCCCATCCCACCTTATATTAAACACCTTGAAGTAAAATGGTTTGTTCCGAGCAGGCTAGAAGACACGAAGAGACAACAACTCAACTTAACTATTAGTTTTTCACTGATGATGACCGAGTAAATTCGGTTGAAAAAGTTTTGATTTTAAAAGGACTTTAATGTGCTTTTAAATGTTTTTATGCATGTTTTTACGCACCTTTAAGCAATATATTTACATTTATTTGTATCTTTATGAATTTTAATTACAAATTCATAATATTGGACAGGAAGAGGAAAAGTTACCCTGCATTTTCTCATGATTCACAAAATATATCAAATAAAAATAAGATTACTTCACTTATTTTATTTATTGCGTCGATACTCTCTCTAACAATTGTATCTCAAAATCTACAAGTTGTAAGTAATGACAAAGTGATGACACGTATGGCTTCATGCAGCTCTACGAAGTACTCCAAGCATGGGTCATTCTCCCAGAAATACACGAAACGATGTCATAGAATATTTATTCAAAAAGTAATTGTAATTGCAAATATGTTATGAAGGAAATGTAGTGTGATATTATCGTACAATGCATGCATACAGTTAAAAAAAAAAAAAAAAAAAATTGTTGATTTTACAGTATAATACTGGCATCCCAGCTGCCAATATTATACCGTGAAATTAACAGTAACAAACAGTAAAATAAGCAGTAATACACTACCGCGCATGCGCGGTAGCGTATTACCGCTACTACTAGTGTATTACATATGTCGAACTAGAAAGGTCGACTTATTTGTTATAAACGAATATATAATCTTATTTATTATAAACGGAAAACGTGTTTAGAAATTTTCTTCTTTGTAGTTCATTATTAAATACCAGATCAGTTTTCTTCATTTTTAGATGTTTGAGCCTTTCCTGAAATTCAACTTCCAATTAATTTAAAAATTTTTGAAGTTACGGTGCACTTTGTATACTCTCTCATATGACGGATCCTATACGAAATTAGACAATCCTGTTCTCTGTTTTCTCCAAAAGAGAGGTAGAAGAGCCTTCTTAAACGTATAACTGAGGTTCTCTAAATTCTAAATTTTCACTGTTATTAAAAAAATTTTTACTTATTTTTCTTTATATTTTTATTTTTTATTTTTTTTAACGCCTTCCTGCCTAAAGCATTTAGCTTTCGGTTATTGCTTACTTTCTTAGATTAACTTTATTCATAATTATTTTTGATGACTTTAAATGTATTTAATTTATCTAAAAAGGGGGAAAATGTGTGTGTGTATGGCCCAACTAACTAAGGACTCGCCCAACTCCCTTTCAGTTTGTGCTACTAATATCAGTCACCGTCAAAGCACATGTGGGGTATTTACATTCCATCTCGATCCCCTGTCACGATGGATAGAAGTACTCCACTATTGTTTGGTTTGCTAAACAATGTGCATAAAACCAAATTTATTATACAAATTATTTTTTTATCTATAAATACATGAGTAAGTAAGCCTGGGCATTGAGACCCACGCAGACACTCGAATAACACTTGGTTTTAAAAATTAAAAAAGTTTTCGGCACTGG
Organism: Maratus michaelseni; assembly: GCA_963931845.1. Classification (NCBI taxonomy): domain Eukaryota; kingdom Metazoa; phylum Arthropoda; class Arachnida; order Araneae; family Salticidae; genus Maratus; species Maratus michaelseni. The sequence goes on along the minus strand of OZ007590.1, from coordinate 52,538,440 downwards.
TTTTGAAGTACCTTTATAAGAAGATAGCTTGGTACGGACGAAATTGGTGAAGAGATTTTTTGAGAAAACGACAAATGATGATAATATGAAGACTTATTTTGCAACATAGTATTTTAAAAGTTCTGGTTCCAAAAATACTACTCTTTCATGGGTGAACTCGTATTGGCGATACTCGCGAGTTTCGTCAATTTCTGTAATGGGTTGTCAATAGGGTTGTCATATTTTGGACAAAAACAGCCAATATAAGCCTGCATCCTGTACATTTGTTGCTATTCTTTTATAAAAGTACTCCACACTGCATATATAAAACTTGAGTGATGACATAAAATATAAAATAACATAAATTATCTATCAAGTCCATCATTGGATCATACGGAATGGATTATACGGAATCATTTTAAAAAAAGCATTCATAATACGAATTCTTAATTCCTTACTTTGCAGACGTCTTCAACAGGTACATTCAGATTGTATCTCAATTTCACGGACAGAGATCCCATTCCATGGCCTGCGGTGTTGATGAAGACTGTACCTCCAATTTTATCAATCTACAGAAATTAACAGAGGCTTAGTTGGAACATTAACTATAACAATTTTTCTTGTTTATTAAACATTGTATTCACAATACACACGAAAAGAATTTGTCTAGATATCATATAATTTCATTGTTGTCATAATATTCCAAAGAGAACTAGTTCAACCTTTATCATACAATGTTATATGATTTACACCAACAAATGATGTCACGGACTAATCTATATACAGCTTTATCTACCAGCTAAACACGATATTTCTTGACCACATTCGTTCAGGATGCTGTGAATTACTGTAACAATGCACCATGCACGGATCATAAAATCAAAGCAAATAAATGACGCATTGCATTTTTTTAAAGTGGTTTATTTTTTCTAAACATGACATTTCTGGATACATATTTATGAAATCTATTTAATACTTGGAAATTTTTCCATAGAAAATTGCTCACGTGTTTGCATTTATAATATTTCAAATTTTAATTTCTGAAAAGGCGTATAGCCAACAGAGTGGAAAAAGTGTCTAAGCCGGGACTCGAACCGCATAATATTATAAAAGTAAAGGCCTGAGAAATTTTCTATGAAAAATTTTCCAAGTATTAAATAGATTTATTCAATCATCGATGCTGGATTCTCTTTGGTTTCGTGTTTTCGCCAGAGTTGGTGGCTCACGGAAAAATATTCCATCTTATGATGCGATTGTAGCCTTGCCAACATGTGACAGTGAGAAGAGCCAAGCTGGGTATCGTTCCAAGTTGTTCAGTTGGTAGAACGTCACGGCGCTATACTAATGACCCGGGATCGAGTCCCGGCTTGGATACTTTTTCACTCTGTTGGCTATACGGCTTTTAAGCAATTAAAATTTGAAATATTACATTTATGAAAGTTATTAAAATCCCATCTTAAATCTAAAATTTAAATTGATTTCCAATTAAATACTTCCTAACTCTTACTTAACTTTTTTATCATTCTTTAAAAAGTAATTAGAACCATAAAAATTAATTAGAATTTCTAAACACTCTGCATAGGTATATATTTCGTCCATTGCCCATCACTATGTATATTTTCGGTTTTTCTTTATTTCTACCTGTATTGATCTAACAAAGATAATATGAATAGGAAGTATTTTTCATTATCAGAACCACTACCGTGTTATATTTAGGTATATAAAATGCCAACGCTTTGCACAATACCAGGTATTCACACAAATTCTTGGGGATTGAAGCTCAAGAATTTACCATATAATGAATAAATTAATATCAGCGAGAACGATTTTAATTAAAATCAAACTCAATAATCCGATTTTTTGGTAGTATTAACACATACAATTCGGAAATCTTTATAAATGGAAAACATGCCCGTGAGTAACGCTAATATCATATCAATGGTGGCAAAGACCTCACAAATATATTTCACATTTTTCGAAAATCTATTACATTTTAACCACAGCACAATTTTAATTTGTACACCGTCGAACAAGTGGAAAAAAATGTTCTTTCAAATGCAATTTGATTGAAAACTGTATTTCAATCTACTGTTTTATGGTTTTTAAAACATTTTTCAACCATGATTTTTTAAAAATCTATCTCTATCGCATGCAACCCGATTACGGAAGATTAATCCATTTGCACTTAAAACAATATAAATAGTTCAGCATTTATTTGTAGCTGATATTCTATAAAGAAATTAAAACTTCATTAATAAATAAATAAATAAGTAAAATAACACATAAATTTAACAGATATGTAATAATCAAAAGACGTGCTTAAACACTGAAATAATAAGAATCAAACAGGTTGTTGTAAGTATCGAAATCTTTGAGAATGTTTTCGGCTATTAACCCCTGCCGCGCAGTTAATACGAAAATATCGCTTTTAATAAATTTCAAAACTTTATTTGAATACATAATTCACATTTTTCATAGAAAAACACTTTTTGGCGTTGTTAGTAAGCAGTCTAAAAATATATATTAAATGTAAAAATCTATTCGAGTTTTAAATAAGAACATGGTTTCTACCTATGTTCTGCCACACCGGGCAGTATGTTCGATAACTCGGAAAACCGGGTTGAATCGCCTGGGTTTATCAAAGGAAATTAAAAAAAATTAACACTGAACATTTAAAAGAAAATGCTAGAATATAATAAATTTAATTCGGACGAAATTACTTAAATTCATATACATCCAACAAAATGTTAGATTTTTTTTTAACCGACAGTTTATAGTCCATTAAAAAAAAACACAAAACATTAATTAGTATTTGAAGCAATTACATAAATATTTTATTTTAATTGATTAGACTAAAAAAAAACCCCTGAAAGAACTAATAGGGAATACCAGCAAGAAGCCTATTTACATAATGCAGAGTTTTTGCTACTCGTTAGTTGCTGCCGCTTTTTAGCATTTCTTTAAACTGTGGATTTTACTTGAGGTGCATTCAATGTCACATGTGACATATATTGTATGACATCTGCATAGTGTCCTTGAAAAAAGTAAACAAGACTGCCCATAACTCAAATAATCCTCCAAAACAATAATTTTAGATTCTGTAGCATATCGTTTGTATCGCCTGATAAACCTTTTTTAGTCGTCAAGTTATAACAGAATTCATTCATAGTTTAAAAAAATAATTTTTAAATCTTTTATTTTCATTTTTTTATCAACATACGAATATTTAAATTAGAAAATAGTATTAATAGTACAAACTACTTCTTTTCCATTTCAGAAGTATTTCACCATCACGTATATACCGTGCACATTTGAATTATAACTGTACTAACGGGCATTACTGTAGCACTAAAAAATGTAGAGTCCGTCAAAATAAGAAAGAAAAAAACAACAAAAAAAAGGAACCCCATATTATTTTAACACCAAGTTATCCCAGTCGGATGCGAGAGATAACATCCGACTGGGAATTATGTCTTCTTTTCGTTTCAGAAATTTATTAAATAAAAATATTGCAAGTTTCCTGAACAATTAGTACATGCTGCAACAGCAAAAGTACTGGGAGTTTTTGTCAAATCAGTGCGCAGAAAACGTTTTAAAGCTTGTCAAAAAGATTTTTCACAAACAACAGCTGCGCAATGCCTGCCCCACAGTTAGAAAAAGAGACCGATAGTTGCTTTCTGAAAAGCAAAGATTCGTGTGATCACAAATTGCCTTTTGTAGCAAAGAAAGAAAAAAGAAAAAGTCACAAATGTTTACCCTGCACTTCATCCCTTTTAAAGATCGAGTAACTTTAATAAGTATAATAAAAACTCACTTATTCCCAAAACGAAAGAAACACGACAATTTGAGGGGGGGGGGGGGGGGGACGAACATTTCTCTACAAATCGCTTTAATTTACAAAATATTATTTTCGCTAAAGGAAAATATCCTATTTTGAACATACATGCTCCCCTCTCTCCGATTTTTTTTTTTTTTTTTTTTTGAGCAGAAATTATACTTTAACTTAAGAAACAGACTTTTTTCTTTTGCGGAAATTCTCCTTCGTACGCTTTGGGACGTCTTTAGCTCCTTTACCCTGAAACCAAAAGTAGAAATAAATAACGAAAATGGCAACCCCCGCCCTCCCCCTGATATAAATTAAAGTTTGTCTCATGCATTTAACATTAGCATCTTCAAACTTTAAAACCTTGTAACTATTTGAACATTTAAGAAAAAGGTTTAAAAACTATACCTTTATTCCTGTGTCTTTGATCAAAGAACTCAAAAAGAAAAAAGAATAAAATCAAAAGTGGTTGTTACCATCTGAAAAAACTGGTCCAATTTTTAATATATAGGCTGTTCCCAAATCTTAATACATTTAATAGTAGACGCTGTAACCAATCGGTTGGTACCAGTATATGTTAGTGATTGTTAGTGTATTATGTTAGCGATTTGTGGCAGAGTTAGTGAATGGTATATTTTTTCACGACTGCGTACAAGCATTGTTTAGTTACATTACTAGACTACAACAATAATCAATTAAACAATCTATATTATGATAAACTTGAAGTGCTTAATAAAGCATTCAATGACATTTTAAATTATTGATTTAAAATCAGCACGTTTTGTAAATACGTTTTATGAGGATATGCCGCATTAAAAACATAATAGATTGCGGTAAACCAGGCATATGTCAAACACGTGGCCCGCCGACAAATTATCTGTGGCCCGCGAAGCCTTTGAGAATTTACATGTGCTTAATCTAGTTGTTAGAACACAGATGCTGAAAATACACTTTGTACGAACACACTTGCACCAATCGTGGTCTTAGAGATTGCCGGATAACGTACCGTCTAGACTTACCGTCGAGCCGTCCCAGCAATGGTTACCGTGACCTATAGTTTTATACTATTGTTAAAAATTTAATGTATACCTCTGTAGTGGTAAATTATTTAATTTACCGTCAAAATTATTCAATTTGTTTAAAAAAAAAAAAAAAAACATGAAAGAAATTTTATTAAAATAAGGATTATAAACTTTTCGTTACTTTTCTCTTTCTTTGTTACAGATATGTTTAATGATACAGTGTTTGTTACTCTTTCCGTACAGTTTTGTATTGTGGAATGCTAGGGGTCAAGAATTTTTTTTTTCCTTCCTTTTCCTTTCTCTTTCTCCACAAATGACATTATTCTTGGGTGAATGTAAATGTATTTTAAAATATTGTGTTACTTATATTATCTAGAGATCTTTAATTTGAGACATTATGATTTAAAGTACGATGGTCATTTAAATGTTTTTATACGAAATTTTCTATTCTCATTATTTATTATGGAATTAGTATAGGTTTTATCATATTCTAGTGTATTTTATGATTTATGAACTTTTGAGTATTACTGTATATTATATTGGTTTTAATATTATTATTACTGGTTAAAATTTTGTTAGATAAGGAGAGGTTAGTTTTCGGTTTAAATTATTTGAACGGAAATTGGTATATTTTCTCCCGTATTTTAAATAAACATGCCCCCTTCAGACCCCCCTTCAGACCCCCCTTCAGATACCGCCCAAGATCCTCCACCAAATAATAATCATGAATCGGAGGCGTTCATTAGAAAACTAACCGGATTTCAATCCGTTTTACCGCAATATGATAGTATTTCTGCCATTTCACCCAGTTATTTTATTGAGAATGTTGAAACAGTAACAGGTTTAGCTAGATGTACAGACCAAGAAAAATTATTAATTTTGCGTTCTCGTATTCGAGGAGAAGCCCTTTCAAGTGTAATTAATTCCCCTGATTTGAATCAAGAGAAAGATTACACGGAATTTAAGAAGAAATTTCTCTCTTATTTTGATACCCAATACAGTCTCGGAGTCAGGCAAAAGCAATTTTCGAACTGTGTTATGGCCCCAAATGAGTCTGTTAAAATGTACGCTGCACGCGTTTCTGTGGCAACTCAACGGTTTTTTAATTCACCTGACTTATCAAACGCCGCAATTAAAGCTATATTTGAGGAGACGAAGTTGGCAAAATTTATAGACGGTTTGTCAGCACGTTATAAAAATTCGGTCATTTTAAAAGACCCGAGATCATTTGAAGAGGCTTTAAATTTTGTTCAATCCCTTCAGGCGAATGACTTTTCGAATGATGAGATATTGGAGACTCAGTTTGCTAACAATACGTCAGCTGTTACTAACAACAGTGAGATTAAGTCCATGCTAGAGGCCCATGCGTCAAATACGACCCAGTTAATAAATAATCTTGCTAAGGAAGTTGAGCATTTGAAAATCGAACAAACATCTAGACGTCCTAATAATTCTCCCGATTTTCAAAGTAATTATAGACGTGGAAGGGACTTTCGTACATCGCAGAATAGATCTTTTGTACGCAGTAACCGGCCCACCTGTAATATGTGTAATCGATTTTCTCATTACACCTCCGAGTGCTTTTCGAATCCTGAGAGCAGAAATTTCCGAGGGAGAACTTACAATGATAGACGGTTTCAAAGACCTGTTCGTTCGCAGCGATTTAACAATAGCAGACGCGGTCAAACTTCTCGCGGTTTCAGAAATAATTACATGGTTCCGGAAAACGCTTAAAGGGAACTGACCGTCAAAGCCCGCATGTTAGTTCCCTACTAGCCGCAGGAGAAAAAGGGCATACGACTGATTCTTACCTTGAAAGAATAAACACGCAAAATGTCTTACGCGATTTCGGGTGCGTTAAAAGGAAAAATTCTTTACCAGTTATTGAATTGAGAATTGCGGGTAATTTCATAAAATGCCTGGTAGACAGCGGTTCCAGTGCGTCACTTCTAACAGAAAGAATATTTAATCTGATTAAGGTAGATGACAGAGTCAAGCAGTTAAAAATCGATGCAAGAATTGTATCAGTTACAGGGGAAGATATGAACATTACCACTGCGGCGATTTTACCTATTCAAATTGGTACCAGACAATTTCAGCAGAAGTTTTATATAGTGAAAAATGAATTATCGAATTATTATAGTGCAATTGTAGGATATGATTTTTTAAAGTTGGGAAAATTTAGTGTTTGTTTTGATACAAATAAACTGAAATCAAAACACGCCGTTATCTCTATAAAGGATGCTTTGCACGATAGCGTTGGAGCGATCGAAACAAATTATGCATATTTACCAAAGAATGTTATTTTGGCGCCTCGAGAACGTAAAGACATAAACCTTTCTTTAGATAAAACTATACACACGGGTACTGCAGTGAAATTTTTTTCCAAATTGAAAAACCAACATATTAAAGTTATGAATAATGTATGCACGATAGAAAATGAACGATTTATAAGACTACATGTTTCTAATTGTTCAGACGAAACTATCCATATAAATAAAAACACTAAATTTGGCACAGTTAGCAGTAGTTTTGATAATAGAAACACTGAGAAGTTAAAGCAATTAAGACGATCAGAATTACAGCCCTCTGACTTTAAACTTGAGCATTTAGACACTGTAACAAGAAATAAATTGCTAGATGTTTTATTTGAATTCGCAGACGTGTTTAGTAAAAGAGTGTATACGATAGGCAGAACAGAGGCGATACTACCGAAAATAAAAGTAGACGTTGAGAAATTACCGTCTAGCCGACCGTATCGGGTACCGGAAGCTTTACGACACGAAGTTGATCGTCAGATTCAAGAATTATTAGACGCTGACATTATAGAGCGTTCAGATTCGCATATTAGCTCGCCGCTAATTCTCATTAAAAAGAAAAACCCTACGAACGACCCAACAAAACAAAAGTGGCGTATGGTAGTTGATTATCGGAAAGTAAATGCGCACATTAAGTATCCGAGACATCGACTACCGATAATTCAACATTTATTGGAAAGATTAAGAGGAAATAAATTTTTCACAACATTAGATCTAAGTAATAGCTTTTGGCAAATTCCTTTGAGACCAGGTGACAGAGAAATTACTACATTTAGTTCAGAAAATGGCAATTTTCAATATAAGGTATTGGCTCAGGGCTTAATTAATAGTCCTGAGGAGTTTGCGAAATTAGCTGATCAAATATTAGCGCCCCTTTCAGAGTTACGAATATCAAATTATATTGACGATTTTGCGTTCGGATCGCAAAGCATTGAAGAGATGCTTTCAAAATTACGACAATTATTAGAAAGATTTCGCCAGTTTGGCATCACTGTAAACCCAGAAAAATGTTCATTTTTTCTGCCAGAAATTAATTTTCTAGGTCACAAATTAAATTCAGAAGGAATTCGACCCATTGATGAAAATATTGTAAAAATCCGAGATTTCCCGATCCCTAATACTGTTAAAAAGATCCGTAGGTTTGTGGGACTAGTATCATACTACAGAAAATTTATTAAAGACTTTTCTAAACTGTCAGCCCCCCTTACCGACCTCACTCGTAAGAATACGAGATTTCGATGGACAACGGACGCTCAGATTTCTTTTGAGAAACTTAAAGAGCATCTCTCCAACCCACCCATACTTATACACCCCGATTTTCAAAGAGATTTCATTCTTTCGGCGGACGCAAGTGATTTTTCTATCGGCGGAATGCTCTGTCAAGAAGACGCAAATGGTGTTATATTACCTATCGCATTCTATTCGAAAAAGCTTAACAATACTCAAAAGAAATACACGATTCAAGAAAAGGAGTTAATGGCGGTTATATGTGGCTTATCTACGTTTAAACATTACCTTTACGGACGACATTTTTTCATTAACTGCGATAATAAAGCGATTACTCAAATGTCGAAACTTGAATCGCCAGGAAATCGACTTACGCGATGGTTTACTATTTTAGCTGAGTATAACTATGAATTTAGGCATATTTCCTCTTCGGAAAATGTGGTCGCAGACATTTTGTCAAGAGATTTCTTTCCAAATTCCGAAAAAAAAGATAAGAGAAACCTTGCACCTCAAAGAGTCAATGTATTACATAAATTCGAACCAGATAATTCTTTAGACTTTCATAATCCCAGTTTAGGCGTAGGTCTTATGAATTTCGGAAATTCGTGTTATATGAATGTTGTTTTACAGACACTTATTTCATTACAAGCATTAAAACAATATCTCTCATGTGACATGTCACACTGTACTAATCCGAATTTTTGCATGATATGTTTGTTAAAGAAACATTTTCTTTCTTTAAGTACGACCACAGGAAAAACTATGCGACCAACAGACGTTTATAATCACTTAGAACAAATAGGCACAGATTTTCAAAAATTTATGCAAGCAGATGCTCACGAATTTTTATGTCAAGTACTACACAAAATTGAGCTAGCTACTCCATTTCACAAAATTTACTGTAATTCTATCCCCGCTAATGATATATCTCCCTCGATTCATTCAATTTTCCAAGGGATACTTCAAAGCCAAATCCAATGTTTAAACTGTAATAAGCGAAGTTTTGCATTCGATTCCTTTACAGACTTATCTTTATCATTAACACAAGCTACAAATACGTTAGAAGACGCTTTACAACAGTTCACGACATTTGAGCAACTTTCTGAAAACTATAAATGTTATAATTGTAAAAATTATGTTAAAGCTTCAAAGAAAATCTCTATTTCAAAAATTCCTGAAGTAATCACCTTTCAAATAAAAAGATTTGAATATTCAAATTCTCACGAAAACAAAAATTCTAAAATCATCTCATATCCTTTAGACTTAGACTTAAGTTCATATGTCGTTAATTCAATGGTTAATGAAGTATTATATTATAATTTGAAAGCGGTAATCGTACATAAAGGTCCCTTTAGTGATAATGGACATTACTATTGTTATATTAGAGATGCACAAAATAATTGGATGTTAATGGACGATTCTGAAGTTAGGTTGGTAACACCGCAAACTGTCATTAATGATGAAGCTTATATATTATTGTATGCTAAAACAGCGGCTCATGATCAAACGTCGCACTTAAATCAGTTAAAATTAAACGCTATTCAAATCGATGTCCCTACTATTAATGATATTAAGACCGAACAACGCAACGACGACAAACTACTACAAATTATTACTGAATTAGAGAACAGCCCTAGGCAAATCTCACAAAAATTTCCCAATTATCTTTTACGAAACGGATTATTATTGCATACAGCATCTATTCCTAGCGTACGAAAATCTAAGATGGTCGAGCAAATAGTTGTTCCAAAAAAATATCAAGCCCATATACTTAACATTTCACACTTAACTCATTATGGTGTAATGAAAACTTACAATACTGCTCGTCAAAAATATTATTGGAATAATCTTTATTCTGACACCAAGAATTTCGTCGAATCATGTCAGACCTGTATTTCGTTTAAGTCACCACATAAGATTGCCCCAGTCCCCATACAGGCCCATTACCTTCCATCAAAAGTAAATCAATTCATATCCGGTGATTTTATAGGCCCGTTTAATAAAACATCAAGGAATAACAGATATATTCTTACTTTTGTAGATCATTTCTCCAAATATATTAAACTTTACCCGTTGCCTAATACTACAGCATTTTATGTGGCTGAATGTCTAATAGATTACATTGGTACTTTTGGCGTCCCAGATAAATATTTAACGGACCGAGCTAGTTGTTTTACGGCAGAAGTTCTTCAAAAATTATGTAAGCGATTCGGCGTAACGAAATTAGCAACGACCCCGCAATTACCAAGGTCAAATGGTTCCGCTGAAGTAATTAACAAAAATATAAAGAAATCGCTTGCCATTTTTGCAGAAGAAACGTTAAATTGGGACGAATTTACCTCATATTACGCTCTAATTTACAACAACACGCATCACACTTCTATAAATGAAAAGCCCTCTTTTGTCCAGTTCGGGTTTGAACCAAAAATGCCTACGGATATTATAAATGAGCCGACATCAGTGGAACATGTTTCTCATCAAGATTATGTAAAAAAAAGAGCTTTGCAATTGCAGTATGTTAACCGAAAAATAAAAGAGAGTATAGCACGTGCAGCTGAAAAATCACGCGATTATCAACATACTTTCGCTAAGAATAGGGATTTTGTTCCAGGTCAACGTGTTTTTCTTCATACTAGAGATTGTGACAGATATAAACTAACTACAAAAAAGCGTTTTAATGTTGGTCCATACGAAATTAAACAGCGACATAATGCGGTTAACTATACTATTTTTGACCCATTCAAATTACACACAAAAGGCGTTAAAGTGCACGCCGAAAGACTTATTCCTTGTCCCGACCGGAGAAGACACTTAAATCTTCACCCCCCTATTAAGGCTACAGACTCCCCGGGAAACACCCACAGGCAGTGTATCTCACCTGCGAGACCACACGCGGTTTTCGATGACAATGAAAATTTAGACTTATTATGGCCTTCAAGTTTTCAGGGTAACGGTAGCAGCCAAAACTCTCCTGTTATTATCACCGTTCCCCCTACAGTTGACAATTCATTCAGCGACACTGAAATGTCTCACACGGCTATTACCCCTCCAGACATAAGTCCTCCTGCCACCCCATCATGTCAAGATTCAGAAATTATTGCGTCGCAAACGAACGCACCTGAAAGTGATAGTTCTCAGGACACTATTGTATACACCCCACCCACACACATAAATGGGGGGGCAGAGTCACATTTATGACTTGCGGCCTATTGAACCACGTTATTTAGCTGATCGTTTTTTGGACTGGGCGTACAAGGTTACAGAATAGGATTTACAGAAAAAAAAAAAAAGGAAAAAAGAAAAAAAAAATATATATATTTTATTATTTGGGATGGAAGATCCACTTGTTTAGTCATAGTATAAAAGATATTGATGTGATGTGATGTTTTATCATTTATACTTTATTATTGTGCATATTTAATTAATTTTTTTTGTAGCTAATGATAATTTATAGGATTTGTAGTGACATTTAGTTGAACTGATAACTAGTAGTATGAGGATTAATATTTTATAGTACCGTAAACAAATGTCTAGTGTATTTAGTTTGTATTATGAAATTACTATTTTAGCTTATGTATATAAATATTCCATTTGCGCTAAAATACATATTATTTACCTTTATAGTTCGTTTACAAGTTTTAGAATTAATTTTCTTTATTACCATTTATATTTGTTGAAATCTCTAATATTAAATTTATAGATAGTTAAGTTTTTGATAGGGTTTTAAAAATTCATAACTTTTTCTCTCCTCTCTTTTACATTTCAGCACTGACTTTCAACTTTAGCATTATCTATAAATTTGCTACATTATTTTTTACACTTTCTCTCTAAGTAGATTTTATAATTATACATTTTCTGCATAATATAAGTAATTTTGTCAGTTGTTAATTTAAAAATGTGGGCTAAATTGATCTCAAATTTGGGTTTTTCGCTACATTCTGGCCAGGGTTGTGGAAATAACAATTTAGAGCGATATTTACCCATGTACATTTTATTTCCTCTCCTTTGTTTTTTTTTGTTTTTTTTTTATGTATAATTCTTTTCAAAATTTGCTTTTTCAATTTCATTAATAGAAAAATTTTTATATGCATTTTTTTTGGTTCCACATTATAACATTTATCGACAACTTAGTGGATTATCAGTAGTATTTCTGCTGTTTTATTAGTTGCTTCTTACGGAAAAGAACACGTCACTGTTGAGTTTCTCATATTAAATGAAAAAAAAAAAGAGAGTGAAAGAAAGAAAGAAAATTAATATTACACAAATAAATAAATTTAAAAAAAAAAAAAAAAAAAAAAAAAAATTAAAAGAATGAAAACGAATTCACATTTATATTATTAATGTTATTATTTTGTGAGATTCGAAACTTTAATATGTTATTAGCACATTTGTCTTTATTAATATAAATTAACTTTTAAATTTTTTCGGAATACTGTGTAAACTAAATCATTTCCTTGCAGTTTTGCTACTTCACTTCGCCAAGGAGGTGTGTTCACGCCAAAGGCATCTTCACGGTGAAATATGCACAAATATGAGAAATTGCTCCCATATATCCAAAAGCCTTTGGAGAACTTTAGAGTTGCCTCAGGACTCTTGTTATTTTCACTCCTGCAAGACATGTATTGTCATTAAACGAACATTTGTTTTGTCGGGAAATGATCTACTTCATCCTTCTCATTTTCTGGTACGTGCAGACCCCATTCGAAACGACAGTGCATCTACTACATATGAGTGTTTCACGAACATCATGCAACAATGTGCGTGTACTTCAAATAACTGTAATGGTGATTCTCATTTTTGCGGACATAATACATGTTTTCCTAATAGCACATGCTTTTGTTTTTCTACATTTAAACGAGTGGACCTAATCGCCGTGATGCCGGACTCAACGATTACCAATCCAAAATTAATTAATTTGGATGTGTGCTTCTACGACTCCAAGATTAATACTGTTCACAGTGTACGCAGAAAACTCTTAGAAGGCGAAACGGCGTCTTTTACACAGAACAATTTGACTTTTTCCTTTCGGGACCCGTTGCTACATTTTCCAGACTCAGGACGCGTCATTCTTAGGAGTTCTGATTTCGAACACGTGTTAACCATACCGTCTGACAATATAATTCATATCCCATTCGAACTATTAGCTTATAAAACTGATTTAGAAATCACTTACCTCCACAAAAGTGGAAAAGTTGTATTTGGTACGGTACATGTCAATGGAAAATCGTTGTGCCAAATCAGACACTGTTTCCTATGTAAGGAAATCTTATCACAATTTCAATGTTATCCTGCCATATTTCGCTATTCTCTTTATTTTATAATTTCAGTGTCATTTATTTTATTACTTTTGTGTGTTAAAATGATTTTTAAAAGTATGCAATTTTTATTTTTCTCTGTACTTATGTGTTTATATGCAGTCCTTCGTGTCTTTAAATTCATCGCTCGGTGTTCATTGTTATTAGGTGCTTTTATCGGACACTCAATACGGGACATTTTACGTTCCTGCTATGTAAAACTGGAACAAAATGAGTACCGGAGAGGTAACATTCCCGTTCTGCTGGTGGTGATACTAGCATGTATTTGTCTTTTCTCCCCCACTACGGCAGACTGCAACATGAACACAATCATACAGTCTGACCTCAAGTCATGTACGACAATGAATGACGGTTCCCGTAACTGTAAAATCTTCACGACCGCAGAGATTTCTCTACCGTCATTGTTAGCGGAAAACTGTTTGTGGTTTTCTGACGCGAATGAAAACCATCTCTTCTCTTTAAAAATAAAACTAGAAGAAGTGCTTTGTACATTTAATAAAGAACGTCTTTACTTTACGTTTCCTGTGAGGGCTAAGCAAATTAGCCAGATCTCATGCATCTATAATAAATTTTGTGGGCAAGGCCAGCATTGTGTTTCGAAAACAATCAATGAAAATGGTCTGAAATTCGAAGCTGAAACTGCAGAGAGCCGTGAATTTCCGGGTTTTTCCGATTGTCTAGCTGGAGAAAATGGTTCAGGATGCTTTATTTTAACGCGGCCAAGTTGCAATTTTTATAGAGTCTGGTACGAGCCAAATTTGTTGCAGTGTTTCGAAGTATCGAATATTGTAGGACACTCTTGTAAATATAAAATTCTAATCACTCACGTAGAAAATAACACAATTTCGAGACTTATTACTTCTGATACCGCTATCACGGACTCTGGTATAAGAATTACAGTGTTAGGCGCATACAATCAGCCTGTTTTACATTTCACTGATAAATTGATTCAAAGAGTGGGTAACCCCGAGGAGGCTTACTTAGCCCCAGCCTCAGAACGAAATTCTCCACAAGCACATATGGTTGGCGCTATCCAAGCGAACACTTCCTTTACAAAGAATTTTATATTCTCACCTGACCTCACAAAGTGCGATTTTTTCGAAGACAGATTACGATGTATTACGGCGCCTGACAATATAGAACGCCTGAGAGCTACACAGGAAACAGCGTTACCACTCCAAAGACACATACATTTCTTTAGAATCAACAATGAGAAACTCCAGTCTACACAGCTTTTATCATCAGCAGTACGAGTTCAGCTGCATTTTTCTAATTTTAAAATAGCAGTGCAAACTACTACTATTTGCCCGCAATTAAGCGAAGCTAATCTGATAATTAGTGGCTGTTATAATTGTAAGATTTTGGCTCGTTTAACTTTCACCGCGCATTCATCATGTCAAGTTGGAATGGTCACCGTACAACTACAGCATATATTAATACATACTAAGGCCATATTTCTTCAATTAGAAGACTCACAACATGTTGTAAAATTTCAGGCGGAAAAGAAGTGTGATACGGACAAATTATGCCTTAAATCAAATACTATCTCACAATGTCGCACCTTTAAATATTGCTTAGACGAACCGTCGGTAGAATTATTAAAACTAGACACAAATTACACAGCTTCAATTAGTGCTACTACAACAACCCAAGTATGGGATTGGCTGCAAATTCCAAATTTGGGCAGCACATTTTTCTTTTTAAAATTGGTAGGCGCTGCATTATTCATTATTTGTATTATAATTACAACACTCGCGACTGTCATTACTTGTTGTTGCAAATCACGTTAAAAGTTATTGTTAGCTAGTCACAAGACATATAAAAAAAAAAAAAAAAAAAAAAAAAAAAAAAAAAAAAAAAAAATTTCTCTTTTAGTATTTCAATTTTACATAACTTTATGCTGTCTGGTATTTTATTGCGTTGGTATATCCTATGTCTTATGGCTAGTAGTTTTATCATGTTTGTATTGTATTTAGTGTTTATTGTGCATTTTTCCTAGTTTTATGTTATATTTATGTTGTTGGGATGCCTAGTTATTTCAGAATAGGGAGTTAAGGATTTTTTCTTTTTTTTTCTTGTTTTTTTTCTTTTATTTAGCCTTTTCTAATATTGCCGGATAACTATCGGCAAGGCGTGAGATAATTGTAAGCTTAGAATATTCTTTCTCAAGATGAGTTTCGGTTAAGAGCCAGGTAGGTTATATTAGAAGAATAGAAATGGAGCATGGGGATGCTCGTGAATAACATGGAATTTTAGGTTGGGCTAAGAAGATAAAAGGCTAGCTCAGCTGCTGATTTTAAGTGGCGAGTGCACGTGTGAACGATAATGGGGAACCCAGGTGTAAAGTTAGTTACGTCAAGAAGAGAGGTTACAATTGTATAGATAGAAGTAAGTTTAATAAAAGAAAGTCGGGAATAGTAAATGTCATACTTGACAGCGTTAGATAAAATTATGAGTGCAAGAACGCCCCCCCCAGACCACCTAAGAGTAAAAAAACGTGAGAATTTTCGGCGGGAAAAGGGTGAGATGACCCCGTAGTAGGTGGGATTTATTAAATGAAGAGATATCCAATAATTTTGTTTGGAGGCAGGTTTTCAGACAATGAGAAGTTTCTAGCCATTTGAGTGAATGGAAAGGGATGATAAGAAAATGAGAAGGTGGCCAGGATTGGGATAGAAAAAACGGGGAGAAGATTTTGGGGGAGGAGACAGAGAAATAAGATAGGGGAGCAGAAAAGAGGAGACGAAGATACGGAGGCAAGGAGTTGACGAGACAAGAAGGTTGGTGATGATGAGAGAAAAGTGATGGGTTTTTTTGAAGTGTTGGAGAGGATAGAATAGCCGATTGAAAATTAGTCGAATTGTGAGTGATAGTGCCGGCTGAACTGTTTGAAAGGACCGATTTTAGGATGATCAGCGTACTGTTCCAGTTGACCGCAGGTATGATTTATTTACTAAGTATTCCGAATTGTTCTCATTCAAAAATTTAATGTAGATTTTAACGTAAGCTTGTATAGGGCTTCGTAGGCATCCTAACTAATGTGTTTAGATTAAGTGTATTTATTTGTTTATTTAGAATCAAGTCTAGTTCAGCTTATATTCAAATTATGAGTATAATCTTTAATTGTATTGTAACCTATTTGTGAAAGTTCTAATAAACTGTTTAGTTCTAATTTAATGTTTAATTATTTACCAATACAGAGAAGGCGGGAGGCGATGGTCTGCGTACGATTCTGGGTAACTACCACTAATTACTCACGATGCCACGCAACTTCCATTGTAGTTTTTTAATACTATTCAAATATTTAATTAATAAGAGAAGTAATCAATTAATCAATGGAAGTAATCTAATTAAAATTCAATCGAATCAATTAAAGCAAAGTAAGGATAACTTACCGTCGAGCCGTCCCAGCAAGATGGCAAAAATCAGAAAGATATGCATATCAGTGTTACCAGTTTGGCGGGCTTTTTTTATTATTCAGAATACTACCACTATTTTTTAATAGTAATATTTGTCTTATTTATTATGCCATTAAATAACGGGATTGAATTAAAAAAATTCTGCTCATCTGGCAACAGTGATGTATATAAACAGATGTAATTCAATTTTATATTTTTGCAGAAAAAAAAATGTGAATACAAAGATTACCAATCGTAACGTAGCAAAGCGCGGTGTCTGGAGTTTGAAAATTTAAAGATTCGTAAAATTTTAAAAATAGTATTTTATTTATAAATTTTATTTGTTTATATTGAAACTAATACTTTATTGTACTGCTCGCTTAGATTTTACACCATTTTACAAAATAATATGCTTTATTTATTAAATACTAAGAAATGTATTATAAAATTAATAAAATTCAAAGCTAATTAAGAACAGTTCCAATTTTTAAAAAAATCAAAATATAAAATTAAACAGCTTTAAATAATTTGTATTGAAAGTGCCACAAATTATCACTTTTGTGCTTGACACAAAAATCCCGAATATGCCATCCAGATTCTTCACTTGGGCTTTAGTCGAACATATACATTTTGGATTTAAGCTCTTTAATTATTTTCATTACTTAGATTACTAATTGTGTGTGATGTTTCTGGAATCCTGCGTGATATTTTTTTTCCTTTCTTTCATTTTTTATTGATATACACACATTTTATTGACTACTTACCAGGATTTATATATATATATATATATATAATGTTACAGCTCTTTATCCTATGAATAAATATGATAAACTGAAGATGGCCATCGCATATTATTTTAAAGGTGATTTACAACACAATTATATTAAAAGGAAAACTGAAATTTTATGTTTGATATGTAGACACTGTTGGAGTTTGAAAAGAATGTAACATTAAGAGGTTCTATACAGCACAAAATATAAAGAAAACTCACAAAAATCTGGCTAAACATTAAAAAGATAAACTGTCAGAATTAAAACTAATACTTATTAAAAGAGAATCAAACTGCTTTCAACAAGCCTATTGAATGAAATACATTTGCCTTAAAAACTAATTATTCTCTTTATTACATTAAATGTACCGAGAGTCCAAATCACTCTAAGCGAAATTGAAGAAATGATGTCTAGAGCAGTTAAAGAAATTTGAAAATACTATAAGCATAAGTATTATTGGTAGAAAGATTTATATACAACGGATTGATTTCTAAAATCCGGATATGTTCTTAAAAACTTATAGTGCTTATAAACTTATTCGTACGCACATGCTTAATAATCGTCAATCTAGGAAATATGTGTATGAAGATAAACAGATCTAGCTTCTTATACGGAATTTAACAGTTTTCCATTATAAAGTTTTAACTGTTATTTCCGAACTGTTAAAAATTGTTAAAAATTTAATTTTAAATCGACGAATTTGACGGCCTTCCATTATAAAGTTTTAACTGTTATTTTTGAACTGTTAAAAAATGTTACAATTTTAATTTTAAATCGACGATTTATGATATGCATTATTAAAAGTCCACCAATAGACAAAGTACTTGAAGTTTTGATTAAAAATTACAAAGCACCTGAGTAAACTTAATTTTCAAGAACATTTCATAATTCTATCTTGTTATTTGATAGTATTAGCGTTTTCAAATAGAATTTATTACTTTGATAAAACAATTTTCAAAATGAAAATGTATTTCAATTTAAATGTTGCCAGGCGTTATTACAAAAATCATCGAAGTGGAAATTTTTAGAATATACTAAAAATAGATCAAAAATCTTTTATTATTATTCATTTTTTAATTTCAAGAAACATGAAAATTAGTTTAATATATTTTCTCTAATGATATTGAAATATTCTTCAGAATTCATTATTGCAGTTAATCAAAATTCAGGGTAATTTCATATTAAAGCGAAAATATTTGGAGATGGGGTTTCCAAATTTCTGTAATTATTCATCGATCGACCGTTTTTTTAAAGTATAGTGTGCAATTAGGCATATTTTAGCTATGTTCGGTAGCGCACTTTTATACGACATCTTTGCATAACTGTGAGCCTTTTGTTTGTTTTTCATATCAAATAAAAATAATTTGAACCAGAAAATATATTTAATAAATCAAATTAAATAAGTAGCGCATGGACACAAGACATTTTATTAAATAACTTTTCTGTTTCAAAATATGCTTATTTTTATTTTTTACTCGAAGAAACCACGGAAGATTGACAGCTATGCCTTTGCTAGATCAGGAGTAACGAACCAGTGTGTACAATCCATTTTTAAAATAAATACAATTTAGAAAATTAAATTAAATTTTGTAAATTTCGTTAAGAAAAGAAAATTTGAGTACTTTTTTGAAAAATAAGATAAAATAAACTACGTATAATAACAACTTTAAAACTTGTCGTGAATATTTCTTTAACATGACTGTGTTTTGTACGTACAAATTTTATCCTGCTGCGCAATGGTAATTAATAGTATTATCAACTTTTTTTTTTTTAATGTGCCCGCAGCTTTGTATATAACGCTTAATTTGGCCCGCGACGGTAAACGAGTTTGACATGCCTGCGGTAAATGGTTAAATACAGTTGATGCCGTTAATAAATATGAAAATTAACTCAAACGTTTTATATCACTGGCGGAAAAAAAATCCCAACACCAAGAAAGACTTGTGTTAGATAAACGAAATTTGGTAGACGTGTTTATACATCTGAAAGATGACATCGATTCAAATTTCGCGATTCGCGCATAAGTGTGGTGCTAGTACCGCCACTCAGAACTTGCAAATCAGGTTTGCTTTAAATGCGTGCTGTAAAGTTCGTGAGCGTTATTTATCTTCAAAATTTGACGTATTGAGTTGATGTTAGCCAAAAATGCCTTTAAGAAGACGAAGAAGCCATTATCAACAACTCACCGAAATTGAACGAGGTCGTATAATAGGGTTACGAGAGCTGGATTTTCTTTCCGCGATATTGCAGAAAGACTTGGCCGAAATGCGTCCACTGTGCATGCTTGTTGGGAGTAGTGGTCAAGAGATGGTACAGGCTCAAGAAGACCGGGTTCCGGGCGGTTACGTGGCACTACTGAGAGGGAAGACTGCCGTATTCGGCGTATGGCTGTGGCGCATCTTACTGCGTCTGCGGAAAAAATTCGAGCTGCAGTTTGTACCACAGTGACACAACGAACTGTTAGAAACCGGTTACTTCAAGGGAAGCTCTGAGGCAGGCGTTCTGTAGCGTGCATTCCACTGACTCCAAGTCATTGTCGTTTGCGTCGCCAGTGGTGTCAAGCCAGAGCTCATTGGAGGACGGAGTGGAGATCTGTTGTGTTTTCTGATGAAAATAGGTTCTGCCTTGGTCCCAGTGATGGCCGTGTGTTGGTCAGAAGGAGGTCAGGGGAACACCTACAACCAAACTGTCTTTGGCATAGAAACACTGAACCTACACCTGGAGTCATTTTCTGGGGAGCAAATTCCTATGCCAACAGGAGCACTCTAGTGGTTATCCCAAACACACTGAATGCAAATTTGTACGCCAGTCTGGTAATTCAACCTGTAGTGCTGCCATTAATGAACATCATTCAAGGGGGAGTTTTCTAACATAATAACGCTCGCCTTCATACTGCTGTTGTAACGCAACGTGCTCTACAAAGTGTCGACATGTTACCTTGTTCTGCGAGATCACCAGATCTGTCTACAATTGAGCACGCATGGGATATCATTGGACGACAACTCCAGCATCATCCACAGCCAGCACTGACCGTCCCAATATTGACACACAACAAGTACAACAAGCACGGAACTCTATACCACAAAGTGACATTCGGCACCTGTACGACACAATGCATGCACGTTCGCAGGTTTGCATTCATAATTCTGGAGGTTACACCGGCTATTAATGTAACAGCATTTCGCATTTGAAATGCATTTTCTTGAGCTTAAACTAACCTGTGATCTTGAAAATCTAATGAATTAAACATGTTAACTAGACAAATGCATTGTCCAAATTTCATTATTCTACAATAATTTTTTCTTGGTGTTGGAATTTTTTTTTTCCGTCAGTGTATATATGTTACGGTCAATATGATTGATCCGTTCATTATTAATAATAACCGGTTATTATTAATAATGGCCGGAATAATCATATTGACCGTAACATACATGTGTGTGTGTGTGTGTCTGTGTGTGTGTGTCTCTGTATGTGTGTGTGTGTGTGTCTGTGTGTGTGTCTCTGTATGTGTGTGCGTCTCTGTGTGTAAAAAAATTCGCATCATCGCTGTTCGTCATGGTGAAATATATGTCATATCGCGATTCATTCAGGTTTCTCATCGCTTAGTGTAGTCGTGACAGTAACAAAACAAAGAGTTTCCTCGGATCTGACTTTGTTCTTGTTTATGTACAAGATGATCTTTTTGAAGTCAGAACCAGAGTATTGAGAGAGACTGTTTAAATTAATGTTTCATGCTTTGAAATTCACGCTCCGCGGAGTGACGGTAACTATCTGGTGAGTTTTCAGACATCGAGCGACAACAGGCGATTTTGCCAAATGATTTACAGAAAAATCCACGCAAAACAGCGCACTCTCACCGTAAATATGAATTAATTCAGATTATTTCCGACAGAATGCGACACTTAAGAAATGAGAGTTTCTTACATTTAATTGGTCAGAAAATATCCAGGTATCATGACGTTATATGGGCTTGGTAAACCTGGGTTAAGCTTTGTAACCACAAAACTGCAAATGGAGCAAAGTCAGCAGCTTTACTCTTAAAGATTAAGAAATTTTGAACGCTCAAAGTAATAAATGTTAGACAAAAAACAAGATAATAGGGTCAATTTAGATTTAAGTACGGGCTTTCAAAATTAGCGAAAAAAAAGGAAATTTTAAATTTTGAACTCTTAATTTTTATTTGAAAAAGGTTTAAATTTATATCTATATATATCTACACTGCAAAAAAAAGTGTTGATTTAACAGTATAATACTGACACCCCAGCGGACAGTATTATACCTTAAAATTAACAGTAAAATAAGCAGTAATACGCTACCGCGCATGCGCGGTAGCGTATTACTGCTTAGTTTACTGTTTATTACTGCTAATTTTACGGTATAATACTGTCCGCTGGAGTGTCAGTATTATACTGTTAAATCAACACTTTTTTTTTTTTTTTTTGCAGTGTAGATATATATAGATATAAATTTAAGATTTTCATTGGTAGATTTTTAATATTGATATTTGATTGATTACTAATTATATTTTGGGCTACCTGAAGCAGATTTAACTCATATGGTTTATAACTTAACCCTCTTCAACTATGATGCTTCAAAATCTTATTAGAAGCAGAAAAACCACTCTTTACGCAAAGATTCGAAAATGGTGATATTTTCATGCATGGACTGAAAACTGATCGCTTCTTTTATGCACTTGACCAGCAGTTCTTAAACTCGGGTCTCGCGTTCAGTGTAAAATTCAAAAGAACCCTTGTAAATAAATTGAAAGGACAAAAATAAAATTTTTTAAATAGAAGTATTCTTTTTTATTCAGGGTGTCCCAGCTAAGATGTTACAAACTTCGAGGGGATGTAGGGTACACCTAGACGATTCGGAATCAAATAGGAATGCCGGGTCGGAAACGTCTTCCTGACCCAGTAGGGAGGATCATTTTAAGAATTATTTTACAAAAAGGTTCGTTAAATAATGAAATGATTGACACCAGAATTTACAAATGAACTTCTTCGAAAGTAAAAACTTGTATTTTTAAGTATTCACTATAAACGCAAAATTTTATTAAAATATTCTTGGTGTCGTTTGTAAGTTTAGAATTAAAATTAGGTGGTTTCGCCGTGGGAATACTGCGCTTGAAAGAGTTAACACTCTCGAGAAACTTTGTGCAAAGAACACTGCCCGTCTTATCCGCTGGCACCACTCTTGCAACACCAGGACCCAGTGTGGCAAGTAGGCTACTTTTTTTTAATTCAAATTTCTTGATTGGCACCACTTTTCTAAAATGATAAAATTTACCTTATTCAAAGACATATTAATCAAAGCGAAAATGAGGGAAATTTCATCGTTTAAAAAAAGTGGTGCCAATCAAGAAATCTCAATTGAAATACGTAACCCACTGGTAACATTGACAGGGTCAACGATCATCTTTGCGTGATCCAGCCTTTTCATTGCATCTACTGGGTCAGGAAGGCGTTTCCGACCCGACATTCCTGTGCGATTCCGAGTCGTCTAGGTGTACCCTACCTCTCCTTGAAACTTGTAACATCTTAGCTAGGACACCCTGTATATATATTTTTAGTTTTGCAGTATTCTTATTTTATTCTACAGTATAATTAATTTATTTATTTATCTTAGTTTATATATTCTCTATTCCATATTCTAAATAACATGGGTAAATTTGTGAATATGATTTCATTATCCGTGCAACAGGAATAGCTCTAGATCCTTTAGACTCTCCTATATACAATGCATTTTCACTTTATAGATATTTCACAATGAAACCCAACTGCTGATAAAAGATTACAAGTGTGTACTGTAACATAAATGGGCCAACCCCCTTTTTTTACACTTTCCAACACAGTTGAAAAGTGTTTATGAATTCGGTTTGTTTGTCTGTCTGTTGGATGTCTACTATAGAATGTTCGGCATTGAAAATGAAGTGTGTAGCATTCGTTTACAGGGGACACAGAAAATAATTCCGTTACATAATAGTCTATGGGAAAGAATAGTTTCCGAGGCATTTTAATGATGTTACAATACTTCAACATTATAACGAAATTGATTTGCATCACTGAGGTGGTCTAAAACATGCTTTCTCGGGAGTAAAGAATAAGTAACATTGTGGTTCGTTGACAGGGGCGCACAAAATAATTTCCTTACTTTATGATATATCGGGAAAAATCGTTTGCGATGCATTTTAAAGATGTTATGATACTTCAAACATAATGAAAATAAAAAGGATCACTGAAGTGCACTATAACATGTTTTCTATAGATTATAAAGTGCATAGCATTTATCTTTCATTTTCAGATACACGCAAACGAACTCGGTTATATGGTGGATTATGTTGGATTTTATTGTATGAATAAATGCGATTTCTTAATATTATGTTAATATTGGAAAGTGTTTTATAATCTATGCCTGATGCATGATTTGTCGTGCTTGTTTTACAATAATTTTGGAAAATAAAGCATTTTTGATAATCGTCTGTATATTTTGTATATACTAACTACAAAAGGAACAGATTGCATTTTTTTTAAATTTTTTAAATGAAGAAATGTGTTTAAAAAAGGGCGATTGAAAAAGAGCTTACTCTGACGTCTTGTAAAACCAGAGCGTTATCATCACGGAATGCCATTACTTTATGGAAATTCCTGTCATTACTGGATGATATGTTGGCGACGAGATTGATGGAAGGCATTTGAGCTCTGATAGCATATTCAGACATTGCTTGGAGAGCTATGACTGTATCCTGAAATACATAAAATGAGGAGTAACAGGAATTTGATTCAAATAATAAAGAAAATTGATGACAGCAAGAATAGAAGGAAAAAAAACCAACAAATACAACGAAATATGAAATTATTACATTATTAGATAAGTGTATAAATACTTTTACCACAAAAACTTTGCATTAAAGTTTTTATTTTTTAACTAATTTTACATACAGAAAGTTTTGACTTAAAATTTTTGCAATGACTTGCACAAAATTAAATAATATGGAGCAAAATTTTGTTTTATTTATATTCATTGCATCAAACTTAACTTTGTAAACACACATTTTTCAAATTTATCTCTAAATAAAATCATCTTTGGCTCCATTATGTTCAATTACTTACAGATTTAACAGTTGATCTGCTAGTGCTTGCAATTTAGAGAGAAAGTTTACTTAGATAAATTATTTTTAAAAAGTGGTTGAAATTGATTTTTAAACTTCCAATTTAGTAACTTTTGAGAACTTGTAAAGCAACAAACTTCAGATCCTCTCTGCTTCTGGGTTATGTTCAGGGGTGTAGTGGAGGGCATACGTAGGTATACGCCGTATACCATCTGGATTATTTTTAGGAAGCTCCGTATTTCCTCTGTCTCTCAAATAAATCAATGCCGTATACCCTCTACCTATAACATATACCATATAGTTGTTTTATGACTACAGCACTGCTAATGGTTCATAAGCATTTTCATGCTACAACTTCGTCAGCGATTTATTAAAGATTTTTTTTTTCAGTTTTCTGATATCGAATTTTCAATGTTAATAATTTTAAAGATAATTGTTTGTACTACCTATTTTATAGACATTATTTTATTTTTTAACACATAAACAAGCATTGTACACGTCCAAAAGTCTTAAAAAATAATTTTAAAACTACACAAAATCAGTCAATCTGTTAAAAATTTTAAAACAGTAAAAATATTTTCACCTGTCGCTCTCAGGCATCTTCAGTCCCTGATGTTATGTTTCCTGCTCTGTCAGTCAATCTGTTGAAAACCTCCATTTTGCTTTTTCTTAATAACATCTGGCGCCATCTGTTATCAATTTTTGCGTGGGCCATATCGTTGCATGTTTCTGAATTTGATGTACATATTTCTATGGCTTCCCTCTGTAATGCGTAGTGTAAATTGCATTACAGAAACATGCAACGATATGGGCCACGCAAAAATTGATAACAGATGGCGCCAGATGTTATTAAGAAAAAGCAAAATGGAAGTTTTCAACAGATTGACTGATAGAGCAGAAAACATAACATCAGGGACTGAAGATGCCTGAGAGCGACAGATGAAAATAGTTTTACTGTTTAAATTTTTAATAGATTGACTGGTTTTGGGTAGTTTTAAAAATGTTTTTTAAGACTTTTGGACGTGTGCGATGCTTGTTTATGTGTTGGAAAATAAAATAATGACTGTAAAATAGGTAGTACAAAGAATTATTATGTTAAAAATGCATTATGAACGATCATAGATTTTTTTTAAAAAATCTAAAGATATATAAATAAGGTTCGATTTGGCTGAAAATGAGAAATTCGGCTTTTTACATGAAATAAAGCTTAAAAGGGCATTTTCTGCTTTTTTAGATTTTTGAATGTCAATTTTTTTCTCTTAGATAGTTGGTCAGGTGCATAAACACACAGAAATCAGTTGTAGCTAAGTCGAACGACTGGGTTCGCAAAAAGATTACTGAAGAAAGATTAACCCAACACTGCGTAGTGATGAATATATGAATCGATTAAAATTTAACCTTTAATAAATAAATTCAGTTCCAGGAAACCAATATATTCATAATAAAAATATTTACCTTATGTAATCGCAGAAGTCTACTATTAAATAAGGCATTGAATTACTCTTTAAAATTTGAGGTATCTAACCCTAAATACGAGTATAAAGAAACATATACTTCCAAACGAAAAATTCAACCAGTGTAGGGTAAATCAGGAGCAGGGACATCCCTACCGTAGTCCAAAGCTTTAAGCCAGTTGGAGTGTATTTTAATACAGAAATAGAAAATCACTACAAATTTCAAATCGACATTGCTTCTGCTTTTCAGTTCATTCATCTGGTATCTATGTATCCGAGCTTCTTAGCTTTTCCCAACTCACAAAATGGTTCAGAAACAATCGATATTGAAACATTAAACTGCTTGGCAAGTTCCCTTACTGTAAGTTGAGGATTTTTTTTTGCATTTTCTTTCAGCGCATCGTAATAGCGAATTCTCATTTTGAAAACTGTTGCCGCCGGAACGAAATTTTGAAAAAACATAGATTTATGGTACGTTGTGATGTTGCTTCCTTGCCTTATGCCTTGTCAGTTTGTCCTCCTTTCTATTCAGAAATTCTTAATTCATACCAGAAATTACGAATAGTATTTTTTGCTTTATTTAATGACAGACATGTCATGATTAAGCAAACACTTTTTTTGTCATTACAGGTATGAATTCGGAATTTCTGAATAAAGAAGACACATTGAGTGAACCTACTACACATATGATTAGTGTTGTAATTGGATTCATCTACACTGCAAAAAATAATTGTTGATTTTACAGTATAAAACTGGCATCCCAGCTGCTAGTATTATACCGTAAAATTAACAGTATTAAACAGTAAAAAAAGCAGTAATACGCTGCCGTGTAAGCAGTAATATGCTACCGCGCATATTTTTTGCAGTGTACAGGCATTGAAGGGAAATGAAACGCAACTCTTTCAAAAATCGGTCGTTCATATCCGAACAAACAGGTATTTTTGTTTAAATCGGTGTCAAAATCTATTTTCAGTTAGATAAAAGTACATATGATATGTGCACTTTAAGTCCAGGAAAAGGTAAGAGAAGAAGATACCGTTAAATTAACATAACAATAACTTCATTCAAAGTCAAAAATCTAATTCGGAAAAATTATTCAAATTAAAAACTAACTTTGAGTTAAAATTACAAAACAAATAATTTTGTATTTGAATTGTATTTGAATTACAAATAATTTTGGATAGGAATTGTGTTAAAATAGTGTTAAGACTTATTTATAGAAATATCTTCAATAAACTCACGTTGAGAGAGCGTCACTTCCATCTCACGTGCGTGATTAAATTCCCAATAACTATTACGCATAAATATACTATATTAAAGTGGTATGTGATATACACTGAATAAAATTAAGGGTTTTGAAAAGCGTTTGACATTATTATTATAATACTGGTTAAAGGAAAAAGAAATTAATACAAATGTTAATATTATTGACATAGTTTCATTGGTTGTCCAACTACTCTCTGAGATTTCATAAGCATCACAATAAATCAGGAAATATTCCGCTGATAAAAAATAAAAAACATTGCAATTAGCTGTTTATGTTATCAAAACATATTTTCTCTAGTAAAAAAGTTTTCCTGTTTTCTGAGGAAAAACTATTTTATAAGCATAACCGTTCATTTTTAGAAAAAAAAACAATCGGGTGCGCAGACTTTCATGTTTATCCCCAAAAAATCATTGTGAAATGATAACAATATAAAATTAAAATACAATTCCAAGCATCCTTTGATGCTAAGTAAGTTTTAGCTAATTTAATTTGAAATTTATATTAATTTTCTGTTCAACATAAAATAAAAATCTGATTTTCATTGACAGATTCAGTTTACTGTCAAAGTGCAGTATCTTATGATCAGTCTGATTTTTATTTTTTTAATTAGCTCTGAACAATCAATTGCCAACTATGGTAACTCTGCCACTAGTTACATCATTGCTGAGACAAATTTTAAAAAAAAATCATCGCTGAAAATAATTTAAAAGTCATAAAAAGTCACTAAATTGAACTAAGTTTCAAACAAATTTCAATCGAAAGCACATTTTCTTTTCTATTCGATGATGTAAAAGTTGAAATTATGTGATATTTCGGAACGATGTATCATAGATATAAATAAAACCGGTTTTTGGCAGCCATTTAAAAGTGGCCTAAACATTTCTGACGACTATAATTAAAAAAATCCGTATTTAAAGAAATAGGACTTTGTCGCTAATAGATGAACAGCTGAAATTAGTCAACTGAAACAAAATTAGATAAACTATTATTAGATTCATATAAATACCTGAGTAGATTTGAAGGAACCTGATTGTAGCTGTTTCGTGTTAAGCCAGTTCACTATGGAATTGCTTCTACTCATATCGTTGAAAAGAAGTTGATTTAAGAGGGCATAGCCAGCAGTTTCAACATCTTGAGCAGAATTATCTGTAGTCCAGTACATCCTGTTAGTATCTGTAACAAAAATATGCATTAGCCCAACGAACACAGAACTTTCGGGCCACTGATGGCTACGTTAGCTTTGGCCCAAACTGTCAGATGGAGGGCCGCTATCATTGGCCGTAATGGCAACTTAAAAAAACTGTCACGCTGGCCACAATGAGGCCGCAACAGAATTGGCCAGAAATACAATAAGATCCCCATAATTAGGCCACTAACGGTTAATCATAAATGATAGATAGCCTAAAACTGGCCACAATTATACTTTAAATGGCAATTATTAATGGAAACTTGCCATAGCTAGGCCATTAAAAATCATAATGAATAAAAGCTAGCCACAAACTTGCCGTAGCAACGCCATTTGTGGTTTTCAAGAATTAAATCCAGCCCAAAACTGCCCATAAAAATGCCTTTTATGTCTTTTATAAATGTAAGCTAGCCAAAACCCAGCCATTGTCACCCAATAAAGGTTATTTAGGCATAAATCAAAATTTATTTTAGAAAATAAAATACTTTTTAGAAGTTTATTCAAATGATAAATTGTTTTTGCGTGAAAAAAGTACTAATAATCATTTAAGTACACTTTTCAACAAAATTATAAATTCACTTACCTTGATTTTTTTCAAAAATTTTAAAAATACAATGTTTGACACAGTGAATTAAGTATTTGTTTATTTTTTTCTATTATATATTTTAAAAATTTATATCATATGCTATTTTTAAATTATTGCATTTCATATAAATTTTAAAAGTATATAATTAAAAGAAATAAACTAATTAATTCACTACGTCAAGTATTCTGTTTTGGAAAATTTTTGAAAAAAAAATCAAGGTAAGTTGAACTTATAGTTTTCTTGAAATTTGTACCTAAATAATTCTTAATACTTTTTTTCACGCAAAAACACTTTATTGTTAAGATAAACTTCTAAAAAGCATTCTTTTTTCCAGAATAAAATTTGAATTGTTGCTTAAATAATCTTTTCTTTATGTGTATTATAGTAACATGATCCGTTATATATTTTATATTTGGCAAATGATAATTAATGTATGTTTTTTTTTTTTTTTTTTACTGGTTTTTACAGTCTGTTACCAGTAATTTATGTTTATTCTTTTAAGTATTATTAAATCAATATAATCTGAAACATATTACATCTTTTTGCATCATAATATTTAGATTTTTCTCTCACAGTTTAATAGTCAAACTTTAGAAAAAATACATTATTTCAAACTTTACAAAATCCCTGAGAATTATTTTCAGTAATTTTAAATGTCAACAACATTTTTCTTAAATTTTATTACACTCTTTTCCATTAAAAATATAATAAATTATAACACCGTGTAATAATATACTTTTTTAAATGCTAAAAGGCATAAAATAAAGAGTAAAATAAGTTTTATTAGACTCTTGACATGTTTCGGATTCATTGGAGCCATTATCAAAACAAATAAGAATATTCTACAATTGCACTATTTTTGAAGTTAAAAATTAAATGATGGCGTTTTAAATAATACCTTCAAAGAACGTGCAATTGTAGAATATTCTTATTTGTTTTGAAAATGGCTCCGATGGAGCCGAAACATGTCAACAGTCTAATAAAACTTATTTTACTGTTAATTTTACGCCTTTTAGCAACTAAAAAAATGTAAGAAACTCTATTCCATTGTTACTGTCACTGAATTTTTCTTGAGTATAAACTGGTAAATTTCTTCACCCAGAAGGGGAAAACAAAATCATTTTCTTTTTAAAGCCATATTTCTTATATTTAAAGCTAGGCAAACTATTTTAAAGAATAAATTGATAGATATTTATAATGCTTAAAAATAATTTACGCAATAATAATAATAAACTACTGAATTGAATTTTACACTATTTTGCCGAAAATGAAAATATGTTTAAAGTATTCTTGTGTATTGTTAAAACGTAAAATATAAACATTCTAAATGATGCAAAATCAGATTATATTGAAATTAATAAACATGTAACGAATAAACATAAATAAGACTTACAGATGGACAGAATATTTTCATGCTACATTCGACATTGAAATGGAGCGTCTGCTCACTGCTATCTGCTTTCCCAAAATGACACTCCCTACCGTACACCTGAATGACAGAGCAAAAAAGAGGCAGGAAATTCCAGGAAAAGTCTCCCTCTCTCTTATCGCAACCCTGAAATCGGCTTGACCTTGAGCCGCTTGCTGGTCTAAAAATTTGCTTACTTGTGACTGAAACAATTTGTTTCGGGAAGGGGGTGGGGGGTGGGGGGGAGGGGGCTTTTATGAGCCAATGCCTTGTACAATAAATAAAAATAACTTTTTTTATTAAATCATATATTCTTCAGAATATATGATTCGATATGATATAATAGATATTCTTTTTTTTTTTTTTTAAGTCACTTGAAAAAAAAATATTTTTTTTAAAGAAAAATTAAGATATACTGTGTGATTTTTTAAACAACTTGATACAATTTTCAGTTTTCACAAAAAACATCCATTTTTTTTTCTTTTGTATTTATTTTCTTTTAACAATTATTATTGGATCACCATTACATGGAAAGTTCTTTTTCGCAATCGTATTTCATGTTAGAAACAAATTTAAAATATTATAATACGGGAAAACGGAGCTGTAATTGGGGGTGTATACAAAGGTAGCATATACTTTTCACTTGTTCTTTATGGGTGAATATTATTCTGTTGAAACTGAAAATAAATATATCAATAAATTGACATTTATCATTAAAAATTTTATTACATATCTATATAGTAAGTATGCTTAAACAGTGCAGTTTATTCCAATTAATTTCGTATCGTTTAAAAGGGCATATGGAAAATTAAGATATACTGTGTGATTTTTTAAACAACTTGATACAGTTTTCAGTTCTCACAAAAACACCCATTTTTTTTTCTGTTGTATTTATTTTCTTTTAACAATTATTATTTGATCACCATTACATGGAAGTTCTTTTTCGAAATCGTATTTCATGTTAAAAACAAATTTAAAATATTATAATACAGGAAAACGGAGCTGTAATTGGGGTGTATACAAAAGTAGTAATATGTTTGTTATTAATTTTTGTATCTATTTATCTTTGCAATTAAAAAAATATATAAATTGAAATTAACATATATTCAATTTCACTGTAATGTGCTTATAAAAATTATTTATGTACATATACATATTTTAGACTCAAGACGCTTTTACTTGTAATTTATAAAAAATCCGTAAAAGTTAGAAAAAAAAATTATCTTGCATCACATTTAAAACTTTCATCTAATGACAGATTTTAAATATCGAAAATTATGTTGAAAAGAGTGAAGGAAAAAATATTTTATATCTTATAACTAATGTATCAAATACATGGCATTAGCCCTTTTCTTTTTATTTGATGCCAGGCTTTTATACCCTTGCCAGAAACACATCTTCAATGGCTGCTGGACACTGATAATCAATTACTTTTACTTTCGCTCGCCCGTTATCAATGAAACAGTGGTCAGCGGATGTTGTGGTGTGTCATTTAAAATACAACGGTGGCTGGGTACAAATGGCCCCAAGTCTCTTTGGCCTTAATGTTCACAGAAGGTGGCCACAGATCTTGTGTTTGTTGGGAGGTTACTGTCTGCAGCAGTTACCCCATATCCTATGAGTTTCGTTAATCCTACAATACAACTGAGCGTTGAATATTTTGCTTTAAATAAATGTATCCTATACGTTAGCGAATTAACTTTCTATGCCCCCAATTTATGTGAATTATTGAAAATTTCACTTTTTAAAGCATTTTATCTGAACTTTTGAAAACATGTTAGAAGATTTCTGCAATCATTAAATAAATTTCATCTTTTAAAATTAGTAAACTAAATCTATATTTATAGAGGTTCTGTACAATATTTACAATGCTACCCAAATTATTTGGGATTTTTTGGAGTTGCAAAATATACAAATATAGCCTTATATACAGGGTGTCTCAAAAGGTCGTTTACAAACTTAACATGCTGGTCTGTCATATCATGATAAACAAGATTTACATAGGAACATGTGTTCGAAAATGCAAACTGCGACCGCTAGAGGGCGATGAGCGCAGACTTACGGGAGAGTGGAAAGCGCAATCATTTCAGGCGAAGACGTTGCAGGAGAACGATGAATCGGTTTAGTAACCCAGAATTGGCCGATATGCATTACGTATATGGCGCCGCGGATGGAAATGCCCGAGCCGCGGTACGGATGTACCATCAGCGCTTCCCAAGCAGACGTCAGCCAAGTCATGTTTTGTTTGGACAATTGCACCACAGATTGCGTGAAGCAGGAGCTTTCCAAGTACGTAGCTACATCGGTCAAGAACGCACTACACGCACGCCTGTCGTAGAGGAAACCGTGCTACGGGAATTTGACAGGAACCCGCAAACAAGTCTTCGAGCAAGCGAACACGTCTTGGGTGTACGTCATTCCAGCATTATGCGCATACTGCATGAAGACACGAACCGCCCCTACCACTTACAAATAGTACAGGCATTGTGCGTTGACGATTATACCCAACGCTTTGCATTCGCACGCTGGTATTTGCAACAACGGGTCGCACAGCCGGATTTTCCCATTTTGAACGGGTCCGTGAATTCATGCGTCGACGTTGTGAAGCATGCATTGCGGCGAATGGAATGAATTGAACATCTTGTGTAAATTAAACCATGTTCTTTAATAACAGTCATATTAATACCTCTTTCGATATACTTTCTTTCTTCCCTCCACACCTGCGATCATCGCCCTCTAGCGGTCGCAGTTTGCATTTTCGAACACAAGTTCCTATGTAAATCTTGTTCATCATGATATGACAGACCTGCATGTTAAGTTTGTAAACGACCTTTTGAGACACCCTGTATAAATATAGAAATTTTTCAGGATTAAAACTTCCCACTTTATGTCTTTTAACATCAAGAAAGCAGAACATTTGTAATTGGAAATGGAATGTATATTTTTGTTCTGTACAACTAATAATGCTTTTGGAACATGATGAAATAAAGTATCTAGCATTCACCCTTAATCTTATGATTGCCTGTTTATATTAAATGAATTTTTAACAAGTTTTTTATGGTACTTTACCACTGGAGTAAAGAAGGTTAAGATTCTTCATGCTCTAATTTACGAAGTATCCAATCATATATACTACCTTTGTCAATTATGCGTGTTATGTAATGATGCAAGGAATAGTATCGGCTAAATATTCAGTATAATAAATTAAGATTAGTGTTCTCTCTAGTTCATTTTTAAAAGAGCAGCACCCTACCCTTTTTTTAAATCACCAGAATGCACCCTGCTTCTTTTTTAAAAGTGAAAAGTGCCCTAATTGTACATAGAGATATATTGTTAAAATGTTCCCTGTACCACAATGTTTTTAAATTCATGTGTTCTTTATAGAATTAAAGAACTTCCACACTACTACAGGAAAAACACGGTTTATTAAATCATGTTTCACATTGTAATTCAGTTGTATTTGTTTATATTTATAATTCATAAAATCATTCACAATTAATGTTACTTTATTTATCATACCTAATAATTATTTTTTTTTCTTTTTATCTTTTTAAAATTACTAAACACGATAATAAATTTTCTCATGAAATAACGCCTTTTGCTCCTGAATTAGTGACCTTTTTCTGCTTCGTAACTGCCCTTTTGGGGTACTAGCACCCTGCCCTTTTTCTTATTAGAGTGAGCACTATCAAGATCATATTTACCTTCATCATATTTTGCCAATTTAAGCAGCTTGTCATTGGAGGCTTGCCGCAGTTCACTGTCACTTAAAGAAAGTGCATATGCCACCACAGCCATCGCCAAAGGGGTATTCACTTCTCCTAAATGATCCTCCAAATAGGCAACTGCTCGTTTTTTGGCGAGAAGCAGATTCTAAAAAAGAAAAAGTGTGAAGTTAGGTGATGTTCTTTGATTAGCCACGATATAATTATGCAATGAAAACACAAATAATCATATACACCAGTTTACTGACACCTTGACAATAGGTTGGTTGTAAATTCCTCCATGACCCGAAAATTACATCTGAAGTCAACCCGAAACCAACAAAATAATTTCCGTCGAACCACAAATCCTGACCCAACACATACCTAACCCAGTTTTATACTAAACCGATCTTATAGCGTAGTGTTAGGCTGGTTGTTCTATGAGAGAAATTTTGCATAGTCTAAATGCACAGAATATAATAGGAAAACACCGTCAACGATAACGGACATGTAAATATTGCAGAAGGGCACTATTGAAGACTGCAAAGCTGAAAAAGAGGCACGTGAACTTAAATCCATGGTACCAGAGCGTTGCCGCAATAATCAGGCGGTTCTACATCCTGAGTGTGTGAACTGGAGTCCGTATGAAGAAAAATAAGGAGAATGGAATTGTTACTATTTTCTTTTAATTAAGGCCCAGCATCTCGTAAGTACATAAGGAACATTTGCATTCAAGGTAAATTCAGACTTGACAGGAAATAGTTGATCTATGGCGAGGGTGACTTTCAAAATAAAATAAGACATTATGAGGGGAGACGATGCGAAGAAGGAAATTTTTCCAGAGTGGCGCAGGGGACCTAGACATTTTACAGATGTTAATCAGGTGGAGTTCAGAGGCAAAGTGTGTAGTAAAATGAGAGATAAGCACAGTTACAAATCTCGCCAACGATTTGCATTTTCGAGTAAAGAGGTGTGGATGTTTTGCACGGGTTGCCAAAACCGTTTAGAATAACTGCATATTAAATTTTGTAATTGACGTCAGGGACGGGTAAATATATTTGGCATAGAGCACACTCTGGCTAAAAAGGAAATGATTCAGAATTTTGACGGTTCTGTGTTTTGAGAACCATTGTAAAGGCATTTTTGCAAGAATGATGTTTTGACGACAAAATGTCGAGAGCGCATCTGGAACACTTTGGGAAGCCAAAACATGACCATGAGAGATAGATTTTTACATTGTGTTATTTATTTTACAGTGATTCTGGCAGGGGAATTAAAAATACGTTAACGATACATTGATAAAAATAGATGTGATTTTGACTGCAAAACTTTTCGTTGAGAGAAAAAGGAAATAGTTCTTTAAGTGCCGAGAATGTATATAAAATGCGATAATGCAGAAAAGGGAAAATATATTTATTAAAATACTCTAAATATAGATTTCTTTAATTTTGAAAAGAATATATATGGTGTCTTTACCATAGATCTGAAACCTGAAATGAAAAAAATCCATATTTTAATCTAGTTATGGAAAAGTAGTCTAAAATTATATTTCTAATATATATTTTATCTTTTATGTGTTGAACAATAAGCATATACATAGCCATTCATGTTCAAATATATGTTTATTTATCTGAAAGAATATTTCGGATTTTTAAGAAATCGAGTTAATCCGAATCCGACCCGCTAGAGTTAAAAATATAACCCGAAACCGACTCAAACCCGAAGCAATTAGAATCAACCCGCTCCTAACTCGCAACAACAAAAAAAGAGAGAATTGACAACACCAGCACTGTACGCGTTGGTAACTAACCGATTTCACTGGTTACTTCCCTAAGGTTGCACTGAACACGACCTATATTTCACAAGTGAGTCAAAAGAAGATTCGAATGTTTTACTTAAACATAACATTATAACACTTAACTCTGGATGCAGCTGCAAAAGTGTGCATAAAAGCGTAAAACTCTTAAGAATGAAGACGTATAAGACGTTTGGAGGATTGAGTAATTTTATCCCCACACACATATTCCCCCCTCACCTTTTGTGGTTGAAAATGGACATATCTAGCGGTTTTCCCGATAAATACACTTATGGCACTTTTCCTGTAGTCAGATGCACATGAGTCAGACTTATTAGTGCAATAACACCCAAAATGAATTTTTTGGAGTTGTGTCACTTTTCTTGCGGGTAAGCAAATGTTACATTCAAATTTTAGAATCAGCATCATGTAAAATTTTTAGTTATGTTTTTTTCATATGTTTACAACAGTACAAATTAATCAGTTAGGAAACAAATAATGCCATGTTGAGAAATTTGTGTACAGAAAATGCAAAATAACGTTAGATTGACCGGAGTGTTTGGATTTCCTTCCACCCCCAACCTTTTAAATTAACCTAACATAATTTCTTTTTATGAAATGTTCTACCTTGAACCTTTACCGGTTAAGAGAAATGACCATACTCTGGAAAATATTTTAATGGGTATCTGGAAGAAGTGACTATGTTATAAATTTTGGAAAGTTGGGTTTTTTGTTGTAAAAGGGTCTATGTGGAATGATTGATAATTATCCTGTGTTAAAAATTGCAATTTCATAATATATTGAAACAGTAAACTAAAAATAATTCAATGTTCAGAATGCCGATAAAAGTGGGGGGTAATTAAGATCGATAGAAAGACCGCAGAGGTGCTCAGGACAGAGCTGATCAATGACATTAATATTTTTTTTCCCTCACTTCTGTAAAATTTTTAATTTGTAACACATGTCCTTCTCCCAGACACCCATTTATTTATCAAAGACATATGTAGGGTTAGCTCTCCATTTCATTTACAGCGGTGATTTAAAGATTATTAAACAAGAAAGATGTTTTGTTACTTATTTTTCTTACCTCTTCATCGCACTTGCATTCTTCTAAAGCAATCAGAGCAAAAGCAGTCATGGGGGTTTTTCCTTGTACACCACCCTGAACAAGAAAAAAAGACAAGTAATTAGGAAATTAAAAGGACTTTGTAACCATACAATAAATGTTGATTTTTTATCTTAAAAATATTTTCTTACACTTGTCTGAATATTGTTTGAACATTCTTAACAGAAAACTAAACTTTTGCCTGACACTGCCCCGGTATTTTATTTATTTTCTTCAGATGTACATTAAGGAATTGCAATGCCTATTATTGGAACTTCAATGCAAATCTGTAGTTTTGTAAATTATTTCAACTAATTTTCCTATTATTTTTTATAAGTTTCTAATACATAACGAATGATATCAAATAAAATAATAAAAATACCATCATATCAACATGATACATAGGATGCTTTTCAACGTACGATCCATCTGGTTCTTGATTCTTGATCAGCCATTTCACGCCACTGCAAACAACATCGTCATCTATATGTATCAACTCAGTAGCTTGGCAGAACACTTTGATGACGAAAGCGGTAAGCCTGAAAATAGTGTGGCACATGTATTATAGCCAATATACAAATATTTTAAATTTTCCTACAAAAATTACTTGCACAAAATTTATCTAAAACTGAAGTTTAAAATGATACAAAAATGTAGCGCTCTGTTAGCAATCAATCGTAATCGAAGTTGAAACATATTTGTGAGTAAATAAAGTAAAGAATATAGTTATTTGTAACCTGAAACAAAGTTCTGTGAAACTTGATGTATGAATAGACGAAATTGATTTTATGATTGTGGACACAAAGTAATTTCAAGTACGCTTTACTTTGAGAATATCCACGGACATGATCCAGATTAGGATCCTGCATCGGGACGGGTAAGTCAATTATACTCGAACCCGGCCTGTGAGTCAGGTCGAGTCGAATAATTTATTGTTGTTGTTGGGGATTTTGTGAGCCAAATTGACTCTATATTTTCTTTTGTTGCTTGTCGTGTTCAGGTATACCCGATGTTTACATCAAACTCAGAATTGTGCTTCAGACGACATTAATTACATATTTCAGCATATTCAAATTTATGTATTCAGTTTACTACATAAAAATTAAAACTTAAGGGGTCTTGTACCTTTTTAAACTCGCCAAAAATCAACAAAAACTTTCAGATTTTGAATTAGTGTATTTTCAAAACTTTTTTGTGTATAAGCATGAAATTTTGACTATTGATTAAGCAGATTGTGCTTTTTAATATAATACCATTAGAAACTGACTAGTCTTTTACACAATTTGAGTATTGATGAAAATATAGTTGCTCTTTTTTTTTATTCCGTAAGTCATTGCGTGCATGATATCTTGAGAACGTATCACTGGATTGTTATAAAATTTGAAATAGATAATAAGCACATATGTATTTTAAAAATTATCTACTCTTAGGTCAAAATTATTTCATTAACCATGTAAAAAAAATTGTAAAAAATTTCAAAATTTTACATTTTTTAATCAGTAAAAATAGTCATTATTAACACCTTCGCGACGAGCGTCCTTTACAGAATTTTTAATCTTTTACCACCAGTTTTTCAAAACAGAAATTTTAACCTAATTGAATCGCAGAAGTGCTGTCATTAAATAAGGCAAAGCTTACAATAAAAAGTAACTGGTGGGAATAATCGAGGATTCTGAGCATCTTGTGCGTCACGTATACGTGTCGCTCGTCCCCAAGGGGTTAAAAAATCTTATCGTTGTAAATATTTAAAAGTAGATTATTTTAAACACATATATGCGCTTATTATCTAAATCAAATTTCATAATAATCTATGCATACGTTCTCAAGATATCATGCGCGCAATGACTTACGGAGAAGAAAAAAAGAGCTATTTTAATTTCAACAATGCACGAATTCAGTAAAATATTAGCAAGTTTCTAATAGTATTATATTAAAAAGCACAATTTATTTAATTAATAATCAAAACTTTATGTTTATACATATAAAGGTTTTGAAAATACACTAATTCAAACTTTGATTGTTTTTCTGGACTTTCGTCGCGCTTAAAAGGTACAAAACCCCTTAAATGCCAATGTGATTGATATGGGAGTAACTAAGTAATAATACAGATTTCCGAGTAACATAATGTTTCTTAATCATTAACTGTTGTGACAGAAATTGTCGCATAGCTACTGTGAGTGATCTCTGAGACCGCTTGATCAAAAGATGAATAAAAGGCTTGGTGAATTCATAGAATACTTTTTTTTTATACTAAATTTTATGTACATGACTATTATAATTAAAATTCCTTTATTCAGAAGTGTCTAGCACTTGAACTAGGGCTCCAAAAGAAACAAAACTTCACTAGTAACTATAGTTAAACTGAAAATTACAAGTCAAACTTTGAAAATGGAAAAGAAAAGCAGTGCTCTGTGAGGACGCTAACAGCAGTTGTTAAGGGTTAAAATAATTCCAAAGAAAACAAAAACGCTCACACGCAACTTAGAAAGTTCTCTAGATAATTCTGAGAACTTTTCAAAATAATTTTTCCTAAATGCTAACTTGACTTCTATTTCTCCTTCCAGATACGACTGTAGAATGCATATATGATTGTAGATTATAGATATATTGTATTTATTTATTTTTTTACCATAATTGCATTTAAATATGATATTAATTTTCTTTCATTTCAGATTTCGAATCTTGGTTTATGTACTTCAGATTCGGGTAGGTTGCGATTCAAGTTACGGACAAAGAAAAATTATTTTATACGGTGTCCGGTTCAAGTGAGGTATATTCTATAGCTAAATGACTTCCATGCACGTTAAAGTTCTACAAAAACTGAAAATCCCAAAAATTTTGGTGCATGGAACGCATGTTTCATTCTCATGACTGGTGTTTGTTACTTCAAAATTAATTTTCAGGTTAGGATACTCAGTTAGTCAATTTTGGAACTCAAGAAACCTGTTAAGTATTACGTTACGTTGTGGAAATTTCATACGATAGGAATAGATTTCCCCATTTGAGAAATTATGAAACACTATATGACCTGGAAAAGATAACCTTTAACCTTTTTATGGATAATTTATTTTTAAATAGATAGAAACAATAATTCGCTCTTAAAATACATTTAAAGTGGATAATTAAGAACAAATAATGTTGAGTTTTTAAAACTTTTACATTTATTAAATAATTACAAAAGATCTTGATACAACGTTTACAAACACTAAAGAATATATTATTGAGTTAATAAATAGTTTTTTATGATAATATAAACTTTAAATAAATTTACACAAAATAGAGAGGGCAAGAAACCTTTTTGGTCATATTCTTGTTTAAATCTAAGGGCAGAAATGTTTTGAAAATATTTTCGTTCATGCAGAACAGAAACAAATTTCTCAAAGGAGAATTTTCGAAATGAATATGTGAAAAGAAAAAGGTTCTTGCATCTATTGCTGTATTTCACAAGTCTTATTAAACTTCATATGAGGTTTATGAATCTTTTATGGCTTTATTTTTTATTTCTTTGTCATACAGTGAAATTTATTCCTCGTGGGAATTTATTTGTCTCATGTACGCCACTGGGTAGTGTGCTCACGTATCACATTCCATCTTGCGCTGCGCTGCGAAGTTACACCCTTACCAACGTATATAAGTGAAAAATGCCAGACTGGATGTCATCCAGATGGCTTAAATGATAAAGCACTTGGTGCGCTATACCAGGGTGTCTGGGTTCGATCCCCAGTCTGTACACATTCTTCATTCTGTTGGTTGTACTCTGTTTAGCAAGGTGAAAATTAATTCACATCCTTTGTCAGTGTTATTAAATTTACGCGTAGTGACAGTCTTGCTGAAAATTTAATTGGAAATTTGGTTAGAATCAGTTCAAACTCATTTTTGAAACATGGAATTACTCAGAAATGAGCACACAGAAGTTAGTTCATACTCATTTTTGAAACATAGACATACTCAAATATGAGCACATGATGTTTTATTCTTGAGTG
Source organism: Maratus michaelseni (assembly GCA_963931845.1). Taxonomy (NCBI): domain Eukaryota; kingdom Metazoa; phylum Arthropoda; class Arachnida; order Araneae; family Salticidae; genus Maratus; species Maratus michaelseni. Next base: position 52,496,989 of record OZ007590.1, on the reverse strand, counting down.
TGTGCATTTTTTTAGAAATGAGTATATACAAGTTTTAAACATGAGTAATTTTGATTCAGAGCCATTTTGACTATGCGACATACTCAGATTTGAGTATTTTTTTCTCAGTTTTGAAAATGTCGGTTTTAAGTGTACCATTATTTTTAAATGGTAATCTTCGTTTAATTTAATCGCAACTTTCTAGCATTAAATAAGGCGAATATTTCTATTCGGAAATAGTGGTATTCAAAAATCGAATGGTTTGGTATTTATGACTACGTAATGTTTAATCGCAGCTTTTCGTGTTATCCTTTGTACAAAACTTTAGAAAAATCATCAATATTAAACTTTTCTAAAAATATACTTTATTTTCCATATAATTCATTCTGTAAACATTGATATATAACTCTTAACAAAAGAATAAAATCCTTGAAATAAGAAAAGAATAATGCATGCATATATATGGAGAAGGCTCACTTGAAAATAGATATCCATGTATTTGTTCGAAAAGAAAAGCCTGATCGCGTGCTGCTAGAAAAATATACAAACGGTAAATGAAAACAAAAAAGATAGAAAAGGTAAAATAATGTTAGAAAAGATTCCTGTTTGTTTTCGAACCTAAAAAATTATCGAATTCGGACCAGTATGGAGATTTATAAGAATGAAAAATGTTAAAGGTTGAGGGGAAATCTCATTACTTTTTAGGCTTGAAACAAAAGTAGGTGGAATTTGTGCGAATATTTCAATCGGAGAAATACGAAATACCTGCATAAATACAAATGTATCTGAAAAATGCATTGTGCATTTGAAAGAAATACGGGAAAGGGAGAAATGATTCGTATTTGTAAAAATGTTACTATAGCAACAAAAATGAACGTTTTACTTTATTTTAAAAACACAAATTGCACAAATTGCGCCTATTAGTTGCTAAAATCAGTGTAAAAATTGTTTTAAACTCATAAAAGAGCTAAAATCCTACATCCTATGGTCCGTAGTCGTTTGTGTTGTTCTTCTTCCCCGATGATGGCTTTAAGTTTAAAGCCGAAACATGTAGGATTTTAGCTCTTTTATGAGTTTAAAACAATTTTTACACTGATTTTAGCAACTAATAGGCACAATTTGTGCAATTTGTGTTTTTAAAATACTTAGTTAACAGTGTAATGTCCAAATGGATTCAATTGTGAACGTTTTACTTTCATTAAATGTTAAAAATAGTTAAAATAATGAAAGTTTAATGAAACAGACCGCAAACACCATATCTATTTTTTTAAACGATTTTCATTAATTATAGAATTTGACAATTAAGTAAATTTTATCAAATTAATGTACAACACATAATCAATTATTATTTTCTATTAACTATTAAAATATAGGCTATTTAACTATTACTTTTTTTCAATATTTTGTAGTTAGCCTTTTAAAATAATTATGGATCTTTGTTTTTTAAAGTGAATATCCCTGATAATTCTATGTAAATTAGATTTGAACCTGAAGACCCATCAGAATTCTATCTTTAGTTTAAAGCAATATAACATAATTAAGGTTATATAACACAATAATGTAAATTAAAATGCAACATGCTAACTCTACTTTATTTTTTTTTAACTTTGGAGAGCGATCAGAGTACTCGTATTTTCAGCGAAACAGAGCCCCAATGGATATATAAATACGTCATCATTAATACATTTATATATAATTATCAGAAATGTGTACTCTTTCAAAAACAAAGGTATCGAAGCAAGTATATTCACGTCAAGATTGCGCTTGATAATTACATTAATGCTGGGGTGTTTGTGTTCCGGTATTTTGTACACCTCTAAATTTATATAGCAATGTTCTTAGTATGTCATGACAGAATTTATCGATTCAAGAAGAAAAAGATTGCTATATAAATTTAGTGATGGACAAAATACCGGAAAACAATCACCCCTGCGTTAATGTGTAAATTACGTATGTACATTATGCTGCACATACAAATCGTCATCAAAACATGCATGCTTATTCATAAAATAAGAAATTAAATGAAAATTCGTTCGATTAAAACATCAAATTAATGATTATTTGAAGAAATACATTGATATTTCCTAAAAATGCAAATTATTGAAGTTTTGGGAGCAGTGAATGTTTGAACAAAATGCGCGTTTCTATTTTGCATCTGGAAACCGATACAGATATCTAGCAATTGCATGCAATGATAATTTTACTCAAAGTAGTTTTAAAGTTTCATTTGCAAACTACAAATAATGTCATTACGATACATTCAGTAAAAAATTACACAGAACTAAACGACTTCAAGAGAAATCGAATCGTCTGAATGAGTGATCATGTCGAACAAAGGACTTCTCCATGTTCAGACGAATACTGCCGTATCAATGTGCTGGTCAGGCATGGTTACATAGTAAGGTACAGATCGGCGAAATAAAAATTCCAGTACGTTAAAATTCAGAAATTGCAGACAAAATCGGACAATCAGAAATTTCAGACAAAGCTCCCAATATCATTGTCTGTGATACAACACATTATATCTTCTTCCATACCACCTGTTATAGCTTCAATCGTTTCACAAAGTTTGGCTGAATTTAGTTTATAATTATTTTGCCAATTCAGCTTTATCATCGTAATATCCACAAAGCTATTTGGAGTGGTGCCGTATCCGAGCATACCGATTTAGCACTTAATAGCATCGCATCGATCATTACACACGCGTGTGGAAAAAAATCGTGTCTCATAGTGTGGGCTATCTCTTATTATAGCAAGCCGCCCTCGTGGTTATCCCTATAACAGCGCAATATGTTGATAACATACTGCGACCAATGCCCCTCAGACAGAGAGTGGTGTTACTTATTTGCAGTGAAAATTCACATCACTCTGGGAACATATTTCAACAAGATAGTGCTTGACACCATACGCCTCGTATATCTCTGGTACGTCCTCATGTTGTTTCAGTTCTTGTTTGACCCACAACGCTACCAACATTTCACGCAATTGAGAGTATATAGAACATGCTAGACCTCCAATTACGGATTGTAAAGAATATCCAAAATCTGGAATAAAGAACGTCTGGCAAAATTCATAATTCCAGATAATTCCTTACATTGGAAATCTGTGCCACACCTTACTTAAGCATGCATAGCAGCCAGGGGAGATTTTACAAAATACTAATTAAAACCTTAAAGCGCAGCAATTAAATTACTCTAAGATCTTGAAATTTTAACCATTTCATTATTTATCTATGTTTAAGTGAGTTTACTTTGATTAAAAACAGACATTTGCATCGTTTTTTTTTTTTTTAAGAGTTTATAAATACCTATATCTAAATTGTTAACAGTGGCAATATTAATAATTGAAATGTATTTAGATCAGATTTACACACTCGTGTGTCGTAAAAACAAATGAAGCTCTTTCATAAGAAATTGAAAATTTTACGCAAATAAACTAAGAATGAGCATTATTATACCATGCACTTGTTGGTTTACTTTGGTAAGCAGCATATGAACCATCTTCTTTTCTAAAAGCTAGTTGATTTCCATAACCTAAATAAAGAAAATTGATACATTTTACTTTCTATATTTGTTAAAAAATTTATATTTTGCAACAGAACGGCTAAGCACTTTGTTAATATTGCGATCTTATAATGTAAAAGAAAAAAAAATTGGTTACGATGACTCTGCATCAACGGTCTTATATTGACACTTTACAAATAAATATTAGTATTTCCCCTATGGTGTATCGTTGCAATTTCTTTTTCTTTGATATTTTGATGATCTTTCTCTTTCCATTACTTTTAGAATTCGTAAAACATTTTTCTTGTGATCGGAAATTGAGTATATGTATTTGTATTCTGTATACACTTTATAATTACCTATCTTTAAATTGGAGATTTCGTTAGATTTGTTGCAAGAACTTATTTGATGTATTTTGAATTCAAAGGTATTGTAATTATATATGTATATGTATATAATAAAAGTTATTAAAAATAAATTAACTATTAAATCACATGATAAACAGCACTATAGAAATTAACCAAATATTAGAACTCGTTAGATAACAATATTAATCAAAAATTGTTTAATGTGCAGTTTAATAAAAGTGTGATGAAAAATCCATAAACAGAAGGTAAGAACATTACAATAAGAAAATTGAAACAGTAAAGTGAATAAGGACAACTCAAATTATTTAGGTTTGAATATATAGAAAAGGATTAAGCAGAAATTTCAGCTTCAAATTGACCAATCAACTGCGACCACATATGAAAATAATGGAAAATTAAGAATGTATAAGTCCTCAATGTCATATACGAAAAATGCTATATCAAAACCGATAGAAAAGTTCATAATAAGTATATTCTTATGATTAGAGAACCATATGAGCTAGAAAATTGACTGTTACAAACACATGGAAAAATTGTTAACAGTTAAGAGGTTGCAGTTATTTCACCTAAATTATGATATAATCATGAAGCTAAATAATTTTACTGAAGATAAAATCTTAATAAGTATTAAATAATTAATACTTCAAATTTGTTAGAAAAAGTCTATTTTAACAATCCGCTAACACTCAAACAAGAACGAAAAATCATGCGCCAAGCATAGATTATGTAGCACTTTCCAACGCTTCCAAAATAATTTTACAAAACATACCGTTTAATAAGCTAAAAGATAACATCTAAGTAAACAATTTGGAAAACGCATAACATATTTAAAAACATAATTTCAGGAATTTCGAACAGATACAATATTCGGAAAAGTATCCGAGTACTTTTATTCAACCCTGTATATGATCTATAGATTTGTATATATACTATATAGGATGATAAATTTTAGTTTAGTTAGGAAACGCGTAGCACAGTTTAAAATTCTCCTTCTGGAGTTTCTGTCAATAAACGGAAATGTGTTCTCGAACTTTTGTGCTACCCTGTATATGAAATACAGAATTTATACACACCCAGTAATAGACAAAAAGTGAGTTCAATTGAAAATCGCGTTCAGCAACTTAAAACGCCAGGAATTATTGTTAACAGACAGTAGAGAATTATTTTGTATGTCCCTGTAAATGAACGATGACTGCTATACACACACTATTCTGTAGTAAGCCTCTTGTAATGCACCTTAGTAATATATATAAATTTCAATGCGTTTAAAATAGTGAAACATTATTTAAATAAACCGCAGACGATTTTTCTCCATAGACGTAATATAACGGAATTCTTTTGACTGTCCCTGTATAGTAACTATAAGTGGTATGCACACCCTATTCCATATTAAGCTTCTTCTAATGCACCTTAGTGATATATATAAATTTCAATGCGTTTAAAATAGAGAAACATTATTTAAATAAACCGCAAATAATTTTTCCCCATAGACCGCAATGTAACGGAATTCTTTTGAGTGTCCCTGTAAAAAAACTACAAGTGCTACACACTTCCGTTGAAATAGGGAACATGCTATAGATAACGACAATAACATATAAAAATTGCAGAGCAATCCGAGCATATTTACGGGAGTTAGAGCACGGCCAGACGGCCAGACGGCCAGACAAACCGAAGTCATAAGCACTTTTCAACTAGGTTGGAAAGTGCTAAAAAGAATATATATATAAAGCTTCTTTAGAAGAAACCCTTTGATAATTATATATAAAATTTGTGATTCCGTCTGTTGACGGAAATGATATTTAAATAATTAAAATTTTATTTACATTATTTACTTACAGATAAAATAAGAAATTCGTAATAAGTGAGGAAAAAAAGTTATTAATTAGAAAAAAAAAAAAAAAATCCTATTTTCGTGAGAAGAATAAAATATGCTTTATGATATACATTTGAAAATTTAAAAATAAATAAATAAATAACATAACATAAAATGTTATCCACTTTGGACTTAGAGGGAAAATTAAAAAAAATAATAATAATAATAATACTGTTAGGTTTATAATTAGGATGTGAAAAAATAAAATAAATTAACAATAAATGATATTTAAAAATTAATCTATAATTTAAAACGTGTGTGTGTTTATAATTATCTTTATATAGTGCTATTTCATTTGGGGATATGCGGGGGAGAATAAATACTAACCCTTAACGGTCAAAAAGCCCTGCTACAAGAACATCACACTTTCACGACAAGTGTCAATTACCTTTTTTTAAAGGGGGGGGGGGGGGGGTTACCACTTTTCTGACTAACTTTTTTTCAATTATTTAATTGCTGAAATTTTCAATTTAGATAAGGCGAAATTTTCTGTGAAAACACACTGTTGTCCAAATCCAATGATTTTGCAATCTCTGCTCTTCGATTAAGGTAGAAAATAAAGTTTTTTGAGAAAATAATAAGTAAAAATCCAGAAAAGCAATTTATCATGTTCGCATTCTTTTCTAGAGAGTTTCGCTCTGCTAAATTTTGAAATATCATCACTGTCAAAACGAAAATAAAGCACTGAAAAAAAAATCAATAATAATTATTATAACAATAAAGTATACCATGACGTATAAATTCATATCCATTTTCTTCAGCTGCAGCCGTGAGCTTTCCAGTGACTTTTAAATATCGCAGCGCATACAAAGTGGGAGCCAAAAACATCATGTTTTGTTCCCCACATCCTCTAGGTTTTAGAAACAGGGCCTCGGGGTTGTTTATAGATGTTTGTACTGCTGGCCCATACATATCACCTAAAAGAGAAAGGCATAGATAAGATAATATACATAAATAAATCTCTCAGTTATTCTTCTACTAGTTTGGTGTTTTGTAATTTTATTTTATTGCTTTTTTTTTATAATTAAATAAATTAAATATAAAAAAATTAAACATACTTTCATTAAAATTCACAAAAAAAAGTCATATTATAAAGCACAAACACTGCAAAAAATAATTGTTGATTTTACAGTATAAAACTGGCACCCCAGCTGCCAGTATTATACCGTAAAATTAACAGTATTAAACAGTAAAATAAGCAGTATTACTGCTTACGCGGCAGCGTATTACTGCTTATTTTACTGTTTAATACTGTTAATTTTACGGTATAATACTGGCAGCTGGGATGCCAGTTTTATACTGTAAAATCAACAATTATGTTTTGCAGTGAACGTGTGCGTCGCTCAATGCTGACGTCATAATAATGCGGGAAACAATGTGGTGAAAATGGATGAAGTTTGAAACAATGGAGCTATTTTTTCAATTAAACAATCGTAACGTTATTTCTATGGGGGGGGGGGGGGGAATGCAAGTTTTGGGCCGACGTTGACTGCCTTTAGGGATCGAATTTTAAAAAAAAAATACGTCCAATTCATGTATTGCCCTCGGGAATACATATATTCCAAATTTCAAAGCTCTACGTCAACAGGAAATGGGTGAAAAAATGAGTATCATGATTTGCCTGCCACATACATACAGAAATGTAAGTTAAAAGAAAGTATGTAAAAAATAGTTGTGTTTTATTGGAATCCAATAAAAGGAGCGCCATAGAGTTTCTTTCAATTTTCTCATGCACTTTATTTCAAATAGTGCTGTTATATATTTTTAAATTCTCTGTAGATTTATCTTCACGTTGATTTATTATTATTACTACACTGCAAAAAATAACTGTTGATTTTACAGTATAAAACTGGCGCCCCAGCTGCCAGTATTATACCGTAAAATTAACAGTATTAAATAGTAAAATAAGCAGTAATACGCTGCCGCGCAAGCAGTAATACGCTACCGCGCATGCGCGGTAGCGTATTACTGCTTGCGCGGCAGCGTATTACTGCTTATTTTACTATTTAATACTGTTAATTTTACGGTATAATACTGGCAGCTGGGGCGCCAGTTTTATACTGTAAAATCAACAGTTATTTTTTGCAGTGTAGGGCATCCAACCCGGGCTTCCCGGGATAGACAATATTTGTGAAAAAAAAATTATTTTTTTAATTGAAAACTCTAATCGATTTTTACATTTAATAATTGTTTTAGATAGCCCCCTAACAACACCAGAGAGTATTTTTATATGAAATATGTCAATTATATATTCATATAAAATTTTCAAATGTATTAAAAGCGGTCATTTCGAATTGGCCTCGTGCCAGAAATTAATAGCCGAAGAAATCGCTAAAAATTTCGATATCTACAGCAATTATTTTATTATTGTTCTGATAATTTTTCCGTTTTTAAGCGCTTATTTGAATTATATGTCTGTTAAATTTGTGTTTTATTTACACTATTTCATTGAATGCTTAGTGAAGTTTTAATTTGGTTATAGAATATTAGCTGGAAACAAATGCTAAACTTTTTATAGTGTTTAAAGTACAAACGGGTTAATATTTTGTAAACGTCTGCAAGCGATAGAGATAGATTTTTTTTTTAAATTATGCTTGAAATTTAATTTAAATACTATAAAAATGAGTAAATTGCGATAGTTTACAAACAAATTGCATTTGAAAGTACATTTTTTCCCTACATAACGGTGTAAAAATTAAAAGTATGCGATATTTATAAATTTAAAAATTTGCAATAACACTAATCGCAAAACCGAAATTTCATCGTCAAGTGTTGCCATTCACAAAATGACGTCAGCGTTACGCACGGACACGTTTGTCCTTTATAATATAGATAGTTTAGTATTGGAAAGTTTAGCCTCAATTTCCGAAATGTTACTTAAATGTTTAAAGTGCTTGCTTTCATAAGCTGTTGCTGAATTTTTGCACCAAGTTGCATAAGATTCTTAAAAATATCCTTTCATGTTCTACAATCTTTTAAAATAGTGAAACATAATATTTTACCTAAAGCAGTTATAGAACAACTGGCAGTTCCTGGGACAAATCCTTCTGGAGCAGACAGTTTGACGGCTGTGACTTGAAGATTTTGAGTAGGGTCAATATGATCTAAAGTAAGGTAATTATAGTTTATAACATATAATATTTCACATTATATTTATTTATTAATATATTAATATATTAATTATATTAATATATGAATATATTATCAATGATGAATATGATTCATCATTGAATATATGAAAATAATTGAAAATATGAATATCAATGATTAATATATTAATATATTAATATATTAATTTATTAATTCATTAATATATTATATTAATTTATAATATTTCACATTATTAAGATTGTAAAATATACATAAGAATATGAATATATCAATTCAATTATTCGTATGTGAGCAACATCCTCCCCCCTCCCCTCCCCACCAACATAAATAATTAAGTTGAATGGTGGATTTAATACATAAAATCTTAGTTGTTCTAAATTCATCTTTTAAACAAAATAAAAAAGTTCATAATGATGCATAACATATTATTCATTACTAACTTTAATAAGTTATCAAAATTAATGATTTCTTCATTTTATTTTTTTTAAAAACAATTCAATGCATTAAGCTACGTTTATATCTTACTATTTTATCGTAAACTCGGTAATATTTTAATCGCTATCAGTGACAATTCATTATTTTTAGTGATTAGCCAAAATTTTAACTTGTGGAGCTTTTCCAACGATTCTTCTACAAATAATCCAACAAATTTAAATAGAGATTTAGATAAGAACATTTAGGGCCTTGGGTGTATCTCTTATTCGTGATTTCTGTTGTTATTCTTGTAATAAAAAAAATTGTCTTTCTTAGGACATCCTAGACAAGTTACAAAAGAACATCTTGAAGAGAATGCTTCATTATTAAGAGAAAGCCAAAGGAGCAGGTGAAGCATCTATGTGCTGATATTCCTCTGAATATCTTAGACAAAATTCAAAATATCACCTTGAAGAGAATGGTCCATTATTAATCATAAAACTACAAATGAAACATCTACTTGCAGACACTCCTTTGAATATCTTAGACAAGATACAAAAGATCATCTTGAAGAGAATGTTCCATTGGCAATAAAAAAAACTGCATAATAAAGCATCTGTTTGCAGACATAAAAACAGACACTTACGTTCCTCGAATATGAATATTGCCGAAAAGGTTAAGTATTTCTCTATTTGATTGTCTTCACATTTTGTAATAATAACAGAGAAAAGACGTTTTCTTTCTGGTAAAAAAGAGTAACTTTCTGGATTACAAAATATTTCGAAAATCTTAAATATATATACATAACTAATAAAATGCAAGTACATATTTTAAAGTACCAGAATAGAGCTCTGTTTCGATGTGTCTCTTCTGTCTCCGCTGTTGATTTGTTGGATCTAATTTGATAGGAATATCTATTTCTTTAGTTACACCTTCGGGCTGAAAAGTAATTAATAATCATTATAAAATGCAAATATATTCATATACGTATTAATACTTATTAATTACTATAGTATTATTTATTTATTACTCATAAGCGCCGGAAACGTAATAGTTAAATAGGCTATTTTGTAAAATTAACAGTGTTTAAAAACATTAATATAAGAATAAGGTAACGGCACTAGTGGTAAATACTGTATCAATAATGTCCACTTTTAAGTTTGGTCCACAATAATGTCCACTTTTAAAACTAAAAAATAGGTTTTTAAAGTGGCACAGCGTTTCCCGCCTCTCGTGAGGTTTCTAGTAGTGTTAACGCCTCTAACTACAGAGATTTCAAGTTATCAGTTATGGAGCGAGGTAATTTTAACTGCAAGTATGCGACTGTGTGGTCATCTTATTGTGATTTCTTGTAGTTTAGAATAAGGGAAGGTATTATTTTTTCGTGCCGACATTTAAACACCTTTTTGTACCTTTTGTCTTACTGTAGCTATAATTCGTATGTAGAATTCGTTTATTGTGTTTATTTTTGAATTTTGCATTAACGTGACGCATTTCTTACAAGTACATATCTAGTATTGGTACTGCGACATATCATCATAACCATTAGTGGTCAGTCCTGTCAAAAGCTGGAATCTTGGAGACGAGAGACGACGTTGCGAACAGCATGTGTCAATTGAAGACGAAACTGGATCGGGAAAACTTATTTTGTGGATGAAAACCACAAAATGAACTAGGGTAGACCGTTTTAAAGTTACTACACAATGCTGTCATTTGATATCATTTGATAGATATAGACCTAGACATCAATGGAATTGCGCAAGTGCACCGATGATTAGAAAATCAAATCTTGTGTTACCAAAAAGAAGAAGAAAATCTGTGCTGTTGGGTGGCTTAATGCTTTTTTTGTTGTTGTTTTTTGTTTTTTACCATCGCATTTTTGCAAAGAAACGCAATAATTTCGTCTCGAGTAGCTCAGAATTTAACAGCAACAAGAACTGTATCAATGCAAAAAAATTTTTGAAATGATTAGGGGAGGTGCGCAGATGACTGTCCGAAAAAGTCCTTTACTATATACTTGAAAATTATAGCAAAGCATTTAACGCCGACGAGATGGCATTTTTTCTAAATCCTGAAGCCAGTAACGTTCTCGTTTTAAAAAGGCACAAAACCGTTTATGTAAGTTTGCTATTCGAAAATAGTAGTAGCCGAATTCAAGGAACCGTTCAAACGCTGAGAAAAATCCGCCCACATCAGCCGTCATTTTTCAAGTCAGCAAGTAGACTTATTTTCAGGACTAGGGTAGGCCGTTTTAAAGTTACTACACAATGCTGTCATTTGATATCATTTGATAGATATAGACCTAGACATCAATGGAATTGTGCAAGTGCACCGATGATTAGAAAATCAAATCTTGTGTTACCAAAAAGAAGAAGAAAATCTGTGCTGTTGGCAGTTGATAAGTTTCCACTTAAATAAGTTAAAATGTAAATAAGTTACAAGTAATCAAATTGTATTACAATAAGTTTTAAATCAAATTAAGTAAATTTTTAAAAAATAGCCAAATGGTACGTAAATTAACGTAAATAACCTAAAAAAATGTAATAATGCAGAATTAAAATTGTTAATTTTAATCGTTTTGGATTGTAACTTATTAATTTAGCTCAAACACTTAAGTTAATGAAAATGCACTAATCTCATCTCAAATGAACAGTTTAAAGCGAGTTATTAGCTTAGAGTAACTGGCTTAGCCTTTTCCTTGACGCTAACGTTCTCGCCTACTGTTCATGAGATCCCTGATTCGATCACCTACAGCGCAGCGCCTCTCCAGCTAGTAACTCGCTTTAAACTGTTCATGTGAGATGAGATCACTACACACTCCATCCCCAGTGAAGAAAATGTCTTGACGCCAGACGAGCGATATACACTCGTGAGTAATGCTATCGTACGCATATTTGATGCGCGGGATGACAGACTCATTAACAGTAGACGAGAACGTTAGCGTTAAGCAAAACGCCAAACCAGTTACTCTATCGCTTTAAACTGTTCATGTGAGATGAGATCGCTACATAAATTCATGAATATTATGTTTGTTTTTTTGTGTGTGCTGTGAGCATTTCACAGACTTTGCTTGCAGGGGATGATTTATTTAGTGCTGTCATCTGTTGGTTATGAGATGAATTGATTGTTGTTGTTGAAGGTTGTTGCGTGTTTGTCCGGGTCACGATTGAAGAGATTGGCTCCGGTGAGAGTTGAACTAGGGATCTCATGAACAGTAGGCGAGAACGTTAGCGTTTAACAAAACGTCAAGCCAGTTAGTTACTCTATCGCTTTAAAGTGTTCAAGTGAGATGATATCGCTACATAAATTCATGAATATTAGATTTTTTTTTTCAAATCGAGCTATAATATATGCTGTTTAACAATAATACATCAAAAATAATATCGTAATACGTACTTTACTACATTGTCTGTTTATGTAAATTGGATTTTTGACTATTGTCGATGAAAACCTGTATAATAACTATTTAACATTAGGGATACCTTCTAATATATTCTCGTAGTACGAAATTTCGATTTTTTCGTTGGATATATTACACAAAAATCGAAATATAATTTCGCATTAGGCGGGTCGCGAAAAACTTATAATCTTTCAAATGGGTCGTCTGACAACAAAGCTTGGGAACCGCCGGACTAGCATGAATTCGGCCTAGAAATGAATTCGGCCTCTTTTTGTCGGCGTTTCGAGCCCAAAATATTTTGTGTCATCATAGCCCGAGCCTCCCGGATCCTGACCAAAAGCACGCAGTAGAAAATTGTTAATAACATTTTAAAATTGTTTCAAGATTAACTTTCTCATTTAAAAATCTCTTTTACAGAAATAACTGTTAATCCAAAATATTTCCTCATGTCGACGTTTTGTGATTGTCATGCCCCTGAAAATATTTTTTAAATAGCAAATTTGTTATTTATACCCAACTACTGGCAGAAATCTACAAAAGCCCCAGTTCTTATTCTTTAAAAATATAATTGTACAACTATGGGAGGAAAACACTCCTATTACTAGACTGGTACTGTTTTCCAGTAATCCTGAAAAAAGAACTTCAATCAGAAAAGTAGATATGTAGAAAGGACATCCCACGGCTGCTTTATGTTACTACCACTGACCATAGTTTTAGAATCAGATAGAATATTTTTCTTTATATCCCATCAAAAGCAATTCATTTCCCTTAAGAAAATGATTTTTAGAGGATTAAATATATATATATACAGCTTAGACTATATTCTTGTTTCTCACATAACATCTGTCAAGGTTTTTTTTTTTTTAAACCTTTTCGTAATTTGTGAATAAATGAAATTTTCACTTTGTGTTCGGTAAAAATCGAGCTCGAGGGCGGACTGAGCCCGTATCATATAGACTGCTTACAGCACCCACTAGTTGTATAATTAAGAATTAGCATGTCCATCTCGAACACTATGTACAAGATACTGGAAAATGGGGAAATAGAAAGTTGTAGAGCAGCATCGTTTTAGTATGAAAAAACAAAACTGTCGATAAACTTTTGAACTAAAAAAAAATATTGCATAATTAGTTTCGGCATGGTCAATTGGTTTGGCAATACTATAAATATTAAAATAAATGAACAACGTGAAATAGCACAAATAAAAATATATAAATTGGCAAACAGCTGTTTCGGAGTCCCCAAAGCTCCATCATCAATGCCAATTCAAAAGATTAAAACCCGATTTAAAAGGTTAAGCTATGTAAATATGCTTGCGTCTTTCGCCGCCATTCAATCTGGGCGCGTGCGAAAGACGCAAGCATATTTACAGGGCTTAAACTTTTAAATCGGGTTTTAATCTTTTGAATTGCCACTGATGATGGAGCTTTAAGGGCTCCGAAATAGCTGTTTGCCAATTTATATATTTGTATTTGTGCTATTTCACGTTGTTCATTTATTTTAATATAACGGTACAAAGTTAAATCCACCTTTTTAGAATACTATAAATACTAAAGATCCTCAAATAATTGTTATTAAAGTATATATACACAATACGTCTGATTACTTTATTTATAATTTAATAACATTTTAATTCAGGCAGTTAAAAACACTAATCCAACATGGGTGAAAAATTGACCGGTGCCAGGACTCGAACTTGGGAAATTCAGCGTAACCTTTTTCAGCTCAGTGGCAGAGCAGCAGCACGTTACGCTGAAGGTCCCAGGTTCGTATCCTGGCCCAAGTCATTTTTCACCCATGTCGGATTAGTGTATTTAACTGTCTGAATTAAAATGTTATTAAATTATAAATATTTGTTAGCTTGTGAAGTCCTTCAAATATTCGCCATTTAATTATGGTTAATGCCAGATGATATGAGTTTAAAATCAAAAGAAAGCAAAACTTTCTTCACTTACGTAACTCAATTATTGAATAAAAAAGATAAAATATAAAATACATAAAATAATAATCTGTAAGATCTCGGATCTTTGAATTTATATATACTGACTGCAAAAATTTGAAGTAGTAATTTACAATATTTTAATATGACTTCATAATTTTCAAAGTGAAAAAGTTTGAATTATTTATTCTGAAATAAGAAAAATATTTGTTCATAAGTCATTTACAGCAGTGCGATGTTATGGTATTGTTAGAATATTGTTATAGAGTGAATAAAGTTTAAAATTTTTTGAAAATGAAATTTCATGTGCTTAATGGCCTATGTTTGTTTCTTGGAAATTGTACTGTTAATAAAAAAAAAATTATTGAGTAAAATCTTATGTAAGTCATTTGAAACATGTAAACTGTATATGAAATTTTATTATGCGTAATTTGTAATTTATTAACAATTATGAAGAGCAAAAGTCTTATTTTGTAATTTGCAAATTATTTAATATGCATTCGCAATTTATGTTGCAATATATTTTGAACTTATTAATGGGCAAATTTTGTAATCAGAATATTAAAATTTAAAAAAAAATTATATTTTAACAAATTACAGCAACCATTGGAAAAATGCAGAGGGATAGCGTGGTAGTGTTCGGAGTCCACCATAGCCGTTACCTCGTACTATAAGACATTTAAAAATTGTATTAATTTAGCCCCCCCCCTAAAATACCCCCTCTTATAGCAGACCTATTATAACATAGCTTCCCCTATTATAAAATAACGCCCCACCCTACTATAACATAGCTTCCCCACGCTAGCTACTCCGACACCGCCTGCTGCTGACGCAGAAGTCCCATTTCCTATTTACTGACTTTTCGTTTGGTATCCGAAGGTAGAATAAACCGAAATATCCAAATATGATGCCAACTTCAGGTGTTAGCATTGACATTTTTAAAGTTTGGTATAATTTCTATTTGTAGACCATCCCCTAAGCAAAATTTAAGTATTGTTTTAACTCATGTTTAGATTGATGTTTGAGCTAAAGTTATTTTGAGGAAATTAAAGTTGAAGACCACGTTTTTTGCTTTATACGACGATTTCTCATCCGACGTCAATTTTTGAATTCGGCTCTTTTTCCTATCTGATAATTTGCATCTATCCTTTTTGTAACTTTAACAATTTTGTAACGACTTTATGGATTTTTATTGCTTATTCAAAGAAAAAAAATTCTAAAGTTACAGAACTTCGTTAAAAATTCTTCTAAAGTTACAGAATTTCGTTAAAAACGCTTTAAAAAATAAAGTGACGACGTCAAGAGATTCATTCTCGACCGAAAACAACAACCCTTTTCCCAATGGTTAAAAAAAAATTAATGCTTAAAATTTATAGAATGAAGCATGCATGCATTATGTAATTCTATATTTCGTTCTTTACAGGTTATTTCGACTTGTCCATAAACCATTGGAGTATATTACCAAGCATCAAGTAAATGCATGAAAATATAAATAATAATTATAAGAGCTTTATACTCACGACAACATGGAGCATACGTTGAACTACATCACTGCCAACAGGTGTCAAAGCAACAACTTTGATAACAAAATCTTCGGCTTTCAGTGGTATCACAGGAAAAGTAACGGTGGCAGCTGATTGGCCTTCTAAAATCAGGCGTTTTCTTTCACTCTTTTCACCGGCCTGTGTTCCTGAACACAAATCTTTTGCTCCGTACATGTAAACCACTGCCTGAAAAAGAAAATATACAAGAAAAAAAATCATGCGTCAATCATAGATTATGAAACACTTTCCAATACTTCCAGAACACTTTACAAAACAAAGAAGACAATTTATAAAATACTAGCAGGCTTTGCCCGCTACGCTTGCGCTGGTCGTTTTCTCCAAACGAACCTCAAATCAAACGAATTATAACGGTGAATTTGATCTTGTGTTTTGAAGCAATGTGAACCTTTACCTGTAATGTCCTTCGCATTACTGAAAACTACGAACGGTATTGCGCTACTATATTTTCTAGTATGTCAGACAATATGTGGGCTGTTAAAGATCAACTATTTTAGTTGATCATTTAAAGTACGATTTGCTAAAGAACGTTATAAAGATATGCAATATATTAAAACTATCCCTGAAAAATTAACAATGCAAGTTCCAGCAAAATCCATTCAGCAAAATCGTTTAAAAGGGCTAAAGTTTCATAATCGGGTTCAACTGATTGTAGAACTTTCCCCCATTATTCTATATACTAAGCAACGTTGAAAGATAAGTCATATACTAAAACTTTCTCTCAAAAGTTATCTAATTATCAGTGCAAGTCCCTTCTAAATCCATTTAGCCGAATGTTTAAAAAGGCTAATATTTCATAATCGGATTCACCTTATTATACAACTTTCAACCATAACTCTATAACTAAGCAACGTAGAAAGATACGTAATAAACTAAAACTTTCCCTGAAAATTTATCTAACTAACAATGCAAATTCCATCAAAATCCATTCAGCATAACTCAAGTTATAAGCGTCCGGAACGAAATTCCTCTTTGCATTTTATATAATAGTCGATTAAACCGCGACCTACGTTATACACGGTCGGTGCATGACGTTTAAAACGTCACATGGAGTGGATCATGTTTACACGGTGATTGGTGCAAAGCAGCGCTCCCACCGTTTTGCACCAATCGCTGTGTAAAAATGATCCACTCCATGTGACGTTTTAAACGTCATGCACCGGCCGTGTATAAAGTAGGTCGCGATTAAACCCACTTCATGCACCACTTTTCATCCAATCTTGCAATCTCATCCTACTGAATAGAAATTGGGACCTCATACATTTCAGTCACCTACTGGATCTCACCATTTAAGATGAGAGGTATGAATTAAGATGCTCTGCGTGTTATTCAAGCAAAAATCAAAATAACAAAACATTTATGCAACACAGTTACTAATTTTCTTTATTTCATAAGGTGTTGTAAAAGAACTATAAGATAAAAAATGTTACATAGCAAGAAAGAAAAATCAATGCATCACGCATAGATTACGAAACACTTTCGAACACTAACAGAATATGTTTGAGAAATTTTATTTTCTTATACAATGAAATCTATTAGTCTGTCCTGTAATCGAATATTTTTGTGCGTCTCTGTAAATGAAGAGATAAATTCTACGCACTCCTTAATCTATAGAAAACATGTTGTAGTGCGCCTCAGTGACCCTTTTTAATTTCATTATGTTTGAAGTATCATAACATCATTAAAATGCATCGCAAACGATTTTTCTCCATAGATTATAATGTAATGGAATTATTTTGTGCGTCCCTGTACACGGACTATAAATGCTACTTATTCTATACTCCTGAAAAAGCATGTTTTAGTCCGCGTCAGTGATACATATCAATTTCATTATTTTTCAAGTATTGTAAAATCATTATAAGGCATTGGAAACGATTTTTTCTCATATACCATAAAGCAATGGAATTTTTTTGCGTGTCCCTGTGACCGAGCTATAAATGCAAGACACTTTATTTTCAATACGAACTTTCTATAGTAACAACCAAAGTTTTTATAGTAAACATCAATAGAATATCAAATTTACATGGTAATCAGAGTATATTTACGAGAGTTAGAGCACGGTCAGATGGCAGACAGACAGGCAGACAAACCGAATTCATAAGCACTTTTCAACTATGTTGGAAAGTGTTAACAAGAGCTGTCACATAATCCCATTCGTATATAAATTTCTGGCTTTTTACATTCAACTAAAACTCGTAGAGATCCTTTGCTTTTATTAATGGTAATCTCGATGTTAGACTATTCGAAGGTACAGAGGATAATTGGTACAATAAAACTTAAAATGAAACTTTTTTTTAGGAACAACCAAAGTTATGTTACTATGATATAAACAACAACAAAAAACTGTCAAAGAATTATGTAGCACTACTTACACCGATTTTAGTGTCACCGTAATTGAAAACTGTAGCCTGTATTTCCACCTGCTCATTTCGCACGACAGAATATGGGAGATTCAGATGTAAGAAAATCTTTTTGAATGAAACTAACTTCTGGGGCTCTGCGACACAAATTCCATGCAATGGTGATACAGACACAGCTTGTATGACCCAAGTCGTGATACTGTGAGGCAAACTTACACCTAATTCTTCTCTGTTATCCGGTCTAGAAAATGCAAAAACAAAGTGCGTTTACTATTGATTAATTGACTCCTGTTTCAAAGAATTGAAAAGAGAAATTTGTAATTAAAATATAGGGTTTCCCACTAGAAGGTAGCTCCGGCAAATGTTGGTTTAGAAAAAAAGAACCTATAAAAAAAATAAAAGAAATCAATTACAGGCCACACCTTTCAGAAATGAAGATTTCATAAGAGGTGGAGGAAATGTCTTCCCTGAGGTCCCAAAAACAACTAAAATGCATATTCCTGTACGTTTTCCTAAAATCAACCTTTTGGTGGGATACACTTTAGTGCGGTACATTTTTGATTAATTAAGTAAACCTCTGGCTTGACACATGGAAGGAGTACAATAATATTTTTCATATACAAAAAAACAAAACAGTTATAAGATTGGGTGGTATAATTACACTTAATACTGCTAGGTTAAAGACTTCCAGAAAGCATATTGATTATACAAAAATTTTATATCGTATTCATTACGTGTGTATATTAACATTAGATTAAATTATAACATAAACTAGATTGTAAGAAATTAAGGTACTTTTTTTATTATTCCGTCGACCAGCACTTTCTATAATAAAAATGCTGTTGCCATACAATAAGATTTAACGCCAATAATACAAAAGCGTGACGTCACATTCAGGATTTTCGGCTAATAACCGTGTCATAATGCCTTGTCTGTGTATCCTGAATACGGAAGATAGTCGTGAAGGTACCCGCCAAAAATAAAAAATAAAAAACTAGATATGATTTTTTCGGTTTGTAAAAAGACTTTCGTCAATTTCTACAATCTTTGTAGGCCCCACGATTTTTCCGGAATATCCTTGTAGAAGGTTAGACGTACAAATTTCTGGAGATAACTATTCCCATCAATCACTGTATTCTTGCTTAAATCCAACTGTTTTTTTACCCATTCGATCGATGTCAGTTCATCTGACCATAAACCTTAATACAGTTACAAATAATTTTGGAACTACGTTTCTTTTTTAACAGATATTAGCGTATCACAGTTTTTAACATTATATCGTCTTTTTTTTGTCCATTTGCAATTAAAGTCTCATATCATGCCCATTAATGCACGCTTTTTTTATGGCAGAATCCCATAAGCTTGAGAATAGTTTATCGCATCAAGTTCTGTAGATAAAAGATTCCAGATCTTTAATATAGAACTAGCAGTAAGTTTATATCCTACATTAGAAAAATTAAACTGGCTTATCCACAAAGTAGACAAAAATGGAATACGTACATCGCGTGCTATCATTGCATTTTAAATCAAACGTGACGTCTCACTTTTGTATTATTGGCGTTAAATTTTATTATTTGGTGACAATTATATCTCATCAAAAAGTCACTTGTAAAAAATGAAGCCAAGTCTCGTAACTCATTTACCGTAAAAAGTACTGAGATCGTATAAAGCCAAGTTTAACTATCTTATTAACTCTGAAATTTTCATTCACAAATCACTCCTAGTCTCTATATCTTTAGTTAATTATTATTTTGTGACTTGGCAATTACGCAGCACAGGGAAGTTATTACACCTTACTATGTTATGGGATGGGATGGGATAATTTAATTAAGGCAAATTATATACGCACAGGGAAGTTATTACACTTTAATATGTTATAGTATTATTTGATTAACTAACTATACATCACATTCTCGTGCTACGTAATTGCCAAGTCACAAAATAATAATTAACTAAAGATATAGAGACTAGGAGTGATTTGTGAATGAAAATTTCAGAGTTAATAAGATAGTTAAACTTGGCTTTATACGATCTCAGTACTTTTTACGGTAAATGAGTTACGAGACTTGGCTTCATTTTTTACAAGTGACTTTTTGATGAGATTTCACTTCTTTTTGTAAGTAATCCTTCTTTTCTTGATTTTGGGTTCTTTTTGGAGATCATCCACTGATTATCCCTAAGCCCACACTATGTCCCTATTATTTACAGGTATAAAAAATTTGAAGCTTTAGTTTCGTTTGCAAAGTACTGTATATAAAAAGAGATTTCAGGTTCCTAGGCAAGCACTAAGTTATGGGAGGGGGAGTGTCAAAAATACTCTCAATTGCTTCCAGGATAGGTGCTATCCATCTGAGATATTACTCGCAGTCCTGAATTTTGAAAATTTGTCCCGTTTTAAACGTACTCTAGATAAACGAAGTTTCAGGTTTTTGGAAATCTTTAGTTAATGATTATTTTGTGAATTGGCAATTACGTAGTACAGGGAAATTATTAAACCTTACTAGGTTATGGGATGGGAAGGGATTATTTGAATAAAGCCAATTATATACAGCTGTCACATTCTCGTGCTGCGTAATTTCCAAGTCACAAAATAACCACTAACTAAGGATGTAGAGACTAGAAGTGATTTGTGAGTGAAAATGTCAGAATTAATAATAGAGCTAAACTTGGCTTTACATGATATCAGAACTTTTTACTGTTAAAGAGTCGTGAGACATGGTAAATTTTTTACATAATATGTTTTTGATATGATATTTCACCTTTTTTTGTATGTAGTCCTCCTTTTCTTGGCTTAGTGTTCTCTTTGGACATCATCCACTGATTTTCGACAAGCCCACTCCCTATCCCTATTTGTCCTTCTCGGTGGCTTTGCAGGAATGATAGCTGGAAAATCTGAACGGTATGTGCATCTGAGTCGATTATACTCAGTTATGGCGGACTCTTGAGGTTTGACACAACTATAATCAATATTAATT
Organism: Maratus michaelseni; assembly: GCA_963931845.1. Lineage (NCBI taxonomy): Eukaryota > Metazoa > Arthropoda > Arachnida > Araneae > Salticidae > Maratus > Maratus michaelseni. Next base: position 52,475,505 of record OZ007590.1, on the reverse strand, counting down.
AGGTGCAGTCCGCCCAGACTTGTTACTCTTGATAGTGCTACGTAAGTTTGATCACACGAAAATACCGAAGAGCTTATGTCTATAAATGCGCTATTCAAACTAAGTCCTTGACTTTTATGTATAGTTATAGCATACGACAAACATATTGGGTATTGTTCGCGATAAACATATGCTCTATTAATTATTTCAAATTTAGTTTTGACTGGAGCGAGTTCATGAATAAGTCCGTTGCTGAATTTTATTATTACATTCTTAACTTTCTTCTTATCATCCGGATCTATTTTTACGCCTTGCACAACACCGATGGAACCATTTACTAATCCCAAGCTCACATCAATGTTCCTTCTCAACATCACTCTTGCTCCTACTTTTATCACTATTGTTTCTTCTAAACCTGCTGTCATGGAAGCGTCATCTTCATTCTGTTTTATACATTCACGTGCACTTTTCGAAAGATACTTGGGACAATCTAAACTATCTACAGCTGTAAGTTTTATTTCTGGTTGAGGAATGGCTTTTAACATGGCAGTGTTTAATTTCTGGCACATATTTTTTGTTGGCAGTAAACAAACTGTATCTTTGGGTAGTTCAGAGAGATATTGTGATATTTCTAGCAATCTCCTTTCGTTTGACTTAGAATGCAGAGGAATCAATCGGCTAGACAATACATCACGATCCATTTGTGTCGTTTTTCCAACTCTAATCCTTTTCAGAATTTCAGAAAATATGGAATCGTGGTGTTGCCTCATGTTTTGGGTAAGCTCATCATAAGTAAACAGCTCAACCCACAGATTTGGCATACTAAGTGAGCCTATCAGCTTATTAACTTCAGCATTAGTTAACTTTTCGAAAGGAGATTTTTCTCTAACAGGAGGAAGTTGTAATAGGTCTCCGAAGACTAGAATATGTTTTTTGCCGAACCACCCATCTTGTTCATCACTGGTATCAAATATCTCAGACAGACGTAAATGGATGTATATCAAAGTGACATTCGAAATCATCGATACTTCGTCTATAATGAACAACACCACGTCTTTTAAATCTGATCTCAGAACTTGAAGTACCTCATCTGAGAGTGGTTTATACTTTGGAGTTTGTTTACGTTCCACGGGTAATTGTAGAAGTCTGTGAATTGTCAATCCGTCTACATTGAATGCTGCTATTCCTGTTGGAGCAGTGATGGCCACTTTCTTATTTAAGTGAGTTTGGACCCAGACTTCCAAAGTTTTAATTAAGAAGCTCTTTCCAGTACCAGCAGTGCCACTTATAAAACAACGTAAGATCTCAGTGCAACTATTACTCATTTTTTATGTTACTCGAAAACAGCAAGTTAAAATGCAAATAAACCGTTTACAAAAGATTCGTTTACACTGAATTTGAATAAGAAATTCGCCAAATTATTGAGCTATAGCCAAGTTGGCTTCATTTATGAAGACTTATTTTAGTCGCCAAATTTGGCGAGATTTCGCCAATTGTCGCCAAGTTTGGCGAGAATTTGGCGCTAATGGATATGAATATATAGTTTTATGCGTATGATTGGGAAAATGATTACAACAATGAAAGAAAATAATTTGCGAGAAATCGCGTTCACTAAAACTTATAAATTTATATTAAAATCATTAAAATTACAGACATTACAATACACTTTCATAAAACATTAAAAACATATTAAAATTGGACGTTTCGGATTTACATGGAAAATCCCTCTTCAACAACAACATTTCACTTAGCGTAAATCATAGTTCAAAAATATCAACAAATAGAAAATGCAACGTATCAAAATTTCGAAGTCAAAGTTACAGTTATAATAACACGGAGTATTCATTCAGGATTGCACCTGCTTGACCATTATTGACCATAAATTTATCGTTGGTTTTTTGTAATGTGCTGTTTTGTTTCAAAATGTCAGCCACCCTAGAAATTCAAACTGCTCTATCTCAGCCAATTTTTAAGATAGAGGTAAAACAAAAAATGCTCTGGAATCCTTGTATCAAGTCCTAACACCTAATTAAAAAATAAACTTGAATTTTTAACTTTTTTGTATATTTATTTTAGTTTTAAAATTTTCCGTGGCCGCCATCTTGAAACAAGATGGCGGACCAAGCTGGCCAACGAACTCGGTCGAGGCATTGGTGAGCTTAATACACACAATTAGTTTCATCCAAATTAATTTATAAATACGAGCGTTATCGTATCAAATTATTTTCATTTTTTCAATTTTTTTCGAATTTTTTTATTTTTTTTTTCGAATTTTCTGGATTTTTTTAATTTTCCTTTTTCTGTATCCTAAATACTACCTTTATTCCTAATTTGAATTTTCTAGCGCAACAAAATCGGATTGTCTTCAAATTTTCGGTTTTTTTCAATTTCTTCGATTTTTTCAATTTTGCTTTCGATTTTTTTGGTGTTTTTGATGTTTTCTTTTTCTGGATGTTAAACACTACCTTCACACCAAATCTTAAGTTTCCAAGACTACAAGATCGTATTATTTTCAATTTTCAATTTTGATGGAATTTGTTGAATTTTCGAATGTTTTTTTCTCGAATTTTCTGGATTTTATAATTTTTCCTTTCTTTGTATCCTAAACACTACCTTTTTTCCAAATGTCAAGTTTCTGGGGCTACGGGATCTACCCAATCTTTTTGATGACGCGTGAACGAGTGAGTAAGAAGTGACAAAAAATCGAATGTTTGAGTTCATATATCGCCTGAACTAGAAAAGACAGAAAGTTGTAATTTTAAAATTTGGTCCTGTGTGCCAAATACTCTCTATAATTGAAGTTAAAAATTTTTGGGATACTCCAGCGCGGAGATATGGGGGGGTCAAAAGTGGCCTGAGTTGCTTCCAGAAAAGTATGCTTACGGCTGTGCTTTCTCGACTTGGCGGAGGCACTGCCGTGCCTCCAGATTTTTATACCAAATGGTCGACGGTATAAAAGACAAATACTGAAATTATATGTGATTTAAATTAGATTAAATAAAGATTGTGTGGTATTTGCATATATGATATAGTGAGGTGGAAATTATTTGTTTGGCAAGCTTAGTCGCAAAATAGCAACTTAATTATAATGATAGAAAAGTTTATAAAAACGAATAAAATTTTAACAAGAATTAAAATTTATATTTGTTTAATTTTCTTCACAATATGATTTCAAAATACCAAAAATTAAGTAAATAAATGAAGTTTAACAAATTTGATTTACACATAGTTTTTTGTGGGTATAAGTTCAAGTGATCATATTTATGCAATTTTCATGTGATCAATATAACTATCTTTTAAAATTGGTAACTGGCTATTAATAGTCACTTTTAAATAGACCCTAATATAAATCAAGTATTGAATATTTACTACATAAACACTTTATCTAGCCTTATTTGAGTAATACAAGCAACACATGTTATCCCAAAATTATTCAATATAAAATAAGTTATTTATATTCTCAACGTTTAATCTTTCATATGAAAGCATTTTAAATATTTTTTTTATTGTCAATAGGAGAATTTTATATTGTGGGTTAAAAAGCTAAAGAATAAATCTGAAGAATTAACTCGTTACTAAGAAAAGGGAAAATTAGACGATTGAGTTGCTTAAATTCAGCTTTTAACACTTTAATAGTTATTTCTCATAGAGATTATATTTTTACAATGAAGATGATCTGAAATGAGCTTATATGTCTTCATGTAGTCTGGTTCAGACACTATGGGATTAATTTAAATCCTAAAATTCAGTATCCATCAGACTTATTCCAGACCACTTTGTTTGTTTATTGAGAACATACACTGGCCTCCAAAAGTTAAGGTACAACCAGTTTTTTGCAACTCACTAATAAAAGGATGAAAATAAATGTAAAAAATATGGTTTATATGAATGGTCTTAAGTAACCTCAATAAAACCTTATGCAACAATTATACCCATCTTTATTTTTGTAAATAATTGGCCACGTATATGACAGTCGAGGTCAACTGCGAATATCCCACTTTTGTAATTTGTGGGGAATTTTTTTTTTTATGCTTGTTGATCTTCATTTGTTGGTTCTAAAATATTGTTGCCCATATGTAGGAGATGTTTTTTACGTGATTTCATAACATGGTGGGCAATCGGATGGGTGGAATTGGGGTTATCATAAGTTTATGCTGTTATATGTCTTCATGTAGTCTGGTTCAGACACTATGGGATTAATTTAAATCCGAAAATTCAGTATCCATCAGACTTATTCCAGACCACTTTGTTTGTTTATTGAGAACATACATCTGACTTGTGTGCTTGACATCAAGTGCCCGCTTATAAGTCATCGTCAATATACAGGGACGAGATAGCCACAAGGACATTTACAACACCAGAGAGTTACATCCGGGAGCTCCACAAAGTGTGTGCAATGGAGCTGGCGGGAGTCGAACCCGCCGACCTGACTCCTACGCTCACAAACGATTAGCGGAATGGTATCTTAACCACTCGGCCACGGAGGCCCCACCAGACCACTTACTGGTTACAACCTCTGCACAAGATCGTTTTCTAGCTCTTTTGGCCCGAAGGAGGAGCAGCACTACAGTAGCTCAGCTCATTTCAGATCATCGTAAGGCAACAAGGATTAGAATATCTGCTACTACGGTGCACAGATGTCTCCACTAGAATTGCAAAAAACCTGTTTATTCCCAGGTTTATTCTCAAAATACTTTGTTTATTCCCAAAAAACCCGGTTTATTCCCAAGTTTAAACCGGGTTTTTTTCTAGCCTTTGCAACTCTAGTCTCCACAATTAAGAACTCTATGCAATACGACCCGTTGTGCGAGTCCCTCTTAATCAAGAACACAGAAGTGCCCGTTTATGCTGGCCAAGAGAGCACGTTACCTGGAACAGCCAATATGGGCTTCCGTACTGTTCACAGACGAGTCCCGGTTTGCTTCTGAGAGAAGTCGCCTGATATCTATCCCCAGTATATCTGCCCCCATACGTCGCATTTAGGTCACAGCAGAAGGGGATACATATCCAGGTTCACTTTCTTCGAGAGTCGGATATCCGACCCCAGTATATCTGCCCCCATATCAGAAGGGGCCATATATCAAAAACTAGTTCGTGTTACTTTCGTCGAGACCTGGATAACCGTCCCCTGTATATTTGCCCCCGTACTTCATCTTGACGTCATAGCAGAAGGGGACATTTATCAAGGGGTAACATATCCGATGCTTGGACCTTTTACTTTTGAGGGGAGCATTGGATATCCGACCCCTGTATATCTGCCCCCATACGTCATCTTGAAGCCACAGCAGAGGGGACACATATCCAGTGCTAGAATATTTTCACGCTCGTCGAGAGTTGGATATCCGACCCCTGTATATGTATCCCCTGTTACGTACAGTTTTTATTTTTTGCCGTGAACTAATATACGTCCTTATTTATCTAGAAATCGGTAGACGTCATTCAGATTATAACACACCAATTAGATACATATATATATACATAATTGAAACAATATAAATATTGTTTGAATTATGTATTGTTATATTTAATAACATTACATAATTGAATTTTGTTATATATAATATATGTATTAGGTTTCAATGTATTGAATACCATATATCTATTGAAATTTGTAATGTAAAAAGTATTTCTTTTAAATAATTTTTTCCTTTTTTAAAAACGAGTTATAGTTAGATGGCTAGAAATTATTTTCAAATGAAAAAATATATATATTATTGCTGATTTTCCATCTGTGCCTAATTCCTGTTGATAGCACATACGAACAAAACAATAACGAAAAATAATGTCGATTGCACAGATTATAAAACACCTTCCAACTATTTTTACTTATTACATTTATCCACTATCAGTTTTTCGAAATATATTCTGAACTTTCATGCAATGTTAAAGATTAAATAACTTTCTTTGAATTTGTTCAAGAAAAACATGATCAAAATATACTTCAAATAAATTCTGCCCCTAGACCGTAATGTAATGTGTCCGAATTCTTTTGTGTACCTCGTGTAAAAACTATAAATGCTAGATACAGCATTTTTTTTATAAGGAACTTGCTGTATAGCATTTCTTACGACCCTTTTCAAATCAAAGGGATGTGCTTACTGACACATTTCTGAAATCATTTTTGTCCAGAAACGCATGAAATTGGCAGGTGTTGTTAGTCAGAAGCTATGTAATCAAAAGACATTTTCCATTTTTTTGGTAAAGACAGAAGAACTTTCTTGAAATGCTGTCAAAGTCGGCGTTTAAACCGAATTCCCTACACGGAAGCGCGAGAAAGGGGAAATGCTTGTCACGTGAAAACAATCGCTTATCACTCGATAGGTAATTTATTTGCCAAACGCTATTCGATTGCAAATCCCTTCAATAATCAGGCTTGCCAATTTTATACCTTTAAATTTAAATATGAGTTAGAAAATGTCTCAGAAAGTTCCACACTGCTGAGCAAGGAATTTGAAAGCTACCTTAATGACATATATCAATTTTGTGGTTTTTATTTGTCAATATTTTCCCGAAAGTTAGAGCACGAACGGACAGACAGTCAAAACAAAATTATAAATACATGCCTCACACATACATTATTACACCCTTTACAACACGACGAACATATACATTAAGCTACAGTTTACGCTATATCTTTTTATATCTACATTTTACGCTATATACTTTCTTGAAATGGCCTCAGAAACTGCGTGGTCCGGCGACTACCAGGGACACGAAAAACTAAAGTGTATGAAATTCACTAACTATTAAGTGAAAATTTAAGGTTGTTCTCAAATTCCCTCCTGAACAACTTGAAACTTTCTGACTACTTTTTCTAACACATTTTTAAACCTAAACGCATAAAATTTGCAAGCCTGACTATAAAAACGATGGAAATTGGATTGAGTACTACATTTGTGATAAATAAATTATTTATCAAGTTACAAATGATTGTTGTCACGTGACGACCACTTTTTCCCCTTTCCCTCGCTGCCGCGTCCGGAAATTCGATTCAAAACGCCAACTTTCAAAGTATATTCTGAAAGAAATTTCTGTCTTTACCAAAAAAAGGTAAAACATCATTCGATTACATAGTTTCTGTACTCATAAAAAATAGACATTTGTTCTTTAAAAAATTAGTAATTTTTTTAAAATAAATATTTCTGTAAATCCCTTAGTCAAATCAAAACTTATAATTTTCATATCAAATGTGAAAAAAGTATTCAAAAAAGTCATTCCGGCCTGCACCGGGGGGAAAAGGTAGCTTCCATATTCCATGGAATTTCAAACAGCTATATCGCAGCCGTTTTTTAAGATAAAGCCAAAACAAAATATGCTCCGGAATCCATGTATCATGATCTAACAGTTCACGGAAACAACTTTTTAAATTTATAATTTTATTTTACATCTTTTAGAACATCTTTTTACATTTTTTAACTGGCCTCCACTTTGAAACTAGATGGCGCATGATGCTGGCCAACGAACTCGGTCGAAACTTTGGTATGTTCTGTACACATGATCAGTCACATTCGTATCGGTTCATAAATACGAGAGTTATAGCATAACAAAAATCAGGTTGTTTCAAAATGTCAGCCTCCCTAGAATTTCAAACTGCCATATCTCAGCCGTTTTTTTTTTTTTTTTTTTTAAGATAAAACCAAAACAAAAACTGATCCGTAATCCTTGTATCACAATCTAACACTTAACGGAAACAATTTTTCAAATTTATAATTTTTTTGTTCATCTTTTTGAGTTTTTAATAAATTAAAAATATTAACTGGCCGCCATTTTGAAACAAGATGGTGGATGAAGCTGACCAACGAACTCGGTTGAGACCTTGGTATGTCCTATACACATACTCAGTCACAACCAAACAGGTTCATAAATAAGAGAGTTACAGCATGACAAATATCAGATATCTATATCTATATCTATATCTATATCTATATATCTACACTAATAAAAGAAAGTTTCGCTCTGTGTGTGTGTGTGTGTTTGTCTGCGATGGCTAGCAAAATCTAGCCCACCTAGAAGTCTGAAAATTTAGGTGTGTATAGCCCAAGGTCTGGCCATGTGTACCTGAGTCTCAGAATTTTAATATTTTGATAATTACCCATCATATTAATTATATTCTCATTAAACATCGCATCAAAAATGCCATCTTTTTAATCAAAATGGCTAAAGAAAAGAATTGCTGTTGGGATTTGCAAGCGGAAATGAATGAATTCGAAATTATTTTACTAATTAGCGAATTTTAAGAAAACTAATTAAGATATCAATTTGAAAATTTCTGAGCATATGTAGAAAAAAAAATCTGCATCCGACTATGCGATTTTTGAAAAATTCGGCCGGTATTTTTTCTTAATTTATGCAAAAAACTGCCAAAAATCTGCCGGCGCCAGTGAAATAAATCGGAGAGAGTTTCAGACAGGGATCTGCTTTCATTAAAAACTAAACTACGAAGAGATCTATTTCTCTGGCCGATCCCTCCATTTAGTTTGCGAAAATGAAAGTAAATAATTGCCAATTTTTACTAATGAACAAAAATTTAGATAACTAATTAAGATATAGATCTGAAATTGAGGATGGGTAAAGTTGTCCTCTGCCGGCTATTTTAGCGTAGCGTCTTCGTTATGTTCTAATTATCAGAAATATTTAATTATTTTTTTAATGATCGCGTTAATGTAGGTGAAGGTGGTTTTCTTGAACAAATTATTCGTTATATTTGCGAGTATAGGGAGGGAGGGGGTTAACGCCTTGCTCTGAGATTGTTATTATCTTTGGCCCGGGCAATGCCGGGAGTGTAGCTAGTACTAATATACACTGCTCAAAACAATTAAAGGATATTTGAAGTTTTATATAAAATAAAGATATAAACGAAATTTTTTTGCCAAAAATAGAAGAAAAGAATCACAAATGCAAATTTTTCTGGTTTTCAAACTGTGGAGTGTGCAAATTTTGAGTTCGACGTCAAAAACGTCGCTTCAGCGGCAGCGAATGAAATTTGACTTTCAACTGGATAAAAGAGAATGAAGACAAGGATGATCGGCAGTCAGTGATTGCTTTGTTTCGATGAGTACGATGTCTCAGCGAAGTCATTTGACAGATTCAGAAGCTTGGAGAATTGTTGGTAGGTTAGAAGGGGGCCAAACTCAAGCCGAAGTAGCGCAAGCCATTGGAGTGTCACAAAGTGTCATTTCCAGGATCTGAACCGTTTTTTGGAGAGTGGATGTGCAGGCCGAAGACCAGGGAAAGGTCGTAGACGGGCAACAACGCCCAATGAAGATCGGTATTTAGCGTTAACAGCTCGGAGACACCGAAACATGAACGCTACTATTCTCCAACAACACCTTCGCTCGGCTACAGGCACCACGATTTCAACTCAGACTGTCCGAAACCGGCTCATGCTGTAGGTCTGTATGCTCGCCGACCGATGGTATGTGTTAGATTAACATCAAGGCATCGTCGCGACCGCAGGGAGTGGGCAACCGAGCATGTCAACTGGAGGAGAAATGAATGGAGCAATATTCTGTTTTCTGACGAGTCCCGTTTTTCTGTGCATCCGGATAATAGGCGTATTTTTATCTGGAGGGACCGTGGCAGTAGGAATAATCCTGCGTTCGTGCACGAAAGTGTCAGATTTGGCGGTGGAGGAGTGTTGGTGTATGGTGGCATCTCCATTGACGGGCGCACTGACCTCTACATCATTCGAGATGGAGCTCTGACTGGTCGCCGATATAGGGATGAGATCCTCAGACCTATTGCAGTCCCTTATGCTGCAGCAATCGGAGATAACTTCATTTTAATGGACGATAACTGCAGGCCACATCGTGCAAACCTGGTGGAGGATTTCCTTTTCGAGGAAGGAATCGTTCGAATGGAATGGCCAGCGTGTTCTCCAGACATGAATCCAATCGAGCACGTTTGGGACGCTCTAGGAAGACGAGTTTCTGGCCACCAACAACGCCCACAAACTCTCCAAGAACTGGAACGAGCTCTTCTGGAAGAGTGGGGCAGAATACCCCAACTCGTCATTAATAGCCTCATTGAGTCCATGCCTCAAAGGTGTTCAACGTTGCTGGCCGCCCGTGGAAACCATACCCCTGTTACCGCTTCCCTTGATCTTGGCTGTTGCGCGCGCCTCCAAGGCGCATTCTATTGTAATTTGTGTTTTGCCGTTGGCAACATTTAATATTCGTCATTCGTTTGTTTATCGGCGATCTAAGCGGACCTATGGTGCGTTCGCTGGATCTACAATCTTTGAATAATGTAAAAGCAACATGTATATATTATTAGTGTACATAAATCAATTTTGAAGCAATATTTAGTTTTGATTGAACCAGCGACCATTCGTATTCACTCGCAGCATCGACATTAATATTGGTCCGCTCGCGGAGTAATTTGATTCTAATTAGTGCTAGTATTATAGTTAGAAATTATAATTAGTTCATAATGACTACATTGGTAACTTTAAATCGTGTTAGAGGTTCTGTAAAGGCACAACTCACTAGATTAGAAAATCTAGTAAAGGATGAAACAGTTCAATGGACAAAAGTAAAAATAGAAACGAAACTGAAAGGGCTTGAAAAGATTTCCAGTATTGTGGATACACTACGCACTGACTATTATGCAACAGTTCCTGAAGATCAAAATATGACAGATATCGACAATTCATTACTCGAATTGGAGGACAGATTACAAGATTTAGAGGTAGGTCTCCTTCAATTAAATTCTGATGAATATGAAAATAAAAATTCTCAATTCAAATTACATAGTTGTAAGATAAAATTGCCAGAAATTCCGCTTCCTCAATTTAGTGGGAAATATGAGGATTGGAATATGTTTAAAATTGAATTCAATAATATCGTTACAAATAATGACGAACTGTCAGACGTTCAGAAATTACATTATCTTCACTCCGCATTAAAAAATGAGGCTAAACTGTTAGAAACTCCAGAAGATACATTTAATTCGTTGTTCACAGCTTTAGAAAATAGATTTGAGAATAAAAGAATTATGGTTAATATTCATTTAAAAGCTATACTAGAATTTGAAAAAATTATGCATGAGTCAGCTAAAGAATTAAGACGTTTAGTAGATGCGATAAATAAAAACATCAGGGCTTTAAATAACTTGGGATTTGAAAGAAATAAACTTTCAGACATTTTGATAATAACTATCATTTTAGATAAACTGGATAAAGACACGAGAAAGCAATTCGAACTGTCTATAAACACGTCAGAAGTACCAAGCTTTGATAATTTAATGACCTTTCTCGAAAAGCGAAGTCAATCGCTCGAAAACATAAACAAAAATATATCTACAAGAATAAAAAACACTAATGAAATGAAATCGAAAGCATTGGTCGTTAATTCAAATTCTTCCGAAAAACATTGTGTTATTTGTGATTCATTTCACCCTCTTTTTAGATGTAAGAAATTCCTTGATATGAAATTTGATGAGCGATTTGCGATCGTTAAAAAATATAAACTTTGCCTTAATTGCTTCTCACCGAAACATCTGGCAGCAAATTGCGGATCGAAATATTTATGTAGGCATTGCAATTCAAGGCACAGCAGCCTTTTACACAGAGAAAACGCGGTTGTTCCCAATGATTCATCACGTCATCAAAAGCGAGAGATAGAGCAATTAGGAGAAAGAAATGTGATGCCGGATATCGTTTCGCAAAATCTTTCGAACTATTTACTTTCAAATAAGAATGTTATTTTATCAACTGCAATAATTGATATTAAAACTGTTAAAGGAAATTTTATTCGAGGAAGAAGTCTTTTAGACTCTTGCAGTCAAATTAATTGTGTATCATTTGACTTTGCAAAAAAATTGGGTTTAAAGAAAGTTAAGGTTGTCGCCCCTGTATCAGGGTTAAATGGAACATGTACAACACTTAATCATAAAATTAAAACTATAATTTCAAATAAAAATAGAGCTTTCACAAAGGAACTAGATTTTTATGTAGTGCCAAAAATAACAGAAATAACGCCATTAATGCCCATTCATATAGAAATTTCTGATATACCTACACATATTTCGTTAGCAGATGATACATTTAATATACCAGGAAAAATAGACTTATTATTGGGTGCCGAATGTTTTTTTGATTTATTAAAAGCAGGTCAAATTCGCTGTTCTTCACAAAACCTATTATTTCAAGAGACAGTGTTCGGTTATGTAGCTAGCGGCGTTGTGAATAATTCCTCACCTGATTCTCAATACTGCGGTCTACTCACTCAAAACGAAAAATTAGAAAAGTCATTGCAAAAATTTTGGGAAATAGAAGATATTAGTGATTCTAATTCTCAGCTTAGTAATGAAGAACAATTTTGCGAAAAGCATTTTGAAGAGACACATTATCGAACATCCGACGGTCAATATGTAGTGAGTATGCCTATGGAGGATGCTACATTTTTAGGAGAATCCAGAAAACTTGCTGAAAAAAGACTCGATCAAGTTTGGCAGCGGTTAGATAGGGATTCGAACTTGCAACTACTCTATTCGACATTTATGGAAGAGTATAAAAATTTAAATCACATGGAATTAGTAGAGGAATCTGAACCCGGAGAAGTCTGTTATTATATACCTCATCATGGGGTATACAGACCAGAGAAAAGCACTACACGCTTGCGCGTTGTTTTTAACGCGTCAACGCTCACAACGTCTGGTTTGTCATTGAATGACATCCTTTTAAAGGGTAAAATTCCGCAACAGGAATTGATTCAGATTATGATTCGCTTTCGAAAACACAGGTATGCGTTCACAGCTGATGTACAAAAAATGTATCGAATGATATTAGTAGATCCCTCACAAAGAAACCTTCTTAGAATTTTGTGGAAGGCCAGTATTGACGCGCCAGTACAAATTTATAAGCTGAATACAGTGACTTACGGGACATCAAACGCTCCTTACTTAGCTACTCGTGCTCTTAAGCAATTAGCAATAGATGAACAAAACAATTTACCTCTAGCATCGTCGGTCGTCTTAAATGATTTTTACGTTGATGATGTTCTTTCTGGAGAATCAACTCTCGAAAGGGCTAAAATCCTTCAATCTCAATTAATTAACCTGTTAAAACTCGGAAACATGAAGTTGCACAAATGGTGTGCAAACCACCCAGAATTGATCGAATCTGAAAATAGGGTTGCCACCGAATACAGTTTCGATGATCAACCAGAGTGTCCTTCTATAAAAACCTTGGGTGTTCTATGGGATCCACAGAGTGACTGTTTTCAATATAAATTAAAAATTTCCGACAAGGACCTTTATAGTAAACGAGATGTTCTCTCTCTTATTTCGAAAATCTTTGACCCACTGGGTCTACTTGGTCCTGTAATAACAAGAGCCAAGATATTTATGCAGAAGCTCTGGCTAGCCAAAATCGATTGGAATGAGCCATTGCCGGATTTCCTGGCAAGAGAATGGAATGACTTTGTATCCACCCTCTTAGAGTTAAAAAACTTAAAGGTTCCCAGACACGTTTTTCGAGAAGATCGCATAATAATGCATGGGTTCGCTGATGCTTCGTTGTCAGCATATGGAGCTGCAATCTATGTTCAATCCTTACCGGTTGAAGGATCTCCTACTGCACAACTTCTGTGTAGTAAATCCAGAGTGTCGCCCATAAAGACTGTGACAGTTCCCCGGCTGGAATTGTGCTCTTGTCTTCTATTAGCTAAGTTGATGCATAAGGTTCTACCATCACTGGACATTCAAATAGAAAATGTTGTTCTCTGGACTGACTCCACGATATCTCTCGCATGGATTAGAAAACCCCCCCATCTGCTAAAAACTTTTGTTAGTAATCGAGTTGCCGCTATTCAAGACCTTGCGGACTTGTACCAATGGCAACACATATCATCGGAAAACAATCCAGCTGATGTTATATCTCGAGGACTGGATGCCAAGGAACTGTTGACCTGTGAATTTTGGTTTTGTGGTCCGAATCTTCTTCGTGAAAAAATTCAGCAGGTAGAAAATCATCCGGTAGATCTTGACAATAACATTGACTATGCTGAAGAACTTAAACCAATTCAGGACTATACCTTCGCAATTAAGACTGAATTTTCCTTGTTTAATTATTTATTTACTTTGACTAATAATTTTCTAGAATTGATTCGTGTCATAAGTTATATTTGTAGGTTTGTAAATAATTGTCGAAATGCTGAAGAAAAAAAACACGGGCCATTATCCTCTGCTGAGTTAAAGAAAGCTGAAGTATTTCTTATAAAACAGGTACAGTATTCTTCATTTGCTGAAGATCTAAAAAATTTGAAGAACCAGAGGAACCTTTCAGGTAATAGTAAATTAAAATTTTTGAATCCATATTTAGATTCCGAAGGAATTATTCGTGTCGGAGGTCGCTTAGACAATTCCAGTCTGACCTATGAAAAGAAACATCCTATTGTACTACCTCATAATCATAAATTAAGTGATATTATTTTTGAATATTATCATGTAAAGTTTTTCCATCTAGGGCCGCAGTCATTATTGCATCATGTTCGGCAAAAATATTGGGTGCTAAATGGAAGATCTTTGGCTCGTAAAACAGTACACAAATGTATAGCCTGTTTTCGAAATAAACCCATGGGGGCAAATCAAATCATGGGAAATTTGCCCTCAGAAAGAGTAAATCCTAGCCCACCATTTGAAAAATGTGCGATTGATTTTTGTGGACCCTTTCTGATTAAGTACAAAAACCAAAGAAAGGGAAATTATAATAAAATTTTTGTAGCATTATTTGTTTGTCTCGCCACTAAGGCAATCCATTTAGATATAGTTACCGATTTAAAAACCGAATCATTTATTGCTACCCTAAAACGGTTTTTCGCTAGAAGAGGTAAAAGCTTAATTATCATGTCAGATAATGGAGCTACCTTTGTAGGTACTAATACGGAGTTGAAAAAATTACATGCCCTGGTATGTAAGCCTGATGAAGAATTGTCTAATTATTTGGCCTCCGAGGCTCTCACTTGGAAATTCATCCCTCCTCGTTCACCCAATTTTGGTGGATTATGGGAGGCTGGGGTGAAATCTTTCAAGTACCATCTTAAAAGAACCTTAGGCAATTCTCGAGTCACACTCGAAGAATTTTGGACATTAACGGCAGAAATCGAAGCAATTTTAAATTCTCGCCCCTTAATACCCTTGTCGCCCGATCCAAATGAAATTGAAGTCTTGACCCCTGGCCATTTTTTGATAGGTCGACCCATCACTTCAATTCCTGACCCTGATTTGACAAAAATTAATGATAACCGACTGTCAAATTGGCAGGCAATCACAAAAATGACACAATTGATATGGAAAAAATGGAAAAAGGATTACCTGAACCATTTACAGCAAAGATCCAAATGGTATGTTGAAAAAAAAAATCTAAAAGAAGGATGTATGGTCATCCTAAAGGATGACAATTTACCCCCAGGCAAATGGGCAATGGGTCGTGTTCTAAAAGTCATACCTGGATCTGATGGAAAAATTAGAGTTTTAGAAATTAAAACAGCAACAAGTGTAGTTACGAGGTCCATCTCAAAAGTTTGTCCTCTTCCATTAGAAACTTGAAACATTAATGCAATTATATTAGTGTCATTTATTGTTTGTATATATGTATATATGTTTTCTAATTTTTTTGAAGGGTTGTTATGCATATTAAGTACTATATTGTTTTAACGGTTAGACATGTATAACGTTTTAAAAGTTAAGTATGTAGGTGTTTTGGAACTTGTATGTAATTGTATTTTAAATAATTTTTATTGTAAGCAATATGTTTAAAAATATTTAGTGTTATATTTGTTTGAATGTTGGCACATATCAACGGGGGCCGGTATGTTACCGCTTCCCTTGATCTTGGCTGTTGCGCGCGCCTCCAAGGCGCATTCTATTGTAATTTGTGTTTTGCCGTTGGCAACATTTAATATTCGCCATTCGTTTGTTTATCGGCGATCTAAGCGGACCTATGGTGCGTTCGCTGGATCTACAATCTTTGAATAATGTAAAAGCAACATGTATATATTATTAGTGTACATAAATCAATTTTGAAGCAATATTTAGTTTTGATTGAACCAGCGACCATTCGTATTCACTCGCAGCATCGACATTAATAACCCCCTACTGAAAATGATTTTCTTTGAAGAAAACACCTTTTCTTATTCTTTTTTTCTCATATGCACAAATTGTGTTTTTTTCCTTTTGTACACAAATGCGCAATAAAATGCATTTTTTTCTGCCAAACATGTGTAATTTATTCTCATATAACCTACTATGTCTGTCTACCATGTATCAATCAGCTAAAAAGTTTCCCAGATACAAAATCTACCTAAAACTGCAATATCCTTTCATTGTTTTGAGCAGTGTAAAACAAAATTACTGTGTGTGTCTGTGTGTCTGTCTGTCTACGATGGCCAACGAAATGTAGCGCACCTAGAAGTAAGAAAATTTAGATTTATGTAGTACAAGGCCTGATCTGATGCACCTGAGACTCAGAATTCTAATATATTGATAATTACCCACGATATTAATTAGAATCTCATTAAACATCGCATCTAAAATGCCATCTTTTTTAATAAAATGACTAAAGAAAAGAACATCTGTTCTCAATTTGCAAGTAGAAATGAACAAATTTGAAATTTATTTATTAATTAGCGAATTTTAAGAAAACTAATTAAGATATTGATTGAAATTTTTAATCATAAGTAGAAACATTTTCGACATCCAATAATGCAATTTTTGTAAAATTCGGCCGGTAATTTTCCTTAATTTTTACAAAAAACTGCAAAAATATGGTGGTGTGTATGCATGTGTATGCACATGTGTGTATGCATGTATGCCCCCACATGTACACATACATGTGTGTATGCATGTATGCCCCCACATGTACACATACATGTGTGTATGCATGTATGCCCCCACATGTGCACATACATGTGTGTATGCATGTATGCCCACACATGTACACATACATGTGTGTATACATGTATGCCCCCACATGTACACATACATGTGTGTATGCATGTATGCCCCCACATGTACACATACATGTGTGTATGCATGTATGCCCCCACATGTGCACATACATGTGTGTATGCATGTATGCCCACACATGTACACATACATGTGTGTATGCATGTATGCCCCCACATGTACACATACATGTGTGTATGCATGTATGTGCATTTTACAACGTTAAAAAAATCCGAGAAAGTTTCAGACATGGATCGGCTTACATTAAACACTGAACTACAAAGATATTCGTTTCTCTGGCGATCCCTCCATATACTTTGCGAAAATGAAAGGAAATAATTGCCAATGTTTACTAATGAACAAATATAACTAATTAAGGTATAGATTTGAATTTGAGGATGGGAAGGGGTGCCATCTGGCGGCTATTTTAGCGTTATGTTCTAACTATCAGAAAAATATAATTCTTTTTTTTTAATGATCCCGTTAATGTAGGGGAAGAGGATTTCCTTGAACAAATTATTCGTTATATTTGCGGGTATGGGTAGGTGGGGGGGGGGGGGTGTTAAGGCCTTGCTCTGATTTGCACAAAACAAATTCCATTTAAGAAATTTAACATTTTTAGCTTCTCCCGTATCGTTTTATAAATGTTATATATAGAGAATACCGGAAATTTCAAATAACGATTTTCGTAAAAATTAAATTTATGTTCCTAATAAAAGTACGCAATCCGTATTTACTTGATGCATACCAACAAACAAAGTAAATGAATTGTTGTTGAGCACTTGATCAAGCGCCCCCTGGCGGGAAACACTACAAGCTTTTTTTCTCTAACAGTGCTTTGTTATCTCGGGTTCTACGGGCCCGATCACGACGGGCTATGGTTAATTCGACTTTTCGATCGCGTTACAGACTTTAGTTTTACCTTCCACCGCCAGGGGCCCATAATTTTCTCGAGTTCTATGGGCCCGATTTCGACGGTAATTGGTTCATCCAACTCCCTTGATACAACAGGTACCCGTGTCGGATGTTCGAATCTAACAAATGGCGTACCCTGGTGTTAGAAAGTGGAACTAAATGATTTTGCTGGCGTGCACGTCACGCCTACTATATGGTACCGGAGGCAGCGGGGACACGTATGGGAGTTTCGTTCGGAAGATGATTTATTTGAACAGAGTGACTCCCCTGTGAAAGATGGAACTAAAAGACTTTGCAGCGCATGCGCTTCATGCCTACTATACGGTGCCGCAGGCAGCGGGAACACGTGTCGGAGGTTCGTTTAGATGAGAATGCGCATCCTGTCGGCGGTAGGTGGAAATAGAGGATTTTCCGTCATGTGCGCAGCACTTTTAAATAAATGATTTCCCGTACGGCTGCAATAGGTACCTTTTTGTATTGAAAGCTACCTAAAATATTTTAGAAGATAGAATATTTTAGTAATTTTCATTAAAGCATTTACATTTAAAAGGGAATACATATATAAATTTATATTTCAAGAAAAAAAAATTATTATAATAAATAAATGATTATAGATATAAGATATATACGTATATATCGTATATGTGATATTATTTATCTCTCTTTCTATATATGTATATCTGATATTATAGGACAAAGCGATTTTATATATATCACTCTATTTTGTATATGTATATACCTTTGTATAATAGGTGTGCGAAGGTACGCAATCATGATTCAGTGGTTAAGATAAAAAAAAAAAACATTGAGTCATGATTCGATTTTGCTAGGGTTACAACCACGCAATCACTTTCAATTTATATTCTCACTACTATTTAAAACTGAAAAGCTTAAACTAATATCCAGTGATAGCAGCATTGAAAAATTCTACAAATTTCGGTACATGTGTTAAAGCATTGTGTACTAAAGAGGAATTCCTATTCGAAACACATTCTTTTTTGTATAGAACTAGTTTTTTTCCTGATTAAAAAAATTTAAAAGGGAATCTATTTCGTGAAAGAAGTATTCTTCGAGAATAAAAGATTATTTTACAATGTGTCTGAAATTTTTTATAATGAAACTTTATAATTATTTTGATTCCGTTATAAAATCTCTAAAACTTAATTTCATTCTTTAAAAAGTATTCTTCGAGGTGTTTTTAGAAGAAAAAATATTTATGAATGATACAACACGAGTCGAAAAAAGTGTGATTGTAATAGATAGTATTTATAAGAAAGTGAGAAAGTATCAGGGCACGGACAGCCCAATAGTTAGCGTATCAATAATAAAATAATAAATTCGAGCTCAAGTTCGCGGGCTCAAAACCGACGCAAACGAATGAAACTAAAAAGTCCTTATGAATAAGACATGTTGGCTTTCTGATTTTAAAAGTAATATAATTTTCCAGCGTACGCGCAATCACATCGATTTCAAGATCTTTAAATTTTTCTAGCTTTGTTATAATATGATGACTATCATAATTTTTCAAGTTATGGAATATAACAGGGATTGTTTTACATTGCTTATAGTTCAAGTTACATTCCACATGTGTAGCTCCTCTGTATACACCTTACAGGTGATTATGGTCACGTGTGCGTTTCTAACCTAATACCTTTTTTACAAATTGAACACGGATCATATACAATTTTTAGTTTCGCAAACGTTTTATCGCATGAGTTATTGGCGAATCCTTAACAAACAATTTGAATTTTATAATTATAGGTTATGTACATGGTTGAAAAATTATAAATTAGTATAGGTGATTGGTTATGAAATAAAATTTGTGATTAGCGAATTAATTTATTATAATTTTAGATAGTCACGTGACATACATTTAAAAAAATCCATATGTTTTATGGTAATGATAAGCTACGGCTGCCGAAGGCAGTCTAGTTCACAGCGGATTCCGGGCTCTGGTTAGCCCATACGAGGTCACGAACAAGAAGGGCCGGTTTACCCGGACACCTCCAAGGTGGTGCTCTTTGGCCTGGGGAAAGACTGGGGCCGAATCCTACCTGCGCCTCTCACCCTAACCCAAATGAGTGAAGTTCAGCGGACGCTGTGACTTGCGGTGGAGCCCAAGTGCAGGACACCACCACCTGACACTTGGGCGGACGCAGAGACGACCCGACGGCCTTGTTGCCAGAACCTCATAAGAGGATCCGGATTGTAGGCCATTGCCGAAACACCCCACGACCCATTACTGTAACCACGCCTTCCGATTATCAAATCCTAGGGAAGGAGGAAGCGACTAGTTCATCGGACGTGGCGAGCAGAAGGTGCTTCTTGCCAACCCGGGGCTTCGAAGAAAGTTAGTCCTGACGCACAGACACGCCTTGGCTAAGGTTGTCCCCCCACTAGAATAGCTTCCCGCGAGACAGAACCCCATAGGCGAAACTAGGACGTGGTCAAGCGACCCCATTCGAGGAGATCATACCCATATTTATATAACTACGACATTCATGCACTACTACATATATATAACTACGACATAAATGCACTACTACATATATACACTACTGCATGCAAAACATAACACAACACATAGAGATAAGGAAATCATACCTACCTGTTTACCTTACCTGTGGGTTCTCGAGTAGGACTCTTAACCCACTAATTATGCACCATGACCCCCAGCGCCGTAAATGCCGCGGGCTGGTTGCTTTGCATTTAAACGTGGTCGGCGACCACGAAAAGCATTTACGCTTCGGCCTGCCCTTCGACGACCCAGATTGCGGTCCAGTGTCCGAACAAGGAGGTCCTGGACTACGAGCCTCACTCCCTTGCGGCAATAACCATCTAGACATAAGTCATGCAGCGTTCGAGTCCGGAAGTCACGAGGAAAGAATGTTTCTCTCTCGGACCACCAGAAGTTGCACTCGCACAGACAGTGTCTGACTGTGCTGACGCGCGTTCCGAAGAAATATACTGAGATGTTTCCGAAGAGGCGTCTCTGAAAGTCGCCGAAGGCGCCATGTCCCGTAAGGGCCTGGTTCACATAGAATTCTCCCTGCAGTCTGCGAGTGCGGACCCGCGGGAAAACCTCATACGTCGCTCGACCGTGCTCAGAATCGGTCCATCTTTCTTGCCAAGATGCTACGGCCCGACCCAGAAGAATTTTCTTGGCCTGGCGGCGCGTTTTCCTGATCTCCACGTCGACAGTTTGTCGTGTCGTGGCTGCCTTGGCCAACGCATCCGCACGTTCATTGTATACGTGACCGACGTGAGCACGAACTCAGCGAAGATGAGGCTCGACTCCAGTTTGCTTCACCAATTCCTTAATCTCAACAATTGCCTTGTGTTTTGGCACCAGGCTATTAAGCGCTTGGAGCACCGATCTCGAGTCTGAGTAGAGATCGAGCTCACTGAGACCTCGCAGGTGGGCGTCTGTTATTGCTTCTTTGATCGCGTGAACCTCCGCCACAAATACTTCTGCACCATTCGTGAGACGTAACTGACTCTCTCGTTCGATTAGGCCCTCGACAACAGCAAGGAACGCACACCCAACGGTCTCGTTCATTTGCTTGGATCCGTCCGTGTAGTAGGAACACGTCGTCTTTGGGGTGAGGTCTTAAGTCCATGGGATCCACCGAAGGTCGTCTCTGTTGAGAGTTGGTTTCCACAGCTCGACAGTTCCGGGGTTTAGCCCAGTGCCGTCAAATGCTTGCGTTCCAACGGACCCCAGACTTGAAGTTCCAGCTCTTAACGTAGGTCGAGAGGCAAAACCCTTGCCAACACGTTTAGAGCATCCGTCGAAACCGTCTTGTAACACTTGGTAACGCACATCAGTAGACCCCGCTGCGCGCTTATTGACCGATTTTTCAACACTACTTTACCGTTGTACCAGACTAGTGCGTAGAGCATCTTGCGGAGGTGCGGCTTGATTCCCCAGCTCACTGCAGTAAGTCGGTTCATCTTGTGAAGTACCTTGAACGCCTTTTCCTGAACCTGGTCCAGGTGGGGCATCCAACTAAGATGGCTGTCAATCGTAACCCTAAGTACTGTATGTTCCATCGATGTGCTACCTTGTGGCCTGCCATACGGATGGGCGTCGATGGCTGGTACTTGAAAGGTGCCCTTGGGAGGAACGATTGAGTGGCAGCACTTGGCGTAACTGAAAGTGAGGACGAAATCCATCGCCCAGCTGTGGATCTTCGAGAGAACCGGTCTGAGCACAGTCGCGAACCTCATGACCGCCTTTTGACGTGGTACCACAAAGACGTCATCAGCGAAGGTCTGGACAGCCCACTTCTCGTCAATTGGAACTGGCAAGCGATCCAAATCGTCCAAAAGGACGTTTGTTACAACCCGCCAGAGAGTCGGGCCGAGACACGACCCCTGAGGAAGGCCTACGTTGTAGTAGTGCTCCCGTCGTGGAAGATAATCGAACGATACCAGGGTTAGTTGTCGATCATCCCCAGGAGATACGGCTCAACGCCGTAGTCCTTCAAGCATTGGAGGACAGCGGCTCGCCGTACGCTGTTGAAAGCGCTCTTGATGTCTAACGTAAGCAGACATGTGTGAGCTTCACGTCTCTTTGATTCGGCTATGTAGTGCAACACCTTTCGTTGCGCCTCTACGGTACTGACATTCTTGCGAAAGCCGTACTGATGCGGGTGGATCTTACCGTTGGTCTCTAGATAGAGCGCCAATCTTGCTGCGCACAACTTGTCTAGAATCTTCCCGAGGGTCGGGAGTAAACAAATCGGACGGTAGGAATCTGGGTCGCTCGGTTCCTTGCCGGATTTGACAAAGTAAACAGCAACCACCCGCTTCCAAGTCCGCGGAAAACAAGACTTCCTCAAACAGTGGTTATACAAGGCCAGTAACCATTGAGAATGGAACTGGAGGACCTTACGGGCGATCTCTAAACTGATACCATCGTGGCCGGGTGCCTTGTTAGGCGGCAGCGATTCGACTGCAAGCTCCAGCTCTTCCAACGTGAACCAGTCCGGTTCGCCGGTCCTAATGATTTCGACCCGCGAGGTTTCGGCGGCCTGTAGGAAATGGTGTCTAGCAAGTGCATCCTGAGATTTCTCCCAGGTGGAGACTTCCTCACCGGAGGGAAGGACCAGCAAAACGGGCGCCTCCTGTCTCGACTTGCCCTTTACCACATCAACTACTTGGCCTGGCCTATTCGTGACAGGTCCTTCAGAATTAAATTTCCTGGACCAGGCACGTTTTGTGCGCGGGATCGACTTCTTGTATTCTGCTCGCTTACGCTTAAAGAGGGCACCAAGTGTCGTTCTCCGAGTCGACTCCAGATTATTCTGGTAGAGCCGCTTCAGCGTGCGCAAACGAGATCTGATGCTGGTCAACGCAGTTGTCCACCAACATGCACCCTTGCGACGAACAAGCTTTCGGCGTTTGTGCTTCTGACACAGCTTCACCAAAGTTGACATCAAGTGTTCAACACCCTCCTCCGGGGTGGCGAAATCGTACCATCTCAGATCCGCTGTCTGCAGATCACGGAGGAACTCATCCAAGACTAAGTCCCTTGGGAACCAACGTCTGTTGGTTCCTCTAGGTTGACCTCAGCCTGCCTTCATAGGTCCATAGCATGAGACGGTGGTCACTGAGTCTTTAGATGTCGGAGATCCTCCAATCCGCAATGCGACTGGCGCAGAAATGGACGAGAAGGACGTCGATCCAGCCTTTCCCTTGAAGGCCAAGGAATGTGGGAGGACCGTCCGGGTCGTTAACGATTTCAAGGTTTGCGTTCGAGGCGAAGGCAATCAGAGATCGCCCTCTGGGATCCGTGGGTCGCTGCCCCAAATCGTGGTCTTTGTATTGAATTCTCCAACCAGAACGACGTTGTCATTCGGGTATTGCATCAACAGAGTATCCAACGGTTCGAGAACGAGGTTGATATCTTCAGAAGGGACACAGTAACACGTTATTACCAGTCCCAACTGCTCGGCCACTTGCAGGGGATGGCCACCACATCCGGGTGTCTCAAGACCGTGCAGAAGGACACTCGCTTGCTCACCCAGAAGGCCGCCCGAAAAAGGTTACCCGCCGAGTGAACTTGCGCGTAGTCCCTAGGCGTACCGGTGACGGAGCCCTCGCCAACGTATGGTTCATTGTGTGAAACGATGTCTGTCTCTTGCGACAGAGTATCCTGAGCCAGTTGGTTTGCGGCCGCCATAGCAAGGTGGCAATTAAGATGTGCGAAAGTCGGGTTTATCCCCGTGATGACGCTGTTCTTAATTGTTCGACCTCCAACTTGTGGATTTGACAGTCATTAGAACCTGCGGCATGACTGGTCGACAATTGCTTGCCGTTTGGTCTCCGTTCGTTCCTGGTTCTGCAGTTCGGGCAGCAGAGCGCGTCCGCACTGCATTCTGAGGTTGTGTGATCCGAGACGCCGTACCTCCCACACAGGGACACATTTCGGCACACCTTGTGTGTGTGGCCGTACTTCCAGCGACAATAGCAAATCAGAGGCCTCTGATTTGGCCGGAAGTCCACCTGTCACCAACACACACTCAATTTGCGAACCCGCTCCACACGCTCATATGAACTCTCATCAATCGCTATTACGTGATTACGACAGCGTTTCCCTGTGAACGAAGTTCTGAGTTCAAGGGAAGCCCCTTGAAGAATCTCATTCTGCTCCAGGATCACGTCGGCATTGGATAGATCCGAGTCCACACCGAAGACAATGATAAACGGGGTGCGTCGACGCGGTCTCGAAATCGATTGATCGCTCACTAGTTCCGTCTTCCCTATTTCGGCCTCCAGCCTCTCGAGATCTGCGGTGCTGTCTGTTATAATGACAATGCCTAAACCTGAGATATCCCGCACACCTCTGATTCTGATTTTGGCCTTGATAGGGTCGATTTCGCTAGTTACTTTTGTCCGAATGAAATTGGAGGAAACGTCAGAGTGTGTGGCCGGTGTTTTCGGCCACACTATGAGGACTAGTTCCTCTTTAGGTTTGGCTTTGGCTTTTGGCTTCTGCTTCCCCTTCTGGGCGGATTCCTTTGGATGGGGATTCGCACCTTTTGGGCGTCTCGCCCGATCCATCTCCCGCTGTTTCTTCCTTGCATTCATGGACACAACTTTGGACCAAGAGCCGTCCTCATCAGCCATTAATCCACCTAGCTGGGTTTCTGGAAGATCGTCTACGGAAGACGCGTCCGAATCCTGAGATTGGACTTTGCTCTTCCTCGAATCTTTCTTACTTCCCTCACGATCGTCCTTAGAGCTCTAAGAGTTTTTCTTTTTCCTCTTTTTACGCAACTTGCCAGCGCTCTTGGTCACTTTCCGTTTAATCCCCAGCTGAGGATCGTCGGGTTACCCGTCTTTGCGAGGCTTCACCTTGTTTCGAGAGGATTGATCAGAACCATTACGTCGCTCACTAGCACTCTGGGTTGCTTTCTGTTTACTCCCCTGCTGAGGAACTTCGGGCGACCCGTCTCCGTGAAGTTTCACTTTGTGTGTGCTTCAGACATGGGATGTGCCTGTCTTAGACCTCTCCGTCTGCACCAGAAACTTACGTTTTTGTTTTTCCGTATTTTGATTCGGGTTCGATTTACCGCCCGCTACGTCCGAATCTCCAAAAGGATTACGCTTAGTCTCTGGAATTAGGCCATCCTTGTGACCCTTCTTTCCTGAAATGTACTCGTGGGGCTTTGCTTCAGTCTGATTACCGTTATACTCGGCTGCCGTCGACTCCTCCCGCGCACAATGTTATGTGTTATGGTAAAAGAAAGAACATATATCTTAAAGTCTGTATGAAAATAACTAAAAGTATGGATGCGTTTCTGTGGGTGGAAGTCTTTATATTATTAAAGATTTAACTTAAAATGCAATAATTTGTGTTTTCCTTTTTGCCTACCCCTACATAAAGAAAAATAACTTTAAAAAATATATTACTACTAACTTACTATATATCTACTTACCTCGAGTGCACCCTACAACTAGGTCGTAAACTTGCTTTGGAAGAAATTAATTGAAATGTGTTCTTATCAGTGAATCTTATCTATAGTGTTATCGCGATCAGTGATGTCGTCAAATCACGTGATCTTACTAATCTACCACGTGGTGGAAAATCCCTGACGTTAGAGACCATGTGACATACAGTCACTATGTATTATAAAAACAAATAATTTAAATTGTATTTTATTTTAAAAATCAATTAGACGAAACATGCTCATTTCAGTTATACCTATACATTATGTCTACTACCATACCCCTTATAAATGACGTCACAGTATCCCATGGTCTTGCGATTTAAGCAAACACGTTACCGTTCACTCCTTTTAAGACAAGTGCCACAGAAGTTCAAATTTGGGTCAAGTCCAGTACATCATGGTTGAAATTTTAGGTAAGAAACGTTTATATATATAAGTTTTAATATGGTAAAAATGTATTTTAAACATTTAAAACATTTTTTTAAATAATAGACAAACTAAATAGTAGAATACATATTTTATAAAAACAAAGTCAAAAGGTTTGTCAGGCAAGTTATTTATTTATCCTATTCATTAATCAAAAGAAATTTTTAAGCCAGAATACTAAAAACCCAATTTAGTATAATTTTACTATACTTTACTATACAAGTTACAAAAAACATAAACGTGGAAATTAGTAAGCATTTTATTTAATTTTAAAACTATGGTGAATTCTACAGATATTCGATAAAATACCGTTTAACTATCAAAGTAATTGTATACCTAGTAATTGTAAGTACTTTCCAAGCCTTATTATAGATAATGACCGAATTTTTTGTGAAGGGATTTTTATTCAAACAGGGGACTCCTGCGATTTTTTGTCAAGGGGTCTTTTTATTCAAATAGGGCACGTATCCCATTATTTTGTGAAGGGCCCCTATAGTGTAATGTCGGTCCTCACTTCGAATGGGGAAAAAGGGGGGAGGTTAATTAACTGATTTTATGAAAGGTTTCCGTAACGTGAATTCATTGGATTATTTTGAAGGACCCTAGGCCATTTATTCAAAAGGAGATCTCTCCAATTTTTGTGAAGGGATTAATATCTATAACTTTTTCCAGTTTTTTTCGAAGCGTCCCTGTAACTTTTAACTATTTTAATTAACTAATGCACTATATGGTAAAATTATATTTTATTTACATATCATTTCGATAATTGTGGAAGATGATTCATAAACTATACCGATACGCATCATTTTTCGTTCTTGTTTACTTTCTTACTTACTATTTTATGTTAACATTTGAATTCTTCGTACCCTTTTTTTTTACCTTTCATATCCATTTTCACTTCTCCAAACGTAAATTTAAACATTCGAAAGTAAAATCTAACTTGCACTAGATAGTAAAGTTATATTATTTACTTATTTCACATAAAATTCCGATTGCATTTGGAAAGTGTTTCATACACTATACTATGACGCATTTTTCGTTCTTATTTATTTATTGTTACTTACTATTATGCATTAACGTTAAAATTCTTCGTATACTTTTTGTGGGCACTCTGTATTTTTCGAAGTGCGTATTGTTAGCCTAAATTATATCGAAGGGCTATTGGGGGAAAAAAGGGGGGGGGCTATTAAATTTAGTGCAGTATAATTCTTATGGGGACCCTGTATTTTTAGCATAATGTGTATCGAATTCATTTAATTAAAACCCACCTCTTACCCCAAAAATTTTTAAGACCGATCAACTTTTAATTAGTATTTTTAATTTATTTCTTAATTACTATTCTTAATTTATTTCTTAATTACTATTTTTAATTAATTTTTAAATACTATTTTTCATTCACTTCCACCATACTTCTACATACTCTAATACTCAAAGTGCATATTCTAGTTGAGAAAAAATAATCTCGCTTAAATTCTTAAGTTCCTTCATTAACATATCTCTTAATGAGTAATTTTAATTAGCATTTTTAATTTATTTTAAATACTATTTTACATTCACTTCTACTACATAACTCTAATATTCATACTGCATACTCTTGTTCAAAAAAAAAAAAAAATTGCTTCGAAAATTTCTAAGTCCCTCAATTAAAATTAAAATTAAATAAATTTCTATTTCGCTAAAATGAATCCGTTGAAACTCGCATCGTATTCTAGTAGATATTTCTCCACGAAAAAAAAAATGCTACGAAATTTTCTAAGTCCCCCAATTAAAATTAATTTAAAAAAATCCGAAATAATCCCATCGTCTTATAGTTGACGCCCCGATCCCCCGCCCCACAGATCCCCGATCCACCACCGCACATATCCCCGATCCCTTATCCCCAGATCCCCTGCCGCACAGCTCCACAGGAGCCCTACTAACCTATGATTAATATGAAATTGTTAGTGATAGAAACTTGAAATTTTACATGTCTCTTACTTCAAAGACATAAATGCATCCACAGAAAAGTTTTTAAAAATTCAGAATTTTTTAACTCTGCAGGAACAAAATACATTCTAAAATTGTGATTTCTGCGATATAGTTGTAATAGAAGCTTGAAATTTGGCACGGCGATTACATTTAAGATGTAAATTCTCTTCAAGAACGGTTACAAAAAATTCGAAATTTCAAATAAAACATGAAATGAGCGAAAAACCTTCAATATATACTCTAAATTATCATTTATTTGGAATTAATTTTAGTTTTTCTCATTCATTTAAGTCTCATGTTCGTCTAATGCAGTATAAGAATGAAGTTTGCTCAAAATGTGACTTAATTAGTAATTTTTGAATTATCTGTGGCAATACAATTTCCTAATGAAAATCGACACACAAATACCACTTCACAATTACTTCAACAATTACGCGATCAAAGCCACATGTTTTGATAGTATATGATAATGCTTTAAAATCAATGGAAGTGCAAATAAATTAATTGTGAGCCACATGTAATGATATGTAAGAGTTCCTGTTCTGATAAACTTGACTTACTAAATTCATGTCCAGACATCCATAATCGTCCTCCTACTTTAATATATAGGGTATCTAACTATAAGTTGAAAGCTGATTATTTACCACCTAGATTTTTAGAATTACCCACTGTGAGTTGGCCCACAGAAATTTCCTCTCTGTCTAAATTCCGTTCGAATCATATAGCACATAGCAGCTACATAAGTAAGTCACTATTGTTCGACCGTCGAGTCAGCAGATACGAAACATTTTCGGGGAGAGGGGGCGGAGACTAAGATAGCAAAACTCGACCATTTCGTTTCGCAATCTATGGACACTTAAAAAATATATATTATATCGGTTGACGACGGGTGGAAGCAGGGCTGTCTCAATATACCAAGATGGTATATATCAAGATGGCCTTGGTGGAAGGAAGGGGAAAAGGACACCTAACCGCTCCCCCGCTCAATCCGCCTTCGATAAAAACTGGCATAGTTTTAAATTTTCATTCTCCAATTTCGCATTCAGTGAGGTTACTGGTATATGCGCATGACTCGAGCAGAATTATTTTTTATCCGGGTTGTTTTAGCTAAGCACATATATACTATACTCTGTTCTCCATTGAACACTTTATGTATAGAATTTATACTCATTTTACAAGGCTAAACAAACAAACAAGCGTAAAAAAGGTATAGCGTAAAATGTAGCTTAATGTATATGTT
Source organism: Maratus michaelseni (assembly GCA_963931845.1). Taxonomy (NCBI): domain Eukaryota; kingdom Metazoa; phylum Arthropoda; class Arachnida; order Araneae; family Salticidae; genus Maratus; species Maratus michaelseni. The sequence goes on along the minus strand of OZ007590.1, from coordinate 52,446,072 downwards.
CGTCGTGTTGGAAAGTGTGTAATAATCTATGTGTGAGGCATGACTTTATGATTTTTTTTTTACTGTCTGTCCGTTCGTGCTCTAACTTTAGGGAAAATATTGACAAATAAAAACCACAAAATTGATATATGTCATTAAGGTAGCTTTCAAATTCCTTGCTCAGCAGTGTGGAACTTTCTGAGACATTTTCTAACTCATATTTAAATTTAAAGGTATAAAATTGGCAAGCCTGATTATTGAAGGGATTTGCAATTGAATAGCGTTTGGCAAATAAATTACCTATCGAGTGATAAGCAATTGTTTTCACGTTTCAAGTATTTCCCCTTTCTCACGCTTCCGTGTAGGGAATTCGGTTTAAACGCCGACTTTGACAGCATTTCAAGAAAGTTCTTCTGTCTTTACCAAAAAAATGGAAAATGTCTTTTGATTACATAGCTTCTGACTAACAACACCTGCCAATTTCATGCGTTTCTGGACAAAAATGATTTCAGAAATATGTCAGTAAGTACATCCCTTTGATTTGAGAAGGGTAGTAAGAAATACTATACAGTATGTTCCTTTTTTAAAAAAATGCTATATCTGGCATTTATAATTTTTACATGGAATACACAAAAGAATTTGGATACATTACGGTCTAGTGGCAAAATTTATTTGAAGTACATTTTGATCATGTTTTTCTCGAACAAATTAAAATAAATTTACTTAATCTTTAGTATTTAATGAAAGTACAGAATATATTTCGAAAAACTGAAGGTGGATAAATGCAATAAGTAAAAATAGTTGGAAAGTGTTTTATAATCTGTGCAATCGACATTATTTTTCGTTATTGTTTTGTTCGTATGTGCTATCAACAGGAATTAGGCACAGATGGAAAATCAGCAATAATATATATAGTAGCCATCTTACTATAACTTATTTTAAAATGGGAAAAAATGATTAAAAAAAATACTTTTTGCATTACAAATTTGAATAGATATATTGTATTCAATACATTGAAACATAATACATATATTATATATAACAAAATTCAATTATGTATTGTTATTAAATGTAACAATACATAATTCAAACAATATTTATATTGTTTCAATTATGTATATATATGTATCTAATTGGTGTGTTATAATCTGAATGACGTCTACGGATTTCTGTAAAAGGGGATACATATACAGGGGTCGGATATCCAACTCCCGACGAGCGTGAAAATGTTCTAGCACTGGATATGTGTCCCCTCTGCTGTGGCATCAAGATGACGTATGGGGGCAGATATACAGGGGTCGGATATCCAATGCTCTACTCAAAAGTAAAACGTCCAAGCATCGGATATGTTACCCCTTGATAAATGTCCCCTTCTGCTATGACGTCAAGATGACGTACGGAGGCATACAGGGGACGGTTATCCAGGTCTCGACGAAAGTAACACGAACTAGTTTTTGATATATGGCCCCTTCTGATATGGGGGCAGATATACTGGGGTCGGATATCCGACTCTCGAAGAAAGTGAACCTGGATATGTATCCCCTTCTGCTGTGACGTATGGGGGCAGATATACTGGAGATAGATATCAGCGTCTCCTCTGAGAGTCATTCAGTTCGTGTGATGATCTGGAGAGAACAAGGCATCAGATTCTACCTGTGTAACATTGTTCAAAGACACATTTATAGATGATGTGGAATCGTGGTTTGGGTTAGAATCTCTCTGATGGTCACAGTAACCTCCATGCGTACCATAGAACTCTGACTGCGTGAAATATCGGGACGAGATCCATACTCCGTTTGCCATACCGTATGCTGGTGCTATTCGTGATGAATTAATCTTAATGTGTGATAATGCCCGACCGTATTGCGCTAGAGTCGTTGATGAATATCTTCGTTTATGGATCAAGGTTTGTAGTTAATGAAGTGGCCAGCTCATTCTTTGTGTCTTAATCCGATAGAGCCGATTGATCCGAATCTTTGGGACGATCTCGGCAGACAGGTGGCTGCAGTAAGTCCTCCTCCGAAATCGTTAAATAAGTTGGAACAAGGATTTCTCCATGTATTGTGTTTGTTTCCCATTCCAGTGTCCGACAACTTAATTGACAGTACTTAAAGTCGATTCCACAAATGCTTTACAAGTAGAGCTAGACGCATGCCTTATTAATATCCGTTTATTTAATTATTTTTTTTTTTACAAAAACTACCATTTATTTATTTATTTATTTTTATCAAACAGTGGACTTTTGAAAAAAAAAGAAATTTTTTATTTGTAAATAATGTTTGATATTAAAATTAAGTAAAAATCGATAAATCACTGTTTAAAGCACAATTCTTCTAAATTTCATGTCTTATTGCTCATTTGTTTTCAAATTAGATACAAAAGGCTGGTTATACCTTAACTTTAGGAGGCTTAACTTTTGTACTTAATGTGAAAAAACTCGTTTTTCATTTAGAATGTCCCGTAAATCTGTCCATACTTAAAAATTCATTTAAAAAAATAATTTGTTGTATCGGAATGCGGTTTGCATCATAAGACTTGTCAAAGTATTGGCGCTTTTGCGGTATAAAATAGTTCAAAAAATATTTGAACTTTCGATACATCAAGATGTTAAATTTCTATGAATTTTTGAAATGTGAATGACCTTATGAGACTCTTTGAACTATTTTTATTTATTTATTTTTTTTTTGCTACGGAATATCCTACTCTTTCACAAGTCTTGTGGTGTAAACTGCACTAGAAGGAAAATCAACTGTGTTCATCGAAGTGTCACAAGAGTTCACCATGTGTAAATAAATGAAAAACAGCTAGAATTGATGAAAACAAATTATTGTAACTTTAAGAACGATATTCAAAGCCAAAAAGTTAGTATAATTTTGCTTACAATTGTTAATCTACTCTTGTATTTATATTTTCATATTAAAAATTTTTAATGAATTTCTTAAATTCGAAAGGACTTATGGGACATTTATTTGGTAAGTAGCATACTTCACGAATTCAAACTTTTCAAGACTTCAAATTACCATCGTACATTATCAAAAATTATTTCGAATTAGACATTGAAACAGCTATTCGTCTGAAAGAGGCAAAAGCTTCGACATTCTAACATTATAATTAGGATATAAGAGATATATAAGTCCATCTACAATAAATGCTCACTTACAAGAAATTTTTTAAAAAAATTTTCAGCTGTTCGTGAAATAAAGTTAACGTATTTGAAAATGGAGTATTCAATTCTCATCCAAATATTTTGAAAATTTCAAAAGCCATGAAATTATTGATTTTGCATGTAAACTGATGTAAATAAGTTTACCCTATAGTAACATCTTCATAAATCCAAGTTTCTCTGAAATCTTTGCGAACAGTTAGTTGTCTCTCGAAATCTTCTTCAAATTCAGCATCGATAAATTCAGGCTCCTCTATATTTTGTCCTCCCATTCTACCTAATATGACTCCTTGCCCTAAAAATACAAAGATAAAAAAATTACAAAAACGGACGCTTCAGAATAAAAATATATTTCAAAAACCGTAACGCCTGAAAGTAATTCATTTTTAACAGAACCTTTTTTAATAGAAAAAAGGTTATTCTATTAGTATATATATACAGAGTATCTTCAAATGAATTGAAAGTTTTGAAAATGTAATGTCAAGTAAACGATAAAAAATATTGAAGTTATTCTTATAGGAGAATAATCTATTAAGTCAGTAATTTATTTATTACGTTTCCTTGTTTTAGTTCAATAGATGGCGTTGCATTATCAGAAACTGTAATGCTTCTCAAAATAACTTTGCAATTTCAAAACTCAACCCTTTTTTGGTGAAGGGCATTTCAACAGCTAAACAGAATGAAGGTTAAAATCTGAGTGAACTTTGATATATTTTTATATGTTAATTTAAGTGTTTTAATAGTTTGAGGCAGCTCAATGCCATCTATCGGTGATATTTGAAAATAAAATAATGAGGTATAGCAAAGAAATTCCCGACTTCATACATTAATCTCCTGCAAGAATAACTTCAACAAAGGACAGCATTTATTTTTTATCGAATTTAAAAAGCGTTACATCCATTCCAGGACACTCTGTAAAATCTTGGTCTTGAATTCAACTGATAAAATAAGAGGAACTACAGTACATGTTAAAACAAATAATTTTTGCTTCGGAAACCAAATTAGCATCTACTTATTCAGTCAGGAAAATACTAATACCATAAATGACAGTGTCGATAATTTAATAGAGCGAAAATTTAATAATTTATGGGTCAATTCTTGGAACCAACGTAGTTGTTCAAAACTGTACCCGAGAATGTTACTGGGCTGCTGAAACCGACAAATGCAGAATTGACCCATATCTCGCACATATCTGGTTCTGGTGCTAGCAATCGTCTGTTGTTTTGTCAGTAGTTTTCGCTGTAGCAATGATGATTTAAGCAATAAGATAAATCATCATATCTGTAGGTGTGTCGTACACGATGTTTAAAGTTTATACCAGAAAAAATATGGTCGATTAAAATTCGGAAAGAATGGATGTCAAGCCTTATGCAGTCAATGAAAGAAACATATTGAGAAACATATTGAATCGTGATAAAAATCCGATTATGGAAATACTCGTATATTTTAACATTTTGAAAGTGTACAATTTGTTTAATTTTGAAATTATTTTTTTAAATATCGCATTTAGTCCGCATGACGGATATTATTATGACAGAATATAATAGCGGGCTGGTTTAGATATTAGAAAAAAACGAAAAAATAGACCGGTAAATTTTTAATTTATAAAAAACATGACTTTTTTTTTTTGCTAAAGGAAATTTATTTGAATTTATTAAAGAAAGGATAAAGTGTTTTGAAAGGAATATTAAACGAAACCCTTTGAGCGATCTTCGATCACACTTACCCACTTGTTTTAAATACTCAGAAGTATGCATCTTTTATCGAGGCCTTTCTGGGATGGAGAAACACGCTTGCAAAAAGATTTGCGCGGTGAGAGTTTTGTCCTACCCCGCGACTGTATTCTTCAGTGCTGTTATTTCCTTGTGTCTATCCAATCCTCATATCGACAAAGGTTTATAAATGGGTATTTGCATCAAGCAGACAAGTCTGGTGTATGTTCTCAATAATAAACAAACAAAATTAAAATTTACAGTGATCATTGTTTATATGATCCTTGTAAGAAACTCTAAGACAGAAAATTGTGAATTATATGTGGAGCATCCACTTATATTATTTGAAAGTTGAACTTTTCCTCTTCATTTGTACCTTAAATTTTTTGCACGCATTGGAGAGATGCATTTCTGTCTTATGTAAAAAGTTGTAAAGTCAGGTAACCGAAAATTCGAAATCTTGTGTGAATGAGTAGCTTATGTTGCTAGTGTTAATGTGCTATTATAATAGAGGTATGACATGTACACATGGCATATGTTCAGATTGAAAAATTTTGATCAAACTACAGCAACTCACATCAGAAAACTTGGAGATACTCGTCCAGACGAGTTTTACATATAAACAAAAATTATCTGGGAGATAATTACAGGCCTTGCCAAATTCAAGATAATGGCAAGTTCGCTAAGTTCAAGATAACTGTATGCTCGCTAAGATTTTGTCCAAAGTACTTTTGATTAATGAAATTTTACTGTCCATATAAATGCAATCTAGCTAGTGTAAATTTAAGTGTTTTCTGAATCTTTAATTTTAGGTGGATATAAGGTGGAAAGAAAATATTATGGAGAAAAATAATGCAAATTGTATAGCGGAGAATGTATATAGAAGATTGCAATGACTGATTAAATATGCTGTGTTAGCTTGAATTACAGCACATGCTCAGAACGGAAATAGATGTCTTAAGTATGGTAATTTACATTACAGAACCTGTTGATACTACCTTCGACGAATAAGATTAGAAAATCTGTGCAAGTAGACAAACACTAGCTTGGCGATAAGGGCAGATAGCCAAGACTGGTTTTCTCCAGAATCCTCTCGATCAAATTTCACTACTCATACGTTGTTACTCTGATATATGAAAGTACTCTAGCCTGAATCAAACTGAATTTCCAATCAAAATAGATTGTTTAACGATAAAAAACCGTCAGACAGTAACAAGTAAATTGTCAAGAAAACAAAAAATTGCTTTTTACTCATTATTTTCAAGTCAGTCAAGCCATTTCTAACTCCATAAGTACAGCACTCCATGAAAGCTTTAGCACAAGCGGGATGTTCCCCATTCAGGTACTTGAGTACGACATTTGTTCTTTCTTGGCAACCTCTCTCGTACTTATCTTTAGACAGCCCTAGGGAACAGCAATACTTATCTGTTCCGGAGTATGTTTTCACTAAAAACAAACAGAATGTATAAAATTATTCACATTCACTGCAAAAAACAATTGTTGATTTTAGAGTATAAAACTGGCACCCCAGCTGCCAGTATTATACCGTAAAATTAACAGTATGCGCGGTAGCGTATTACTACTTGCACGGCAGCGTATTACTGCTTATTTTACTGTTTAATACTGTTAATTTTACGGTATAATACTGGCAGCTGGGGTGCCAGTTTTATACTCTAAAATCAACAATTATTTTTTGCAGTGTATTATAAAATTATGTAACATAGAATCTAACTTGAAAAATAATTTTTTTTTTTCAAAATTATGACAAGTTATTAATATGAAATTAAATGTGAAACTTTTGTTGTATTAGTACTATAATTCATAACTACGCAGTTCTCAGACCGAAAAATTAGATAGTGTCTAGTGACTACGATCTTCTTTTTATATTTTATTTATTAATTGTTAGCGATATTTTTATTCGATTATTTTAAGCATTTGATTGTTCTTTATGCTAAACATAATGTACTCTCCCATACAAATGACAGTTTCGTTGTTTTATTTTAGTTTGCTTGGTTGTTTTTTTTTTTTTTTTTTTTTTGTTCTTTTACCTATTTGAAAATTATTAGTTTCTATAAATTAAGATTCATTTTATCAATTAAGCAAATTATTTATGTTTGATTAAAAACAATAAGAAAATATGTAGGAAAAAGAAAGAAAAGAAACTGTTTTATCATCATTAAAAGAGCGTTACCATTTAAACTAAGTACTTTTATTATATCATAAATTCACTTATCTCTTATTTTCTCTATTTTGTTATAAAAGTCAAGATTAAATATGTATTAAAAACAATGCTTTAAAAAGCCAATAAACTATGCATGAAAGTTTACTTTTGACAATTCTTGACGAAGATGTAAAGAGTATCTATCCCTCCCAAATACTAGAAACATACACTGCAAAAAAAAGTATTGATTCTACAGTATAATACTGGCATCCCAGCTGCCAGTATTACACTGTAAAATCAACACTTTTTTTTTTTGCAGTGTATGGCTATTAGGTCAACTCGATTAACACAATGTATTTATGTATGTTTTGTCGCATTAAATATTTTTAATATTTTTAGAACTTAATTATAAATTGATAAATTTATTCTTCAGCTAGCCGACCACGGTTGATAAATCTCAAAATATTGTTTAGGGCTGCCACCATATATATATATATATATATATATATATATATATATATATATATATATATATATATATATATATATATATATAAGTTACAAAAACAATGATATCGGTTCATTATGCGCCAAACTGCGCACGTCAAAATAGGTCAATTGACTGTGAAACAGCAACAATAAAATATTTTAAAGCAGTAAAAAGTTGAAAACATAAAAAAATTATAAGTAATATTTTTTTATACGCTTTAAGCAATTAACAGTTTAATGTTAATTCATACGTTTAGAAAACAATTTAGAAATCCTAAATAGATAGTTTAAATAAAGTTATTTTTATTTCCTGTTGCTATATGTTAAAAAAGACACAAATAAAAAATTACATTTTTTTAATAAATTCGTTACTTTTTTTACCAAGCATAAATTAAAAAGGTGAATTTTTCCTAATCGGAACCCACACGAAATCAACGCATTGTATTGAAATTGTTTTGGGAACAACATGAATTGCACTCATAAAATTAGGCGTGATTTTTAAGATAAACATTGCATGCTTATAAAAGAATGTTTTATTTTTGCTTTTACACTTATTTTAAATTTGTGTCTCAATGACCATTACTTCACAATTTGCTTTTAAAAGAAAACGGAAGATTACCTATATCCATAGCTGCTTCTCTTTTTCTTCGTTTAATTTCGACGCATGAATGAGCTGCAATAAAATGTATAAATGTTAGAATTTAGTTATTAAAATATAATTTAATTATTATGAAAGAATAATTGAGGGGGTCGGGGCAAGAGAGTGCTAAGCTACATTTTTGAACTTCTGAGATATATCAATTTGAAAATTTTATCAAATACTTAAATCAAGATATATAACATAAAGTTTTTTCGCCAATGTCTATTAGTAACATTTGAGATATTCGGAGTAACAATATGGCATTACTTTAATGATATTATTATTACGTTTTTTGTAAATTAGTTATCTTCATTGGGGGCATAAACGTCGGGGGCAAAAACCAAACCTGGGACATATGCTGCCACCAAGTGACATTAGAAACAAATTATATGTAGGATATTATAATTTACAATATTAAGCAACAGATTACAGTGTTAGATTTATTTCGCCAAAAATGTAGCTTGGCCCTTTCTTGCCCGACCTCCTCAATTGTGAATGATGTGCCGACTTTAAACTGTAAATTCTACTGCATTGATTTGGATCATTTTTATTTACAAATCATAATTTGACATTGCAAAATAAATTTTTCAAAAACCTTTTTTCTAGACATCATTTTTCTCAGAAAATAAGACCTCAATAACTCATAGCATGATTTTCAGGGTACACAGGAAAAAATAAAACCCAATTTGGGTTGAAAGATTCTTAGGTATGTGCCCAAATTGGGTCATGCATGTTTTGGTTACCACTGTGTATCCATTTTGGGCACTGTTAAATACCCATTTTCAAAAAAAAAAAAAAAAAAAAAAAAAAAAAAAAAAATTGATTTGATATCAGGACCCTCATTTGAGTACCCGCAAAATACAATATTATTGAAAGTTACCTCATTTTGATACAATCATATTAAAATATGAAAGTTGAATGAATGAAAATGTACCTTTACTGGCAAAAATGATGTTATTTTTATCTGCAGAAGCGTTTTGGTGATTAGAACCCCATAGTTGTTAAGTAGCTAAATAGAAATATTAAAAAACTTTTCCGGAGGTATAAAAAGAGATTTTGCAGACAACAAGAGATTGACAAAAAGAATTGCATCAAAATTACATTATTTTGATGCAATTGTACCATTTTCGTCTCCGGGGTCTTTTAAATGAATGCCAAGCGTGCTTAAGGATGTTGACCACGGTCAATGAGATCTCAAATTCCCCTTGCTAATATTAAACCTATGGACGTGTGACGCGTTCGTACTTTTAAAATATCTTCTTAGAAAATTACTATTTTTAACTTTTTTTTTTTTTTTTTCTTTTTTTTCTTAAAGGATGTCTTTTTCTTTTATAGCTGTCAAAATATTTCTAAAATATATACTTCATTTTATTAGAAGTGTTAAACTCTTACTCGGTTTCGCTACGATTTTAACACATAAAATTATAAATTAAGTATATATTTTAGAAATATTCAGTTTCGTTAAGATTTTAACACATAAAATTATAAATTAAGTATATATTTTAGAAATATTTTGACAAAAAAGATAGATAGAGAGAGAGAGAGAGATTGAATGCCTAAGTGGGGCAGATCGGTCTGTGTAAAAGAGAGAGCGATATTGTTTAGGAACAGTACACGAAAAAAATGAAGGTTAAAAATATTAATTTTCTAAGGAGATATTTTAAAAATATGAATGCATCACACGCCCATAGGTTTAACATTAGCGAGGGGGATTTCAGATCACACTGCCCAACACCTTTATAAAATTAAGCCATGGGGTTTTCCTGTCAAATTGACCAATTGACCCGGACGTATGATACATAGCAGAGCACCTAACAAGTAAATTTACTATAGTCTGTGGCGGCGAATTTCGATTTTTATAGCTCTTTCGATTCGTCCCATCGAGCTAAGTAATTTGCTACCTCGCATATCGGCTATTGAGTTTTGATAATGACAGTTGGCCGGGTCAAAGTTTAAAATTTCGTTCATTGAAAATCAGTTACCGTCAAAGAAATAAGTATGATTTAAATTTAATTATGTTTCTTACGCGCATTGATGATAGTCAATTTTTTACACACTGTTCATTCCGAAGAAGTGAGTAAAACAATGATATACCGACAATGTGTGGTCACAAAGATTTTTGCTCGTAATTTGGGAAAAAGTATTGACGGGATGAACAAAACTAGACGAGAACATCATAACTTGCGAAAACCTGCCTGTCAAGTAGCATACGAATATTTTATCTGCAATTACAAATTCTTATAATAACAGCAATAATATAACCTTATAGTAGTCATCGGTAATATATGGCACTGTAAAAACAATTAGTAAACTTAAATCGCACTTATTTCTTTGAAGGCATCTGTTTTTCACTGCACGAAATTTTAAACTTTGACCCAGCCCCCTGTCATTATAAAAACTCAATAGCCGATATGCGAGGTATCAAATCACTAAGCTCGTTGAGACGAATCGAATGAGCTATAAAAATCGGAATTCGCCGCCACAGACTATAGTACCTTTACTTGTAAGGTTCATATTCACGAAAGCGGAATTTTGTCACCACAGATCATTATCCTACATAGGTTTTAATAGAATTTCTTTCTTTTTCTTTTTTCTTTTCTTTTTTTTTTTTTTTTTTAATTCAGAATTTAATTTTGACACGGAATAGACATTTACAGAAAATAAGAATACGGTGTTTTTACATTTTAAAAATAAATAAAAATGTAGCAATTAAGTCAAGAATATCTGCAATTACATATTATACTCACACTCAGATGGAGAAAATACTCTCGTTCCTATAACAACTCCCGCATTTCCTAAGACAGAGTTGATTGTTATACCACCTCCAGGGCCACATCCTAGATCATGAGCGGCCAGTTTGTTAAACACCTGAAACGTTAAAGTTTTGAATGTCTAATATTTATCGACAGAGCCAGATCATTAATATTTCGGACCTTAATCATAAATTAGCACATTTTTACAAAGAATATATATATAATTGCATTAATATGCTACGAAATCTATTACCTAACGTACAGATAAAAAAAACTAATACAGAAAAACTAAGAGCCATTGTGCACTTAAGTTACAATATTATTATTGTTAAAATATCTACATAAAAACTGAATTTATTAGATTTAAATGTAAAAATAAACATGAAAAAGTATTGTACAATACTGAAAAACATATGTATATATATATATATATATATATATATATATATATATATATATATATATATATATATATATATATATATATATATAAATCTAATGATAGTCATAAAATGAAAACAGTCATATAAAATTTAACGCATATATAAATACGTTAGTTAGAAATGATTTGTAATCATTATAAAAAACTTGAAATTTCTACGCCCAGAGGAAACATAATTACAGTTTTATTCATAAAACGAAGGTCCACTTAAAACATTAAAATACATTCACAGTATGTAAAATTAAAAAATAAAGAAAATTCGAACGCTGGTTATAGCTTTAGTTCTAACTGATGCAAAAATCGAAAATCATGTACCGTTTTAATTCATGTAGAGGCCTTTATAATTTCACGTGGTTCATTTTGTCATAAGAGAATTACTACATATTAAAAAACGTACAAATTCTCATTTTTTAAATGATAACACCCACTTTTGAAGCTTTATTTAAGTTTCTTGGACCAAAGCAACCAGAAAAAAGTATATGATTTCTGCATTTTATCTTAAAAATTTATAAAGTAACAAGGGATTAAAACGTGAGGATGCTATTTTTAAATCCACGGGGAAAACTTTAATACAGTAAAACCTCCCCAAAGCGAGCACGCTCTTTTCCAGTGAAAAGTGGTTTCTACGAGAGGTGGTCTCTTAATGAAGGTCACGTTCAAATCTAGTTTTTGGCTATCGGAAATAAGGTAAAAAGTAGTGTTATGAAAATTTTTCTTTCACATTAGGAAAAAGTATAAAAAATTATGTATCAAAATAAAACATCAATTTAAATTCATAAGTTAACAACTAACGGGTTTAGAAAATGTACAAATTGATGTTTGCTGTGATTTTCCTTTTACAACTTTTATTTCTAAATCCTTTCGAAGTTCAGTGAATAAATGCACATATTTTTCGTCTTGAACAGATAATGAAGAATCCATTAATATATCTATTTCTTTGTCAGTTTCCTGTGAGAAAAGGGCAGGAAGTTTACTGACCGGCACACCAGGCTCGTCATCAGAATTGGATTCATTGTCTCGCAAGGCACAAATGGGGTTTAAAGAATTAAAGGTTAAAAAAAAAAATTAAAAATCTAAAAAGGATAAGATTAAATGTATACATATCTAGTTCAGAAATTTCATGAATAATGCGCGGTAAAGCTAAAGTCTAACGACCAGGAAAAAATAAGATTTCTTTCCGTTTCTTCAAACAAATTGGTCGCTCATGGAAAGAGTTTAACCGAGACTGGTCTCTGAATGGAGGTAAGATTAGCACTGAGCCTATAAGAATAAATTTCGTTCCATGAAAAATGGTCGCTGAGAGAGGTGGTCGCATAGTGAGGTTTCACTGTATAAGATCAAATGGGGCTATTATGAGACACAATTCTAAACTTTTCATAGTTACTTTCGATCTATTGACTCTAATCCCAAATACAAAATACTGTAATTTGTGTTTTTGTTTCCTTTACCTGTTTTTGAATAAAAATGTGGCATATGTCTTAAAAAATAATAATTATACCCTGTCCTCCTGTCATCTCCACGGAATGGTGCTAAAGTGAGAAAAAATTATTATCAAGTGGTTCTGAGCACTAAGACAATGAGAGGCCTGTAACAAAGTTGCACAGATCTAATGTTTCACATATATTATTCAAAATTTTTTATCTTTCATTTTGCCTAAATTTAGTGTCGTATTTCATGCGTCCACAAGAATATTGATGAAAACTGACTACAATAAACTCTATCCCTACAGGGCCCGATTAACTTCTGGAACTGGGGGAAGCACAGTATCATTTTAAGGGTCCCATTTCATTCGGTAAAAGTTTTCTAAATTCTTCATACATGGAAACTCGTCAATGATAAGTCGCTGCAAGCATTATTCACGCTGACTATCAAGTGACTTAGCCAAATTCATATATTTCATTAAACACTCTTTTTTTATGTTCACTGTATTTACTTTAGATAGAGTATATTTGTAGTACATATAGTTTTAGTATGACCAGTTACCAGGGTGGTTTCTAATCAGCACATTAGGATGACGTGATTAGTTAACGGTATGTTGATCACATTTAGATTTTCCTGTTAGGTAAATTTTCTGAAGTAGTGTGGATGTTCTATTGCATTAGGCAAGCTTGTACCGCCACAAAAATTAAAAATTCAATGCAAAAAAATTATAAATGGAAAAGAGAGACCCCATTTTATAGTCATCTTGGGGCCCCTCTTAAATTTTAGAGGGGAAGCGCGTGCTTCATGTGCCATTTAAGTGATCAGGAGCTGTATCGCTAAGTTATTTAATTTAGGGTAAAAAACTAAAAATAAAATTATCTGCAACACTTAAATTATATTTTTATGAGTTTTCAAAAGTAAATTTGCAATAGTATAACATTCCTTATTGAATAATAAATGTAGTCTTCGACCTTGACTGATTGAGTTAATTTATTGTTCGATATTATTTACACGGCTTAGAACATTATAAATAGTTTTCCTGATTTTTAATGTTGTTTCATGGGAAGACAAGACAGCAACAGTATTTATAATGTCTACTGCAAAGATTTTGTCTTCTTTATACAAGAAATCAGTCCTAAGATAGATCGTTAGAACATCTCTGGTTTGGACTGTTACATCTCCTTCGTCTTCATCTACTTCGCTTATGAGACGAACGTATTTATAGTGAGTAGACATTTTAATTCCATGTTTAACATCAGCTAAAATAAAAAAGTTATTTTTCTCTTGAAATATTGTTTCCTATAGACATATGAACCAATTTCTTCCCTTGCGGCATTTAAAACGAAATTTGTCAATGATTCTTTATTAGTATCATGCAGAGAATGAAATTCTTCACTGCCCATGCTGTCGCATTTGAACAATTTATCAATCAACTTCTTTTTATTCTTTTTTCGATTAGGTTTATGTGTTTTTCAATCCTTCATTTTCAGCTTAATCTACCGGTATCTCATGTGCTATATGGATTATAACTTCTGTGCTTGTGCAATCTTATTTATCTTTAATTTCTCCTGTATAGTTTTCAACACTTGTATCTTCTTTCCCTGTTATAGTATCAGGAGTTGGTTTGTCTTTCTTTTGGGTTTTTTTGTTGTTGTTGCTTGTTTATTTATTTCCTTTTTTGGCACTTTTCGTTTATTGCACATTTTAATAGATTTATCTTCTTTTGCTTTTGCTTTTTCTGCCTCATTTTCTATTCTTAATTTTCTTCCGCCTATCTTCTCTTCACTTGTAATCTAGTTTGGACTAGCCTCTACTTTTTCCCCCTTTTCTTTTTTCAGCATATTTTTATTTATTATTTGTAAAAGAAACATCTCGAAAGAGCTTCGAAAAATTGACGAATCTTTCCTCGCAGGAGTTACTTAGACGATTCAAAATGTGAACTGGTTTGCATCGGCACAGTTTTACAGCAATAAAACTATCTGTCACTCTTGCGACTTTTTTTAGCTAAATAACGTAATGATTCACCATTGGTTTTTCTTGGCTTAACCTAAAATATTTTGTGGATGAACTCTCCTACTTCATTTCGACTGGTAATTACGCACTATTTTCAATGTTCAAAAATACACAGGTCCTTCATGTGACCTTCAATTGTCCTTCAATTGACCTCAAATTGACCTTCAATGTCAATTTTAACTTGAGGTGTAAATCTAAGTTGTAAAATCAACTATCTAGCATTTTATATTATGCAATTAAAAATCTATAACAAACATAGAAGAATATATTATTAGACTTAAAAAAAAACAGAAAAAAATCATAGCTGGCATATGAAAACAAAAAGACCATTAAAGATTATCAGTTTTTTTTTTTTTTTTTTTTTTTTTTTTTTTTTTTTTTTTTTTCTGGTAGATCTTTAAAGCTATATGATAGAACAGTATTACTACAGCTTCAAGCATTGTCTCATACTATCCCCATATAATGCCTCATAATATCCCCATATATTGCCTCATGTTAGCCTCATACACTGTCTCATATTAGCCCCATACATTTTTTCACATTAGTCCCCTGAGTTTGATGATTTGTAATTCAGGCTACGTTTAACATATTTCACATTTCAAAGGCTAAAAAGACTCATCATTTCTTACTGAATACAAGTATATTAGAATAATTCACCTAAATTTTTATTTGAGTCTTGCACGTTAAAAGTTTCGAAGTCCATTACAGAAAGGTTTTCTTTTCAAAAAAGAAAGGTTATGTAATGAACGTTTTTTTCGAATTTTTCTTCTTGAATTTTGAGCATATTCGTAATGGATATAAACTAAATGATGTATTCCTTGAAAACTAATTACTGGACCAATTTTATTAATTAAAAAATGGTACGTTATTATGAGTGTCTCACATTAACACCATTTTTCGGAGTATCTCATATAAGCCCCGATTGGTACTAAACCGTATACAATTATAAAGCACTTTATACAAATTAAAACGGAACTTTTTATCTATCATTACTTAGAACTGAAGTGATAGCCATCATTTAGAATATTTTTTTCCTTTCTGGATCTATACAATACATAAAAGTCCGGAACAACTGTGACTTAAGACTAAAATAGTCATAAATACCATTTATATAAAATGTAAATTGTCCTTGTTAGTGGCCATTGTAGAAGAAAATTTTGGGCCCCGAAATATGTGGGCTCTGGGCAAGTGCCCCGCATGTGTATTGCCGGTAATATTTACGAGGCTTTAATAGGGCTTTTTTACGCATTTCAAGGGGGAAATATTGTGTTATTCTTTCTCAAATACTGCTAATAATGAATTATTACAAATAGTAAAACGATACACTCATATTGTCGACTATGAAATATTCTGTAACTTGCGCTGTAATCTCATTTTCGAAAACTCGTTTCCTACAAAACGAATGTACAGAACTAGAAATATTAAAATCTTAAATGAAGGGCACACGTCCTATTAAAAAAAGAGGAAATATGAATATAGAATGTTGAGAAAAGAGAGCCCCAATTTCACAATAATTAATTAATTAAAGCACATTTGCTCGTAAAAAATTTAAATAAAAGTAAATATTAAGATAGAAATGCATATACTGTAAATTCCATAAAAACAAGGGAAATGTATTCACTATTAAATTGCTTGTCCAATATCTGTACTTTTACTTCTGTTGGAGTATTTCTTATGAAAGGTTATCCTCAAATCCATAATCGCCATTTTCTTATATATTCACAAAATTTCTTTGATCGGAAATTTTTTTTCGTAAAAACGAAAATTGTGCTGGTTACCCAATTATCTTTACGATTTCTGTATTTTTACAGGCGTTTTGTAGAATGTAAAGTTTAATTAAGGTATTTGTTGATATTTATTTACAAATTTGACCAGGAGGTAACTATCTTAAGTTTTTCTCAGCACACATATGGCTTCTAGTTTGATATTTTAATATTTCCCAGAGGTTCTCTATGATTTGGAATCAATATCAAAGGGTAAAATGCATGCAAATTTTATAGTGTTTGCAAATTTAGTCTAGAAATTGACAAATATGCCTCAGGTGACTTAACGTTTTCTTGGCTTAATTTTAAGGATTAGATGTTCTCTTCGGAAAACCAGATAAATAACAAGTTTTTTGAGAAGTGGGAAATACGTTGTTATTTACTTATTTATTTATTTGTGTGAAGTAATGGAGAACTGGCAATCGCTTACCTTAATCCTTATTAACACTTTCCAACATAGTTAAAAAGTGTTTATGAATTCGGTTTGTCTCTCTGTCTGCCGTCTGTCTGTCTGTCTTTCCCTGCTCTAACTCGCATAAATATATATGTATAGTCATGCAATTGATATATGTTGTTGAGGTTTACTGTGGCATGTTCGGTATTGAATATGAAGTGTGTAGCACTTATAGTTTTTTTACAGGGACACTCAAAAGAATTCCGCTACATTACGGTCTATGGGGAAAATTTTTTTGCGGTTTATTTTAATGATGTTATACAATTTCAAACATATTTAAATTGATATATATATCACTGAGGTGCACTACAAGAGGCTTACTATAGTATATGGTGTGTATAGCACTTAAATTTGTTTTACAGGGACACTCAAAAGAATTCCGTTGCATTACGGTCTATGGAGAAAAATCGTTTGCGGTTTATTTTAAGGATGTTTAAATATTTCAAACAAATTGAAATTTATATATGTGACTAAGGTGCATTACAAGAGGCTTACTATAGAATATTTAGACTATAGCATTTATCGTTCATTTACAAGGACACACAAAAGAATATGGTACTGTCTGTTAACAATAATTGCTAGAAGTGCTTTTTCAGTTGCTTAACGCGTTTTTAAATTTAACTCGTTTTTTTCTATTACTTGGTGTATATAAATTCTATAAATCATATACAGGGCAGCACAAAAGTTCTGGAGTACATTTACGTTTATTGAGGGAAATTCCAAAAGGGAAATTTTAAACTGTGCTACGCGTTTGCTATCTGAACTAAAATTAAGCGTTCTATGTTACATATATACAAATCTATATATCATATACAGGGCTGCACAAAAGAATTCAAATATTTTTCCGAATATTGTTAGTAATTCCTGAAATTGGGGTTTTAAATATGTTATGCGTTTTCCAAATTGCTTACTTAGATATTATCTTTCACCTTATTAAACGGTAATGATTTGTAAAATTATTTTGGAAGATTTGGAAAGTGTTACATAATCTATGCTTGACGCATGATTTTTCGTTCTTACATAAATTTACATAGGTTTAATACAAAAATTAAGTTTAAAAAAAAACACAGAGAAACTAGTCTGTAAATGGATCGTAAACTCAGTAAATTTACATCTGTAAAAATACCCAAGACTTTGTAAATTGACATGCATAAATATATTGCAGACGTTGCAATTTTTCAGGAAAATAAAATCCATGAAAGTTGTAATTTCGTTGTTCGAACTATGAGTGAATTATAAAACATTGTATGCCGATGTATTGTACAGGCAGGCGTATTATAATAAAAGCTAGAAAATTTTCGGAAAATATACGAGAAAGTTATTATTTCAAAAACTCGCAATAAATCGAAAACTGCTATACTATAACTGTCAACTGACATGAATTGGATTACATCTATTCTCTTCCTCTGTACAAAACTTCCGGTGCAGGCGCTAATTTTTTTCCACCATTCTATAAAAAAACGTGTGATCGAAATCTTGATTGAATGCTCTTAACCAGGAACTTGTTTAAATTTACCGAGAATCTGTTTCTTTTATGCGTTTTTACAAAATGTTTTAACAGTGAAGTTTTCAATAGAAATATAAATGAGATTGAGATTTGAAATAAATATCTGTTTGTTAATTAACGTAAGTATTAACACAATGTACTTTATTCTTACCTTTGCTTTTGTCAGGATATCTTTCTTCGATAAAGTGTAGACAGCTTCATCTACTCCAAGCAGCCCGACTAACGTACCTTTCGTTCCTCGAATGACAATTTTTCCGTTGTTTCCTGGTTCTTTTTCTCCGAACTCAGGAGTAACCGACACCTATAAAATAAATGAACGACGTAAAAATAAAAGGAATCTAAATATACCTTTATTTTCATAGTAATTATTCTGAGATGGAAGTTGAAATTTTCGATTTTTACATTTCATTCATTATCCGATAGATTTAATTTTAAAAACTTTTTTTAAAGCTAAAATAAAATCATGCAATTAAATGTGCTTTTCAGATATACAAACATATGCTGTACAATTGTCTGAAAAGCAATTCTTAGATATTTTTAATTTGATTTAAAAATTAGCTTCTTCTTATTATCATTTTATTACTAAATTTAATGGTGCTGCCAGCTATGTTCTTACTGATAAAGTGTATTGATAAATTATAAGGATAATTATAAATGAATGATTTGGATTGATTATTTAAAGGATAAAGTGTTTTGAAAGGAATATTAAACGTAACCCTTTGTGCGATCCTCGATCACACTTATCCACTAGTTTTAAAAGTTAAGATTTATACGGTCCCTGAGTCATATAAGTTGTATTTAGAAAAACTGTCTATATGCTCCAACAAGTAAAACAGTAGAAATTTCATTCTTCTACGACCAAAACTTAAAATTATGATAATTTGAATTTTATAAATTTTTGGTGTTTTCTGACATTAAAACAGGATAAATGTATTATGAACTGGAATTAAAAATCTGGTATTAGGACAGTTTTAGAACAGAAGAAATAAAACAATAGAAACCCTTTGGTTATAATTTACGTAAAATTAATGACAATTATTGGGAGGATTAATAAGTTCTCGCTGTTTATTTGTGAAAATTAATGCTTTACTTAAAATAATTAGTAAAAAAAAAATCATTTAAAGTATTGTCCATCGCTAGCCACTGCTTTTTCCCATCTTGCTGGCAGCATTTGAATTCAACATCAGAAAAACGACACGTCTTTTGAAGCTATTCAAGAGTCAACCCATTTTTTGGCATCTTCATAAGAATGGAAGTGCTGTTCAGCCAGGCCGTGTGCCACCGATCGGAACAAGTGATAATCGAAAGGAGCAATGTCTGGTTAATACGGCGGTGGGGTAGAACTTCCCATTTAAGCATTTACAGGTACACTGCAAAAAAAATGTTGATTTTACAGTATAATACTGGCACCCCAGCTGTCAGTATTATACCGTAAAATTAACAGTAATAAACAGTAAAATAAGCAGTAATACAATACCGCGCATGCGCGGCAGTGTTATACTGTAAAATCTTTTTTTTTTTTTTTTTTTTTTTTTTTCAGTGTAGGTGTTTACCGGATTTCCAACATCTGTTGTCTGAAAATTTATAAAATGTTCCAAAAATTTATAAAATTCAAACTATCATAATTTTAAGTTTTGGTCGTTGAAGAATGAAATTTCTACTGTTTTACTTGTTGGAGCATATAGATAATCTTTTTTTTTTTTTTTTTTTTTTTTTTTTTTTTTTTTTTTTTTTCAGTGTAGGTGTTCACCGGATTTCCAACATCTGGCTGAGCATACATAATTTGATGTAATGAAAATAGTTGTAAATGAATAAATACAGATGCTGTACATGAAATAAAAAAACAATTTCTGAAAACAAGTCCTAGTGTGTGTTTTGGAGCAAAAATTAACATAAGACATCGGTCTTATTTTCGGGAGGAACACGATATTAATATATATATGCTGACACATCCTGCCGGATTTCGAAAATATCCTTCCTCCATTACTGTCAGTTAATCTGGGATGAAATATGAACACCATTCATGTTTATGTAAAAAAAAAAAAGAAAGAAAGAAAAGAAAAAGAAAAAAGAAACAAAGTACGTATAAAAGTATCGATAAAAATATTTATAATACAAATAGGAATCTAGAAAAAATGTAGTTGAGAAATACAAAGTAAATGCAACACCCAATATTTGAAACTATGCCGTGATAATAGAGTAAACTTACACCAATATCGAGCTGTAAAATTTACAGTCATTTTCGGTCACATCCGGTTTTTAGGTTAAATTTCGTAAGAAATAATACCTATGACATTCTCACCGAAGTTGGAAATTTAAAAAAATTTTTGCAGATCTACGCCGATCATGACTCCCAGAACGCAAAACCACCCCCAGTTCAAAACTTTATATATATACACTATAATGCCATAAATGATGGGAACTTTCAGTTTTAGACATTTTTTCAAATATTTAAAAATATACATATCAGATTATTTTGAAATTTTAGGATTAAAAAGAACAGGTTTGACTTCATATTTTTCAACGTCGATTTGATAAGGAGGACAATTAGGGGACCAACCAAAAATTAAAGAAAAAAAATAATACTTGGGATCACCCTGTAAGATAAAATGCACGAAATGATCTGTCGCTGCAGAATATACATAGGCAGACATTGTATACTATGTGCATTCATTTGTGTAAGAATAGCATGTATATTAATAGAGATATAGCGATTTTTTTTTAAAAAATAAAAAAATTCTTGCATGTTTTTTGCTTATAACACACAGGGTTTTTAACCAAATTTAACGCCAATTTCAGAAAAATTGACAAAATGTAGTAGCAATAACATAGTGCTATTGGAATATAAATATATTAAATATTTAAGGAAATATGGGCAGTTGTATGAAATAATTTTTATCTGCGCATGCGCGAACGATATCAAGGAACTTTTGCATAATTTAGTAGTCAACTCTCTGGAGCAACTTAATAAAAAAAAATCAGTCAAATATCGCAAAAATTCAGAGAGATATCGGCGTTAGAGTGAGCTGCTTTTTAGTTTCTGACTAAAACTCGATAAATGATAAGGGACTGTCCACAAATTGTTATTTTTAAGTTATCTGAAAGCATTCGGAAAAAGTTTTTTGAAAAAGCTATTTAATTATAGTTTACGGCTATGTTTAGGGAGATTTTGATTCTAAACTACGATGAAAAGAAAAATATAGTCCATACATTGATTACGTTTAGGTAAATTGAGGTGTTTATAATAAAATTTTGTGAAATTTAGCCCAATACGCAAAACACTCTACAGTAAATTCTATCGCATATATACGTATGTACACTCATGTCCAAAATTAAGGTCACAAACATAAAATCTGTGAAAACTGATGGACTATTCACTGTGTTGCCACGAAATTTGGCACAGAGGTATATTCGAATGGGAGAAAGAATATAGCAAAGTAACAATATGGAAAAGATTTGAATTGTGAATTAAAATACAGGGTATATTAAAAAGTGTTAAATCATAAATCAGACATAAAGCCTTTATCGCAGGAAAAGTATGTCTGATATGGAGT
Organism: Maratus michaelseni; assembly: GCA_963931845.1. Classification (NCBI taxonomy): domain Eukaryota; kingdom Metazoa; phylum Arthropoda; class Arachnida; order Araneae; family Salticidae; genus Maratus; species Maratus michaelseni. Next base: position 52,424,020 of record OZ007590.1, on the reverse strand, counting down.
GTGACCACTGTGCACTGCTATACAAACCTCACAACGAGCTCTCATACTGTTTATGAGGGTGTCAATAAATGTTTGTGGCAACAAAGCAATTTCTTCCAAAAGCGCGGCTTTTAACTCCTGGCGGGTCGTGGCAGGGGGATTACGCTGTGCAATAGTGCTTCCTAGACCATCCCAATGTCACCAGGAAGGCCAGCCAAGACCGCCACAGAGCAACGACACCTGAACAGAATAGTTATTTGGCGTTAAGCGCACGACGACATAGGCTGGCAACGACTCCTCAGCTTGCTGGTGACCTTACTGCTGCATCTGGAATAAGAATTTCCAGGCAAACAGTATATAGACGACTAGCAGAGAGGGCACTTTACGTCCGGTATCCAACCGTGTGTGTCCCATTCACTGCATCGAACAGGAGAGCCCAATTGTTGGGGAGCCGAAGACATAGTCTTGGACACAACAAGAGTAGGAGCGTGTTCTTTTCAGTGATGAGTCCGGATTCACCACGGAAAGGAATTCTTGTCGAATCTTCATCTGGAAAGAACGTAGAGCTCACTATCATCCCTCCTACGTAAAATAAATCGACAGATTTGGTGGTAAAGGAATCCTTGTCTGAGACGGCTTAATGTCGGGCTGCCGTACCCCACTGCATGTCTTTGATGCGGGTACTGTCAATGCACATCGCTATTGGGATGAGGTCCTGGAAGCCTATGTGAAGTTGTTCCGGGGTTCTGTAGGCCCAAACTTCCTTTTTATGGACGATAATGCGAGGTCAGACAGTGCTCACATTGTTGATGATTTTCCTTAAGAAGAGGATATCGCCGTATGAATTGGCCCTCGAGATCTCTGGACCTCAATCCTATTGAACATGTTTGGGATGGTCTAGGAAGAGCCATTGCACAGCGTAACCCCACTCCTAAAGACCCTCCAGTAGTTAAAAGCCGCGCTTTTGGAAGAATGGGCTCTGTTGCCACAAACATTTATTGACACCCTCATAAACAGTTTGAGAGCTCGTTGTGCGGCTTGTATAGCAGTGCACAGTGGTCACACTCCATATCAGACATACTTTTCCCGAGATAAATGCTTTATCTCCGATTCATGATTTAACACTTTTTAATATACCCTGTATCTTAATTCACAATTAACATCCTTTCCATATTGTTATGTTGCTATATTCTTTCTCCCATTGTAATATACCTCTGGGCCCAATTTCGTGGCAACACAGTGAATAGTTCATCAGTTTTCATAGATTTTATGTTTGTAACCTTAATTTTGGACAAGAGTGTATTTTGTGTATAACGTATATTTATACATTTATATTATACATTTTATTATACAGATATATTTATATTATACAGATATATTATACATTTTTCATAAGTTATGAGTCAATAACTTCCAATTTGATTTCTATAGTGATATTTCAATAGCTTTTTGAGAAATGCATTTTGCGTATGGAATTTTCACAGAAAAGTGCATTTTCCATAAAATACATTTATTTAACAGAAATACTTACTTAACTATTTTAAACTTTATTTAACATTTACTTAACAGTTATGTGAATTGGAATTTTACTGTAGTTATCGATCAAGGTTTTTTTTTTTTTTTTTTTTTTTTTCTGTTTATATCTAAAAGACAATTTTGGCAGTTTTTGCACGAAAGAAAAAAAAAAAAACGTCGAAACGTTTGGCACTTCCGGTTTCATTCACTATAAAGTAGTTTTTAAATTCTGATAACTTTGGTTTTATTTATAGTACAATAAATGTAAGCGCAGATTTGGAAAGGTAAAAATGCGGACTTTAATAAAATGTAATACAAAGAAAACAAAAATTTTAGACAAAAATCGCATTTTAAATGTAGTCAGATATCTTAATATGTATACTATTTTTCATTGTTTATTGACACTTTAGTTTTTCTTGGAAAACCAGCATGTACATGGCGATTTGTCACAAGACACCTTATTACAGAAAAGAATAGTGAAAATAGAATATAAAAATAATCGCTATTGGTAGTCCTGTCATTAGGATCGTAGGAAATCGGGGGGGGGGGGATATTCTTCGAAAATCCATATCATTGTATTTGTTAGACATTTGTGCTGCTCAAGGGTAAGAGGGGGGAGGGAGGGAGTAGATGCTGAATCCATTTTCAACGCAACTTTAGCGAAGCGCACTTACTTTATGTTATGATGCCAAAATTTGTAAGTGTATTTTCATTTGTTATTAGTTTTTTCTTATTTTTTCAGTATTATTAATGAAATTTATATTTTGTACCCTGATGTAATATTTCAAAACATCTTAAAACTGAATTTAATTGTTAATTAAGTGTAAATAAAAATGAAATAATGCGCAAACATATTTTGAATTTTCAATAAAATTAATTATTAATTAATCTACATATTTGCTTATTAATGAGAAGCTCTCTTATTAATTGATTTTCTTAGTTTCGCAGTTATTTTGAAAAAAACTGAGTTTGAAACTTATTTAGCCACCCCTCCCCCTCTTAATTTTTAAACTGCGATGTTATTGCCCCTCATACTATGAATTTAAAGGGGACTCAGCATAACTTCAGTATCATGTAGGGCCACCCTTCGCCGCAATAACTGCTGCAATTCTTTGAGATAAAACTTTCTACTAGTTTTCGATACGTTTCTGGAGGAATCTTGCTCCATTCATCCTGTAGAGTAGCAAACAGTTCTATGGTGTTTTTGGCCGAGTTGGACTGGCTCTAAATTGGCGCTCTAACTCATCCCAAAGGTGTTCCAAAGTGTTGAGGTCTGGACTTTGAGCTAGCCAGGGAAGGTTTTCCACACCAATTTCTTCAAACCACGTCTTAACAACCCCTGTTGTCTGACATGGATCATTGTCATGCTGAAACAGGTATGGAACAAGACCAAAGTGTTGCCATAATATCGGTAGCGCTGAATTGTCCAGAATTGTTTTGTAGGCTTCGGTATTCATACTCCCAGAAATTAAAACAACGGGATCCCACCTCCGCCAAATTTCACTCTGGGTACAAAACAGTCCTGTAAATATCGTTCGCCAGGCACACGCCGCACACAAACACGTCCATTGGACTGCCAAAACTGCTAGCGTGATTCATCGCTCCATAGGATGTTTTTCCATTTTTCTACTGACCAGTGCCGTCGTTCTTTGAACCACTTTAATCGACGTGTCTTATTCAGATGCGTGATTTTTGGCTTGTGAACTGCAGCTCGGCCATGAAAACCAAGTGCCACGATCTTCCGCCGGACGCACAGTGTGGTATTTAGTCCCAAAACCAGGCCAAAATTATTTTATACCTCTAAAAGCTACACATCTACGTTTTTATTAGCTCACAGGCTATCAAAGCCTGAGAGCTAATGTGCCCGCCGGTTCTGTATGTACGTACGTATGTATGTACGTTCGTATGTATGTATGTATGTACGTATGTATGTACGTAACGCGATAACTCTTGATAGAAATAACCGTTTTGCTTCAAATTTTGTTTATAGGTCCATTGTGATAAGGCGCTTCTTTGATTAGTTTTGGGGGTTCATTGGTTAAGTATAAGGGGGGGGAACGGGGCTAACTCCCCTTAATTTAGATAAATGAGTTTTTCATGCAGAATTATCCGATTTTCTTCAAATTTTGTATATATATTCATTGTAATAAAGCACTTCTCTGGTTAATTATGGGGGTTCATTGGTTAAATATAAAGGGGGGAATGGGGGGATGATCCCAATAATATATAGTCAATTTCCTTATATTTCGAGAGGCAAGAGTATAATATACAATTAGTGTGAAAAGCCTGTGATCTCAACGTCCTCAGTTTTAGTGAGCAGTTTTCTTTTTTATTTGAATTGTAGAGTGAAAACGGTAAAATAAAGTCTTATTTATAAATGAATGCATTTATTCATCAGTTTCATCACTATTACTATCTTTAAAAATATTACATTTGTGATATCACTTTCTGATAACAGATGTAAAACTTCGGACCTAATATGTTTATTGAGAGCTTCTGCAGCCTCTTCAGATAGTTGGCCTATTGGCAGAATAGCTTTATTTATAACGTCTGCTCCATGACGAAGTACCTTGTGCATTGTAAGGGACGTGGGATAAAAACCATATAGCGACACATACAGTTCAGCCGTCTCTTAGCAATATTTTTCAAATTCTTCTGTATTAATTTTGTATTAGTATTGTTTTCTTCAAATATTGTCCTTGTTTTTATGATTAGCTACCCATTTTTGTTTGAACTGATTTTTAATAACGGAGAGCTTTTGCTTCTTCTCAGCTATCCTTGGATCACTTTCAGAATAATTTCTCAATAATTCTTGCTCCATAAATTGATGATTTCCATCAAATGTTGACTCATTTGAGCATTGCATGATGGTATACAACTCATTTCGAGTCATAGATCTCAATTCAGAAGGCCCTGTTACCAAAATAAATAGCAGTAATTTATATAAAAAATTGTAGGAACCAACGAAAAAATTCGTTAAAAATAGGGGGCGGTTTCGGGCGGCTGATTTTTTTATAATTGCTTTGTATACTAAGTGCTGCATATTACACAATTGTTTTCATCGCTTAAATATGCTTAAAAATATAACAAAATCCTTTCTAAATATTGTAAATAATTATTTATGCCACTATTAACTATACCTAAGTTGTCGACCCTATGGACAAAAAATCCAAAGGATATTCATTAGGTAAATGTAGTGTGTATCCTAATCCTATAATATTATAAATCTGATTGTGTGCAAATGTTAGGCTGAAGCCAGCGTCAAAATGGAGAATTTAATTACCTTGTATCTTTGCGTATAGGTTGATTATAACCCGGGTATGAACATAGACTGGTTTTTGTTTATTTTATTCAAATATTTTCTCTAATAATTCAAAATTTCATTATTTTTATAGAGAGTAAATGGACATTTTTACCTTATAAAATTTTAAAATGGTTAAATTTACTTTACCGTTGCTAACATTTTATCGTTGCCAACACTAAATTAAAAATCGGAATAATAATTTTTACTCAACAGTTTAGTTTCAATTGAAATTTTTTCACGTGAAAAATGAAATAAAAAAATTTAATAAAAAAGATTAAATAACATTACTAGAAATAAAATGTACTTTAAGATTTTGATAATACAAGGTTTAAATTTTTTTCAATTCAAAAAAATATTCGAAAGAATAATTTCAGGTCAAAATAATTTTCTTAATTAAAAATTTTATTATTTTCATCGAGAATCAATGACTATTTTTCCTGTAAAATTTAATTGACCATTTTACGTTACTAGGCCTACCGTTGCCAATAAATACAAAACCTGGAATAATAATTTTTCCTCAACAATTATTTTTCAATTGAATGATTTCCACGTAAAAAATGAATATTCAAAAGAATTAAAAAAAAGATGAATTGCCATGATATGTGAAAGCAAATATGTAGTATTTGTTATTATACATGAAGTATGAATATCGGTTAGGTTCAGAAGACATTTTCTGTTAAAGACTTATAATTAGATGGAAAAATGAACAATAATTATTTTATTAAGAAAAGATTTCGCTTGGACCATGGACTTATAATTAGATGGAAAAATGAACAATAATTATTTTATTAAGAAAAGCTTTCGCTTGGACCATGGACTTATAATTAGATGGAAAAATGAACAATAATTATTTTATTAAGAAAAGATTTCGCTTGGACCATGGAACTATGAAAAGAATCGTCCTAGGCTTGGACAAATATCACGTCATAAATGAAACATGTATTTTCAAATATTCGTAATACAAGAAGCATCAATATCAGTATATAATGAAAGTAGATATATAATAGACGTCATATTTAAGATGAGAACCTGAAATTTTTTATCGATACTGATTAATAATAAGCTTGAATATAATTTACATACAAATGTGAGCTTTCTGCTAAAATTTACGTCCTGATTGCCTGGAAAAGAAAATTAATAAGGAGTGTGTCATTAAAAAGGGATTTCTCTGGGGGAAAAGTGACGTCATATTTGAAACAAAACGGGAAATTTCCAATATGTTTTAAAGGGAGTGTGAATCAATTCCGTACATTAATAATACAAGGATCAGTAAGTATAGAAAGTAGACGAGTTTCACGCCATATTTAAAATGAAATTTTAATATTTTTTTATCTATACTGATTATTAAGCATGAGTATCTTTTATATACAGATGAGAGTTTTCTGCTAAAAATCACATCACAGTTTTAAGAAAAGGAAAATGAACACGGATCTATTATCTTAAAATTTGACCATGTGTTTGTATTTCACAACTACTCCTAGACTATCGAACGCAATACGATTTAATTAACATCGGTAATCATTGATCCGAGGATGTCACAAAAACTGTCAGAATTGAACAGGTAGAATTGAATTTAAAGAAAAAGCATGTGCTATTTCCAATTAATTATTTTTTAAGGTTGGCTGTTAAAACGTTTCACAATGGCGTTAAAAGTAAAATTGTTTATCAGGTAAAATTGACATTTGTTTTTACCCAATTCGTCTATTCCCACGATTTTATTTGGCCCTCCTCTTTGCATTGGTTGCAATTTCATTTTCGTGATTATTTGGCACAAAATTTCACTTTCTTAAGACTGAGTTATGCCAAAATCCTATAACAAAAATACCGTAATGTCTCCTATGAAATGTGATAAAGAGTTAGTTAATTATTTACGTTTTTAACTATCGGGAGTGAAATATTTTGCTTAATTAATGTATTTCTTCTTTTTTTATGTTGCGTGAACGAAGTCACGGGTAACAGCTAGTAAAGTATATACCCGGTTCAGAATAATCCATCACAACAACAACCACTAAATTGTTTAGACACAAAACTACAAGAGATTTTAAAACACTAAAATCTGAGCGCATCGTAAAGTCACAAGACCACTGGAAGCGAACGGCAACTTCGGACTGATGGCGTGGCGCGCTGTGTTGTGCTAGCGCATTGCACGTTTCGCCTTTGGATGCAGTAACTATTAAACTTTTTGAGGAAAACTATACAGGGTAGGAAACCGATTTTAAAAAAAATCATTTTTGGCCATGTTTTGGGACTAAATACCACACTGTGGGACGGTACGATCACTTGCATCATTAGTCGTAGACGAGCAAAATTCCCCTCAAATCGCCTCTAAAGGAAGCCTTTCGGTTTGATTGATTTCACAACACGTTTTAGGCATAGACGGTTCCGATCTATTACGTAATTTCCCAAAAAGCTATTGAAATATAGCTGTAAAAATCAAATTACAAGTTATTGACTCATACCTTATGAAAAATGTATAATATATCTCAGATTTTAGTTTATCATCTTCACTACTGGCATACAAATTACGTATATACAGAAAATACATATATATGCGATAGAATTTACTGTAGAGTGTTTTGCGTATTGGGCTAAATTTCACAAAATTTTATTATAAACACCTCAATTTACCTAAATGTAATCAATGTATGGACTATATTTTCCTTTTCATCGTAGTTTAGAGTCAAAATCTTCCTAAACATAACCGTAAACTATAATTAAATAGCTTTTCAAAAAACTTTTTCCGAACGCTTTCCGATAACTTAAAAATAACAATTTGTCTTCCTTATCATTCATCGAGTTTTAGTCAGAAACTAAAAAACAGCTCACTCTAACGCCGATATCTCTCTGAATTTTTGCGATATTTGACTGATTTTTTTATTAAGTTGCTCCAGAGAGTTAGCTACTAAATTATGCAAAAAGTTCCTTGATATCGTTCGCGCATGCGCAGATAAAAATTATTCCATACAACTGCCCATATTTCCTTAAATATTTAATATATTTATATTCCAATAGCACAATGTTATTGCTACTACATTTTGTCAATTTTTCTGAAATTGGCGTTAAATTTGGTTAAAAACCCTGTGTGTTATAAGCAAAAAACATGCAAGAACTTTTTTATTTTTTTAAAAAAATCGCTATATCTCTATTAATATACATGCTATTCTTACACAAATGAATGCACATATTATACAATGTCTGCCTATGTATATTCTGCAGCGACAGATCATTTCGTGCATTTTATTTTACAGGGTGATCCCAAGTATTATTTTTTTCTTTAATTTTTGGTTGGTCCCCTAATTGTCCTCCTTATCAAATCGACGTTGAAAAATATGAAGTCAAACCTGTTCTTTTTAATCCTAAAATTTCAAAATAATCTGATATGTATATTTTTAAATATTTGAAAAAATGTCTAAAACTGAAAGTTTCCATCATTTATGGCATTATAGTGTACATCTATCTATCTATCTATCTATCTATCTATCTATCTATGTCACTTTTGTTATGACGACGATAACTGGAAAAATTCTGCATAAATCTCTTCCAAACTGATACATAAAATCAAGGGACATAAAATCTCGGTCAAGTTCGTTAATGGACAAAATCGAACCAAGGGGGGGAAATGGGGGGGGGGCTTTTTGTGAAAACAGAAACCACCCCATAATTTCTTAATTATTATACGTATCGAATCCGTTTAAAGTTATTATTACTTCAAGGAAAAGTGCCGAAAATTTATGTATGTCAGATTTTTGATATAATTAAAAATGGCCCCAAGGGAGGGGGGGAAGGGGGGTTTTAGATGAAAAAAAATCATAGCTTCGTCAATTCACAAGATATCAAATAATCAGATAATAATAATATATATCAGATAATAATAATAAGATATCCGCGTAAATTTATTATTAATCCTCTTAATATTACCTAAAACTTTTATATTGACAAGTTTTTTATAACACCAACCGTTATAACAAAAAAAAAAATAATAATTAAAAAAAAAAAAAAAAATCCCTGCTGGCTCCGCATGCAAACAAGTTATTTTTCGAAGTAGGCGGTTCCAACTCCCGCATCTTTTCGAAACTGATACATAAAATCTTGGTCAAGTTCGTTAATGGGCAAAATCGAACCAAGGGGGGGGGGGGAGGCTTTTTGTGAAAACAGAAAAAACCCATAATTTCTTAATTATGATACGTATCGAATCCGTTTGAAGTTATTATTACTTTTAGGAGAAGGGCCGAAAATTTATGTATGACAGATTTTTGATATAATTAAAAATTGCCTTAAGGGGGGGGGGGGGGGGGAGATGGGTTTTAGAAGAAAAAAATTCATAACTTCGTCAATTCCCAAGATTTCAAATCCGCTTAAATTTATTATAAATCCTCTTAATATTATCTAAAACTTTTATATTGACAAGTTTTTTATAGGACCAACCGTTATAGCAAAAAAAAAAAAATAAATAAATAAAAAACAAAAAAATTTCTGCCGGCTCCACCTGCAAACAAGTTATTTTTCGAAGTAGGCGGTTCCAACTCCCGCATCTTTTCGAAACTGATACATAAAATCAGGAGGCATAAAATCTTGGTCAAGTTCGTTAATGGGCAAAATCGAAATAAGGGTGAGGGGGGGGGGCTGTTTGTGAAAACAGAAAAAACCCATAATTTCTTAATTATGATACGTATCGAATCCGTTTGAAGTTATTATTACTTTTAGGAGAAGGGCCGAAAATTTATGTATGACAGATTTTCGATATAATTAAAAATTGCCTTAAGGGGGGGAAAGGGGGTTTTAGAAGAAAAAAATTCATAACTTCGTCAATTCCCAAGATTTCAAATCCTCTTAAATTTATTGTAAATCCTCTTAATATTATCTAAAACTTTTATATTGACAAGTTTTTTATAGGACCAACCGTTATAGCAAAAAAAAAAAATTAAAAACAAAAAAATTTCTGCCGGCTCCACCTGCAAACAAGTTATTTTTCGAAGTAGGCGGTTCCAACTCGCGCATCTTTTCGAAACGGATACATAAAATCAGGAGGCATAAAATCTTGGTCAAGTTCGTTAATGGGCAAAATCGAACCAAGGGTGGGGGGGGGGGCTGTTTGTGAAAACAGAAAAAACCCATAATTTCTTAATTATGATACGTATCGAATCCGTTTGTAGTTATTATTACTTTTAGGAGAAGGGCCGAAAATTTATGTATGACAGATTTTTGATATAATTAAAAATTGCCTTAAGGGGGGGGGGGGAAGATGGGTTTTAGAAGAAAAAAATTCATAACTTCGTCAATTCCCAAGATTTCAAATCCGCTTAAATTTATTATAAATCCTCTTAATATTATCTAAAACTTTTATATTGACAAGTTTTTTATAGGACCAACCGTTATAGAAAAAAAATTAAAAATTAAAAAAAAAAAAATCTCTGCCGGTTCCACCTGCAAACAAGTTATTTTTCGAAGTAGGCGGTTCCAACTCGCGCATCTTTTCGAAACTGATACATAAAATCAGGAGGCATAAAATCTTGGACAAGTTCGTTAATGGGTAAAATCGAACCAAGGGTGGGGGAGGGGGGGGGCTGTTTGTGAAAACAGAAAAAACCCATAATTTCTTAATTATGATACGTATCGAATCCGTTTGAAGTTATTATTACTTTTAGGAGAAGGGCCGAAAATTTATGTATGACAGATTTTTGATATAATTAAAAATTGCCTTAAGGCGGGAAGATGGGTTTTAGAAGAAAAAAATTCATAACTTCGTCAATTCCCAAGATTTCAAATCCGCTTAAATTTATTATAAATCCTCTTGATATTATCTAAAACTTTTACATTGACAAGTTTTTTATAGGACCAACCGTTATAGCAAAAAAAAAAAAAAAAAATTAAAAAAAAAAAATTTCTGCCGGCTCCACCTGCAAACAAGTTATTTTTCGAAGTAGGCGGTTCCAACTCCCGCATCTTTTCGAAACTGATACATTAAAATCAAGGGGCATAAAATCTCAGTTAAGTTCGTTAATGGGCCAAATCGAACCAAGGTGGGGGGGCTTTTTGTGAAAACAGAAAGAACCCCATAATTTCTTAATTATGATACGTATCGAATCCGTTTGAAGTTATTATTACTTCTAGGAGAAGGGCCGAAAATTTATGTATGACAGATTTTTGATATAATTAAAAATTGCTTAAGGGGGGGGGGGGGGGGATTAGAAGAAAAAAATTCATAACTTCGTCAATTCCCAAGATTTCTACTGACAAGTTTTTTATAGGACCAACTCTTATAGCAAAAAAAAAATTCCTGCTGGCTCCGCTTGCACACAAGTTAGATTTCGAAGTAGGCGGTTCCAACTGCCGCATCATCGCAAAAAGGTAATTTCTTCCGCAATTCCCTGCAAACAGGCGCCCCACGGTCTGCGTCTTCGAAATCTACCTGTGCCTGTAGGCCGAGCCGTCAGGGATTTTTATACATATGTTTAAAATTTTTAAATGATTTGATGTTTTGAGATTTAAAAGTATATATATACCTCCACGTTAGGATTGCACTCTCTTTCTACGTCAATCTTCAACGAATCTGCAATCAGCTCATCTTTATAATGAGCGAACACCACAACTCTGAAACTTGGAACCATATCATGGGAAATCTGGAATTCCACTCTCTGATTTTTGTAGGCACCAGATGGCAGTTTATTCATTGAAAGAATTTTTCCTCTCGATGTTACCTAGAAGAATTAAATATTATGATAAAATATCGTATTCACAAATTAAGGAAGTTTTTCAAAGAGTTTTTGCTATAAGTCGATGCGTTATCACATATATTATTACTATTAACTACAAACTGAAAAAAAAAAAAAAAAAAAAAAGTGTTGATTTTACAGTATAACTAGTGTAAATGCCCGTCCTAGGACGGTGGGTAGAAATTGAGGTTTTCAGTTAAAATTTTAAATAATTGATAAAAATATTCATATACTGTTTATCGACAATAAGGAAAACTGACCTGAACCGTTAAGTTCAGGGTTAATGGTAAATATTACTGTTAATGGTAGTTATGTTAATGGTAAATTTTACGAAACGTAATCTTTTTCTTTATCTTTGTTTTTCAACTCAAAATTTCCAAATATTTTTCTGAATAAATAAAAGCTTAATCGTAATAACGATCTCAATAATTAATTAAGGTCTCAATAATTAATTATGGTAAGTAAATTATAGGTATTAATTTTCGCTCTCAATAATACGAAAATGATCTTTTAGTTTCTTCATAATCTAAAAGAATGCATTAATTTTTACACAAAGTCAAATATTTCCCTTTCAAAATTAATAATAAAAATAATTTAAATCATTAAAAAAAGTTGATCTTGTAACAAATCAATACATCCTGAATTTTCTTATTTTAAAAATATGCTTATGTACATTTTATATTATTTTACAACTTTATTATTATGTAAATTATAATTAAAGTTGTATTATTAATTTATTTTTTCCAACAGAAAGGTATAATTTGTATTTATTGTCAATAGATGACGCCAGAACAGTAGTTAGGAACGAAATCTAAAATACTGGTAGATCATCGTAAAGCCTCGGAAGGTATCATCGCTATTTCTAAAAAAGTGTTTACAGGAATAAAATGCTTACAGAAATAAATTAAAAAAATTCTTTAAAATTTTAAAGACTATAATATGCTTTTACAAATATTTTAAGAGCATAATTGGATATTTTAATGAAACGTTCAAAGAGTCATTCTTTTTTTTCCCTAGATATAGGATTTATGATTCTGAATGACAACAGTATTTGTTTGTTTACATCAGGTAATCCGATGTTTAATCTGTTATTTTTAATTTAAAACTTAAAACATTATAACTGGATATAATATACATGTTTTATATGAAAATATGCTGAACGGACATGATTTTAAGTAGAAGAAATTATCACTTAGCTTCATATGTTAGCATATGTTTTTCATTAAGTCTAACATGGCGTTTAACTACTGTCGATTCGCAGATCAGAGTGGTCCTGCCTGGAATGGTTATAGTTTCTTGCCTTCGGATTCTATTATAAGTAGAAGATACTAGCACCCCAGCTGCTAGTATTATACCGTAAAATTAACAGTAATAAACAGTAATACGTTGCCTTGCATGCCCGGTAGCGTATTACTGCTTATTTTACTGTTTATTACTGCTAATTTTACGGTATAATACTGGCAGCTGGGGTGCCAGTATTATACTGTAAAATCAACACATTTTTTTATTTATTTTTTTATTTTTTTTACAGTGCATCTGTTTTTTCAATGCTGATGCAAAACGCACAGTGATGAGGTTTCAGACGAAAGGTTTATGAACAGGTTTTTGACACAGTACAGTCACATTTCGTTAAAACATGCTGTTTTATTAAAAATTGCAGTTAATTAAAAAATAATTAACTGTATTAAAAGTATCAGCAAATAATCTCAAAGAATGCAATGCGAAAGCCAGATACGAGTCCACGGGTAATAAATAAAAATACTAACATCAGTCATATTTTTCTCTTGGTATGTAATTATTTTAAATCATCTGGTAAAATTACATTTTCCTTTTTTTTTCAAATCCATCAAAAAACAAGTTTATTTAAAATAAACTACAAAATTTCAAAATACAACACTTTTCTTCGCATTTCAGTAAGTAAATAAAAAAAAAAGTTAAATATCTGTGAAACCTTTTATGAAGTTTTTCTTGTTAATTGTAGTATTCTTACAGTTTAAAACAGTGCATCGCCATCTATTGACGAAAATTTGAATTATTTTTTAAGTAAGTGTACGCAAAACTTATAAGCTCTCTGATAAATATCATCTTTCTACCTATTATAGTTAATCAGTTATTGAATCTTAAGGTGAGAGAATCATTTATGAAACAACATGTATGTCAATAAAGTATTGACACAGACACCTTCTAAACAAATACACGAATATTCAAGCCCAAAAAATACAGTAACTCAGAGCTAACAGTAACTCTAATAGCTTTTTTAAAAATGTGTATTAATATTTTGCCGACCTGAAATTTGTTAGACCCTTACGAAAATAGTTCATAGAGCTGTATAGAACTCTATTGAATTCTTTACAAGTTCTATAGAGTAGCCATTCTATAGAGTTTTGAAGAGTTCTATAGAATACTTTTTCTAAAGAAAACTTTTCTATAGAATTCTTAGAAGTTCTGTAGAATTTTTTTTTTAACAATTTTCCTATAGAGTACTATAAACCTTATAGAATTAAGTTCTATAAGCTAATGATTCTATAGTTTTTTTTTCTTTTTAATAGAAAAAAATAATTCTTGTTTTTTTTTAATTTACATGTGTAGTAATTTATTTATAACCATATATTAAAATTAAAAAATAATAATTATTTTTGTAATACATCAGTTTAATGAATAATAGTACTCCATAAGTTTAATATAAATATATATATAAAATTTAATTCAATTTTAATACATTGTGATTCAAATGTGAATGTAATAATTTATGAGTTGAACTACTGATTTAAATTATGATTAATTAATTTGTTTGTTTATAATTCATTAATTTGTTGTTTAATTTTACAATCATTTATTAATTTGCTGTTAAATTTATAAAATCATCCATCTAATTTAATAAACTTTATCCACTTTAATAATATGGTAATTTTTATTCAAATATTTTAATCTGAAGTATAAATATTTAAACAATTGTTTCAGTTTTAACAAATAAGAATTTATTAGAGTTTAAATGTTTTTACAAGACTTTATATGATTCGGAATGCAAATCACAAAATAAATAAAGTTGAAAAAGGGTAATAAGAATTTTGAAACTGTCAATGGTTATATCATGCTGGAAGTACTGGTTCTTCATTCAATACACTGAAGTCAAGCAGCATCGAGTGTGGTTAGTACTTGGGAGGGTGACCACCTGGGTTCTATATAAAATTCTATACATATTTTTATAGAAGCTCTATATTTTTTCTATAGATATTTTTATAGAAGTTCTACAGACATTCCTATTGAACTTCTACAGATATTTCTATAGATTTTGGTTAAACAAGCTTATAGAAAAACGGGCCATAATTCTATAGGATTCTATAATGCGTTTTCTATAAATATTTTTTATAGAAATCTATAAGAAATTTTTGTAAGGGGAATGATATACATGTTTCTGTCGGTATCGATTATCGGTGTCGAATAACTATGTAACCCACAATTCAGGTCATGTTTATATGTATGTAGTTTATCTGCTGTGTTTTGTAGATGCCGAAGAGGCGTATACTATATATTGATGGTATAATTTAAGCTGATTGTCAGCAGCTTTAATTTGTTTGTTTCCCTGTTATTACTATTAACGCAGTATGCCATTTCTGTACTTATTTATGCTATTTTAATTAGATTTAATTTAAATTTTAAGTAAAGTATGTTTTTCGTTACATAAGCCTCAAACTTCCCACTGCGTTAAAAATCTGTTAGGTGGAATATTTATAAGTAAAATTCCATCATGATTCAATTTAGTATGAAATCGCTTTTTCGTTACTACTATTTTTTCAGAATAATTTTCGCCTCCTTTAATCGCAGAAATCGGCGATTCAGTAAGGCGAAGATTATTACTAAAAGTAAAAGTTTATACTTATGTAAACATGAGTATACCCACAATTGGCTAACAATGTGTAAAACTCACCAAATAATAAATATCTTGTATTCCGGCAGGATGAAAATGGATTTCTTTACCATACATGAGTCCAGGCTGAAAAAGATAAATACCATAAGTGCGTTATTGCTTACAATGATATCATCAAAATGTCACATATACAGTACAGTCAAAATGAAATTAAAAAAAAAAAAAAAATGTCGTTGCGGCGGCTGAATATCATTTGTCGTTTTTTGAAAAAAAAAAAAAAAAAAAAAGATTTATCTTACAGATTCCTGATCAGTATACCTGAAAAGTATCACTACGCAAAGATTTTTACGTCATATTTTCCTCTATCACTGTGAAAGTGTTTATCATAATTCTCACAGTCGACCTAAACATGGTCGTGATTTTTGTGTGAAAGTGCTTATAGTAGATGCAACTAGAACAACCCTTAACTGTTATTAGTGGTCTCACAAGTCACTACTATTTTCAATTTTCAAATTTCAACTTGTCATTTTCAATTTAACTATAGATACTGATGAAATTTTGTTGCATTTGGAGCACTAGTATTATCGCTAGAGACTTCTGAATAGATGAATTTTAATTATAATAGTCCTGTACACAAATTTTAGTGCAAAAACCGCATCCTATGAGTTAATCACGCCACTTCATTCCTCTTTCGATCGAGTGGTGTTGGAGACCTTTCACAGTAGAGATGAGTTCGGGCTCTCTATTCGGAGCCCGAGCCCGATGATTTTAAATCCGAGCCCGCCCGAGCCAGAAACATTTCGTGTAATTTGAGCCCGATCCCGATACCGAAAAAAAATTGCATAATATTTAAAAATTGTTTTAAAAGTAATATCTCATTTTTTAAAACTTTGTACGCGAAAATAACTGTTCATTCAGTGCACATAATTAATTTTATGGAAATTTACTACATTCTATCTTATCAAAAGAGAAGTTTGGTATCAAATAAAATATACTTCCTTAAAAGGATATAAATATTTTTCTCTCCCAATAAGCAAATTTGGTGGACATTTTAACAAAGTGCGTTTTATAAATAAATGAATGAAATTTGTAGAAATTACTATTTCTATGCCGAAAAATCAAATAACGTTTACTATTTCCTATAAAAGGTGTATTTCGTAACTTATAATTTATTCTTGAATTAAAACAATATTTCGTGTTCCTGAAAATCAGCTTAAATTAAAAATTTGACATCGTTATCTGAAAGATCATGTGCTTTTACAGAAAAAGTTGAAACACTCTTCGATTGCTTTCTATCGGAATAACAATACATGACAATTATATCTACTTACGAATGAAAGTGACTTCATAAATGTGCAGAGCAGAGCTTTAGCAAGAGCAGAGTTCATAATTAAAAATAGAATCACTAACGTTGGTTTCATATGAAGAGCGAGTATGACTCGCACACAATAGAAGACTAAAAAGTTGATTGACTAAAAACGAAAATATATATATATATATTCATCTCGCATTAGATCTCTAAAAAAGTAAAATAAACGTTCCAATTAAAAAATATCCTACTTCACAAACAAAAATCTATCAACAAATAATATTGGCGCCACTTCGCATTGGCGCCATATCACTCAGTCGTCAGTCACGTTGCAAATATTGTAAATTTTCTTTTAAAGTAACATTTTAATACTAGAAAAGAAAAATAAGATTGTGGTTTTCCCTTCTATTCATTCTGCTCAAAATAACATTAAAATTACTTGAAATGGAATATGTAATTTTTTCGGGGAAAAAGTTATTTTTATTTTTTCTATATGAGAATAAATAAAATTGTCAGTTTCAGAAGGAATGAGCCCGAGCCCGTCCGGGCCCGAAGGCTGGTATAAAAAATCGAGCCCGAGCCCGTGGATTTCGGGCTCGGTCTCGGGCTCAGCCCGTCTCATCTCTATCTCACAGTAGTTATACGATAATTTCTGTCACAATAGTTAAGGTTAAGATTCTTAGCTTAAGTGTTTATACCGGAAAACCCGGAATTAGGCTTAATAAGACCATGTATTATTACGGTATATTAGAATGTTGTTTTCTTGAATATATTAAATCGGATCGTTCACAATGTGCAGTTACAAATTAAATTTAAGTATCTTCAAAATGATTATTACACAATTATTTGAAATTATTACTAAATAATTACCAAATATAGACATGTAGAGAGTAAAAGAGTAAATTAAACTAGATTTACGCTGTTTATGCTTTTGCCTTTTTCTCTGAAAATATCTTTCAGTTGTTTGTTTTTGCTGCTCGGCTTTTGGCTAGGACCTAAGTTAAGTTTGTAAATAGCTGCACCTCTCTTTGCAGAATATCTATTCACGACAATCTCTGGAACTGTTGATGAATGAAGGGACAGTTACATTGTGGTTTTGTTTCCTTGAGCTCCTTGATATGCACAAGATTTTATCCAATCCAAGAATGAACATGTTTACACTGATGTGCAGACAAAAATTCCGTGTACATCTCGTAATTCAATTAAAAAAAATCGTACACAGCACGAGCGTCATGCAAAAACGTAATACAACTTAAGCATATATTTATTCACAAGATTTTATATAGGGTGTCTCAAAAAGGTTCAGACACGCTTTTACTTTTTACCTGTTTGAGATACATAGACAAT
This sequence comes from Maratus michaelseni, assembly GCA_963931845.1. Classification (NCBI taxonomy): domain Eukaryota; kingdom Metazoa; phylum Arthropoda; class Arachnida; order Araneae; family Salticidae; genus Maratus; species Maratus michaelseni. The sequence continues at coordinate 52,405,985 of OZ007590.1, read as the reverse complement.
GCAAATTGCAAAAGTGTTCAAAATAAAGTTAAGAATTAAGATTATGTTGATAAAATAGTCCGGGTTAATAGATCGGGTTAAAATATTGTGAATTTTATGAAATTTCGAAACTTTTCAGCACTAAAAACAGAAAAACGCGTTTTTAGAGCCGGAAAGCTTCGGAATTTCCTAAAATTCAAAGTATGATAACTCAGTGAGTTAGGTCGTAGAAGAATTTAATTTTTACTATTGTATTTTGCAATGCATGGAGAAACTTTTTGAAATTTTAATTTAGGGACAGCATAAAACTAACATTTTTAAAATTAATGGCAAGACTATGTCATCAACATAATCTTAATTCCTTACCTTATCTTGAACAATTTTGCAATTTACACTGCTTACATATATCCAATAGGTAAAAAAAATTAAAACGCGTTTCTTCAATTGTTTTGGGACACCCTGTATAGCCAAAACAAGGTTAAGCGTAAGCATATCGTTATTCACAAGATTTTTCCTACTCCAAGTATGGATATTTGCATTTCTGCCGCCAATACATCTGCAACTACGTAATTGGATAAAATATCGTCCAAAATAATTAAAGAGTTAGCCAAAAATTATTTCATTTTAAAAATTAGTAATTTTTTCAGTATTTTTAAGTTTTAGAATCCGGACAATCTGAAGTTTGGCCATTGTTGAAAACGGTACAAGTATACGAATACCCGGTTGGAAAAAGTTGATTTCAAAATCATTGTTTAACTATTCAGACTGTAAAGAATATTGCATACGTTTTAATTTGAGAAATCATCCCGCAGAAATGACGATACGCAATGTAATTATACGATTCTGACAACACTTGTTCTCCTATTCCATGATGTAGCAATTGAAATTATGCATTATTTAGAAGTGAATGTATGATGGTAAAAGCGAAAACAATAATACTCGTACTGTCGTACTTGTAATTATTATTATGACATCAGCATACCGTACTATCTATTAAGATACATTTCTAATATTAAGTGTTCTATACATACATTTCAGATGACGACGCTGTAAGTGCGTACTGAAAGCAATAGAACTTTGAGACTAAAAGTAAAGAAACATAGATGCAGCAAAAAATACCATGTAGGTGTTTTTCAAAAATATCTTTCCTCAGATGATATGCACGTTAGATGATATGCAGATTGGACATTCAGTCTGCATATCAAAGAAAGTGCTAAAGTCTTTTAAAGTACTATTTCTTTACAACCTACACAGCTAAAATAATGTGGCACTCTGACTGTATTTTTCTCGAAGAAACTTCTTCACGATGCTAACTAACAATTTTTCATTCTTAAACACTTGCATTTGTAAGGCTATTTCATTGAGATATAAATGTTTTCGGAGTTACTTTGTACGAACGATAACTCTCTTGAAGTCATCCAAATTCTCACATTCGTCCAAGGCAATTCTTCAAAACTTTACACGTTCTCCGAGCTCGGGCTGTGCAGTTTGAACCGTAAACTTTATTTTTGAGTTGTTCAAATGTGTGGACAACGGCCAACCCGCTCATCTCTGCACTAAGTTAGTCTCCAGATTATAAAAGCAAAATAAATCTCTTATTTAATTATTGAATTATTGGACAAACAGTGTTTTAAAAATACATAATTTTAATAAATAAATAAATCTTTAAAAACTCACTGCCAGTTTCTGCGGACTGCTTCTCGCAATAGCTATGTAAGCATCTTGCTTAGATTGGTATGCATTTTGTTCAAACGTTCCTCTAGCTTGACTTCCTTCGTACCTTGGATCGTCCGTTTCAAGCTAAAAGAAAAACAAGAAAGAAAAATCATTCGTCAAGTATGGATTATGAAACGCTTTCAACACTTCTGAAATACTTTAACAAAACTTCACTGCTTAATAAGATAAATAAAATACCTAAGTAAATCTTTTAGAAAACGGATAAGACATTTGGAAACCAGATTTCAGCAATTACCATCCATAGCCGGAAAAGTATTCCAATTCTTTTGTGCAACCCTGATCTATAGATTTGTATAAATTCTGCTAAAATTCAGTTTAGTAAGAAAACGCTTATTAGGTTGAAAATTCACCTTCCGCAATTTCTACCAATAGACACAGGAACAGTATTGTATCCGAAATCTTTAACTCTCCCTGTAAATGAACGATAAATGCTATGCTTATCACATTCTACAACAAGTATCTAGTAGTAAACATCAGTGATGTTTATCAATTTCATTATATTTGTAATAGTATAACGCAATTAATATACGCTGTAAACAGTTTTTTTTTTTGTAGATCATTATGTAACGAAATTCTTTTGTGTGGCCCTGTAATGCTCTATACCTCATATTCTACAGAATGCATGTTTTAGTGCACTTCATAATTACATATCAATTTCATGCTGTTTGAAATGATGTAATTTCATGAAAATGCACTTGAAACGATTTTTATCCCATTGATTGTAATGTATTGGAATACTTTTGACTGTCCCTGTAAACGAACTATAAATGCTACACACTTCATTTTCGATAGCGATCATGCTATAGTAAAAGCAAATATATAAAAAATACAGGGCAATCTGAGTATATTTACGAAAGTTAGAGTGCGAACTGATGGACAGACTAACCGAATCATAAACACTTTTCAACTATGTTTGAAAGTGTTAAAAAGATTAAAAAATGCAAAATTTGTCGGTCATACTTCTTTTAACATACGAAAAAACAAGACATATCAACATTCGGCGTGCATATAGATTTCGGATGTTTAATTTTGAAAATCTCACTGTTATCAATTAAATTATTGCCTAAAAGATGTTTAAAACAAGAACGAAAAATCATACGTCAAGCACAGATTATGAAACACTTTACAACACAGGCAGAAAACTGTAACGAAACTTGACTGTTAAATAATGTGCAAGAAGATATGTAAGTAAACAGTTTAGAAAACGCATAACACATTTAAAAATACAGTTTTCTAAATTACCTTCCAGTATAAAAAAAGTAGTCGAATTATTTTGTGCAGCCCTGTATATGATCAATAGATATGGATATAAAGCATGATAAAATTTAGTTCAGTTAGACTATTAACATTTAGCAATTTTCGCCAATCAATGGAAATGCACTCAAAATATTTTGTACAGCCCTGTATATTATCTGAAGACTTTTGTATACAACACATACTAAGCTAAAGGCAACTTAAAACTCACTTGCAGCAATTACCAACCGTAAACGACAATGTATCTTTTTCTCTGCGTAGCTCTGTATATGAATTTATTTATATTCCACAAACTTCTATTAGTCTATTAACTATAGTTCAGCAGGAAAATGCGTAACACAATTAAAAACTACCCTTAAGCAATTCACTCCCATAGTCTGTAATACTTACGGATTCCCTTGTATAGCCCTGTGTATGATCAACCGAGTTTATAAACACACACGTACTATGAAAAAATTTACTTAACCTTAAAAAAGCGAACCAAAGTTGAAAATGCACTTATCACACATAAACTGTAACTATCGCACATGTACTGTAACCGATATATTTTGTGTATCCCTGTAAATAAACGCAATGCACACCACACTTTTAAGAGAGCAATTTATAGTGACCTCAGTAATGCATATGATTTTCATAATGTTTGAAATAGTGAAATATCACTGAATTACACTGCAAACGATTTATCCCCATAGAATAATGTCTAACAGAATTCTTTTGTTTGACCCTGTAAATAAATAATAAGTGCTTTGCTCCCCATATTCTACAAAAAGCATGTTTTAATGCGCTTCATAATTATATATCAATTTCATCATGTTTTAAATGACGTAGCATCATCAAAATGCACTTGAAACGATTATTTCCCATTGACTGTAATTTAATGGAATATTTTTGACTGTCCCTGTAAAAAAAACTATAAGTTCTACACACTTCATTTGAAATAGGGTACATGCTATTGTAAACGAGAATTACATACAAAAATTTCAGGGCAACCCGAGTATATTTACGCGAATTAGAGCACGGACAGACGGAGAGACGGCAGACGGCAGACAAATCGAAGTCATAATCACTTTTCAACTAGGTTGAAAAGTGTTAAAAAGGTAAATCAAACTTTAAGAAGAAATTAAACAGTTTTTGCAAAAGAAACAATGGTCGCAATCCATTTATTCAGTTAAAAAAGCAAAATGCATCTCTCCAATCCAAACGCAGATTTTTGTTTCTAACTTTAAAATTAACGATTATATTTTAACGAACTTTTTAATAGACTTGCCTTGCTTTGTGTCAAATACGATGACATTACGGAACATGCTCGAAAAACAGAGTAATTCGATCAGTATCACTGTATGTTAGGTCAAGTACAGAGTGTCTCATTTATTTTGCAACCCCCAATAAAGAACAATGTACAAACATTAATTTTTGTTTTTCAGAAGTGCTTAAACGACTACAAAAAGAGTTGGAATTGACCGCCGTCTTCATCTTTACATATCTAGGCCCGTTTGAGGAGGTTTCGAGACACATTCTGTAATGTGTTTAGTGTGATAGCGTTTATCTCTTTTCGTTTAGCGTTTATCTCTATCTGGTGTGATAGCGCGTTTTCAGTTCAGTAATCGAAGCTAACGGTTCACGGAACACGCGATTTTTCAAATAGCCCCACAAGAAGAAATCGGGCGGTGACAGGTCTGGACTGCGTGGAGGCCATAGTCCTTTTGTAATTAGCCGATCACCAAAAATTCTTGGAGAGATGACAGAGTGTCGTTGGCCGTATATGCAGGAGCGCCATCCTGTTGAAACCAAACGTTTGTTTGTAAAGCTAATTTTCTTACTGACGTGGCCGGTTTATCCCTGATTTTCGTCTCGATTTCCTTCATTTTGTGGTAAATTAGGACAAACGACAGACGGTTCTTTCTTTTCGGTTCCACAGTCCATTCTATTTGAAAATGGTCCACGATTCGTTTAATTGTGCTTTTATTCGGCTCCATCGAGTCTGGAAACTTGTTTTCATATCGTTCCTTGACTGTTTTGTACGAAGACGTTCGAAAATAATGTTCAATAATAAACGCGAGTTTTTCTGCACATACCATGACGCAAAACTACCTTTCACTTCGTTCGCCTTATAGTCCAGGCATTAGGGGATAAAAAATAGCAAATAAAGGAAAGTTTTGGTGTAGTTTTTTTGGGGGGGTCCCTTTATGTTTTTTGGGTCGCTGAACACGAATCCGAGGTTTTCCAACAAAATTTTTTTCGGGAAATATGTTTTTTTACAAAAAACCTGTAAAAAAACGGACTTTTTTCCGTTTTTTCAAAATAATTCCAAAATTGTGCATTTTACGTGAAAGTCGGCAATATATGAATTAAAGAAAATAAAATTTCCTATATTTTATGTAATGAAAGTTTTTTTCTCTGATCAATGGTTTAGCCGTGAGAGTGCCGTAAAAAAGGGTGTTAAAAAGGAAAAACTGTAAAAAAACGGGAATTACGGTAGTGTATGTCGATGTAACATAAAAACTAACCATTTTACGCAAACGGTAACCATTAATGATACTAAATATTATATGTTTGACTGTATTTTATGCATTTGAGGTAGAGGAAAAGTGAGGATCCTGTGCCAGGGGAAGGTGGGAGCAGTGCAGCAGTTCCAATAGTCCAGTAGAAATAGCGCAAAAAAGGGCCTTGCCTTACAAAAATTCGGGTAGTTCTGATTTTTGGGTATGCTGTAAAGGTTGACCCTCTAATAAAAAAACCAAGTTTTCGACCTTCTAGACCTTGTGCGTTTTCCACAATATTGAAAAAACCAATATTTTTCGGCACTTTTTTCGATTTTTCTTAAATAACTCAATTTTAGTGCATTTTACAGAAAAAGCATTTTCACCATTTTGTAGAGCATAAAATTCTCTACAACATGCAGTATCCATGTTTGTAAATTTTCCAAATAGGGGGTGAGATAGGGAGCCTGGAAAATAGGGTAAAATTTGCAAAAAATGTAAAAATCCACAAATGACGTTAGTTTTTGCCGTATCTTACCCCCTATTTGGACAATTTACAAACATGAATACTGCATGTTGTAGAGAATTTTATGTTCTACAAAATGTTGAAAGTGCTTTTGTCTCTAAAACGCACTAAAAGTAGGTTATTAAGCAAAAACTAACGTCATTTGTGGATTTTTGCACTTTTTGCAAATTTTACCCTATTTTCCAGGCTCCGTATCTCACCCCTATTTGGAAAATTTACAAACATGAATACTGCATGTTGTAGAGAATTTTATGCTCTACAAAATGGTGAAAATGCTTTTTCTGTAATATGCACTAAAATTGAGTTATTTAAGAAAAATCAAAAAAAGTGCCGAAAAATATTGGTTTTTTCAATATTGTGAAAAACGCACAAGGTCTAGAAGGTCGAAAACTTGTTTTTTTTATTAGAGGGTCAACCTTTACAACATACCCAAAAATCAGAACTACCCGAATTTTTGTAAGGTAAAATGCTATTTCTACTGGACTACAATGTTACCGCCTCTTAGAATACGAGCTCTCCGGAGGAGTAGCACCTTCGACTCATGAGAGTAGCTGGATCTGCCCCACTGCTCCCACCTTCCCCTGGTGTCGGATCCGCGCTTTTCCTCTACCTCAAATGCATAAAATATAGTCAAACATATAATCTTTAGTAACATTAATAGTTAACATTTGCGTAAAAGGATTAGTTTCTATGTTACATTGACATACAGTACCGTAATTCCCGTTTTTTAACAGTTTTTAGTTTTTTCCACCCATTTTTGAGGCACTCTCACGAGTAAACTATTGATCAGAGAGAAAAACTTTTAATATATAAAATGTAAGAAATTTTATTTTCTTTAATTCATATATTGCCGACTTTCACGTAAAATGCATAATTTTGGAATTATTTTGAAAAAACGGAAAAAAGTCCGTTTTTTTACACGTTTTTTGTAAAAAAAAAACATATTTCCCGAAAAAAATTTTGTTGGAAAACCTCGGATTCGTGTTCAGCGACCCAAAAAATATAAAGGGACCCAAAAAAAAAAACTACACCAAAACTTTCCTTTATTTTCTACCAAATGCCTGGACTGTTAGCACTGAAGTGTCTCCTGCGGTTTTCTAGCGTGTTGGTAGTGTTGCTCGCACGCCCCTCCACACCGCTACCTGCGCTAACGGTGTGCGCGTGCACTCGTGTTGTTCATTTGCTTCGCGTTTACGCGGGTTGCAAAATAAATGAGACACTCTGTATATCCTAATATATGGAGCGTAATGTTTGAGCGTTGTAGTAATGCGAATGGTACCAATTCCACAACTTCTATTAATATCGTTACATAGACACAAAGACGGTTTTGTCTGTTGAAAATTTCTCTAAAATATCTTCACTATTGTTAAAGTTATGAAGGATGTCCGAGTTCTAATTGAATTAAAACAGCCTGTATTTTGGACTGAGTAAACAGATTGCGGCTGTTTACAAAAATTGTTTGTACCAATGTTTTATAACACCATTTAGTTTTTCACATCTTATTTGAAACCCTTTGTATGCATACAAATAAATGTGAATGTACGCACATACATATAATTTTGTAAAGAATATACAAGAAAAGGAGTAGGCACATTTGTAGGTACACCACTCTGGCTCTTTGTTAACGACTGCTGTTCTACGTTCTGCTAACAAATCTATACTAATAATAGCCGTATCCATGAACATAGATCTAAAGAAGGACTTCTAACGAAATAGCCATCCAAGAAGAAAATCATTCCTGGAAAAATGCCTCAAATAGGTGGCGCACGTGTAGGACAGCTTCTCCATACATCACCAGTTCGTCTGCTTCTTCAAACCGTCTGTCGTCTGGTGGGTATCTGATATACAGTTTCGGTTTGATATTGCAGGTGGCGCTGCCTTAGCAGGGATTCTCGCCGGCTGCACAAAACCGTGCGCGTAGCTGTGCATTGGCCATTTCGTTCCAAAGTCGCAACAGGATGTTAACGCTATTTCGTTAGAAGTCCTTCTTTAGTTCTATGTTCATGACCGTATCAGATAGGAGAAAGCATTACACAAAACACGTTCTCTCAGCTTCGTCCGGAGGTTGGGGAAGTTGAGCGAACAGGTTCTCTGAACAACTTATAGCGTTACCTATCTTGTGTTGAATAAGTAAGGATAAGTATATATTTTCTACATTTGTCCCTGTTAATTCAATCGGATGAGGATGGATACAATGGGCAACTTTTTTTTATCTAAGATCGGTAAAGCTGCTTAAGTAAAAATACTGTCTCTTTCAGCAAGGTCCAACCGTCTTGAATTTGTCACCCACCTCAATATTTAGATTTTTTGTCTGTCTGTCTGTCTTTCCGCTATTCGTAAATACGCTAAGAAAGACAAGAAATTTATGTGTATTATTGACAGTTCATCAGGACATATTCCCTATTAAAAATGAGGTATGAATAGGATTTACAAGGCGTTAGTTATGCATGTTAAGAGCGTTTTTTTAAATACATTTTTATTACGTTGCTTCAAACATAATGAAATTGATATACATTATTTAAATTATCAACATGTACTCTATAGAAAATGGTGAATGTATTTTTTATACTTCTTTTACATGATCATACAAAGGAATGCAGATACATTATGGTTAATGAGCAGTTGTTTAATCTGCATTTAAAGGATATTATACTATTTCAAACAGAATGAAATTGATATACGTTATTGAAGTTCACTACGATATGTTCCCTATGGGAAATGGTCTGTGTAACAACGATATCTTACAGGTTACACAAAATAATTAGGGTACATTCCCGTTTATGGGCAGAATTTTGTTACAAAAGCTTCTTCTATCTTGGTCACTTTGGCCACCGTTCCGTTATGTAAAAGTCCAACAGAAGGATATTACTGTACGTCAGAGAAAATATTGTAAAGAAAAGGTATGCATTTAAAAATTGGTTTGATCGCATATATGCTACAGTCAATACTGTTTACATGCAATAAGAATTTTATAATTACAAAATACCCGAAGAAACCCACTTACGGTTATAGTAACACTTTTGTGATGTAACTCAGGCTGAATTTCAAATGACACCTTTCCATTTTCATCACTCTGTGCAGAACTGACGGCGATAAACAACTTCTTTCCGTTGTCAGCTACAGCTTGAATTTTAGTTCGAATTCCAGATGCAGGTGAACCATCGACATAAGTTATATCGGCCTGAAATTAAAATTGTTGTATTGAGATAACATACAAGAAAAAAAAAATTAAGAAATAAACATTTAAACATATCTAATTTTAGGTATAAAAAATTCAGAAATAGCTGTAAATTGAGTGCAATATACTTCTCAGTTAAGTAGAATTAAATACAGAAGACCACCAACCCGCATACAGCAAACGTTACAAAGGTTGCGTGGATTTAAAACTTTTATGGATTATACATTATTTCTATTTTATATTTGAGTTATATTCGATTATTTTATGTTTGATAATCTATATTTACAAATTTAGATTATTAGTACATCGATTTAAGGCAAATATATGTGTGTAAGTAAACTAAGAATCTATTAAGAAATGAGGAAGACAAGCGACAGATAATGCACCCCACATCCAAGCAGCGGCATAAGATACCATCTCTGAATTTGCGGACAAGCTTTCCTATGTGAATACGGTTTATATCGATGTTGTCTATCTCTTCTCAAAGGTGTTATGCTGAATGTTGTGACACCCTGTATACGAGCGACAACTGGTTTTATATTTGCATAAAACACACGAGTAAAGAAAATAAACAGGAGATATTCAGAATCGTGTGGCTACATTTTGATATCGTACAAAGAGGCCCATTTCGATGGCATCAGTATTTTTGCTCGGGTTGTCTGCGACACCAATGGTACTTTTCGAAATCGGAGCAATATCGGCAGAAAGCTGAATCAAGCCCCATCTCAGACAGCGAGTTCCAGTCTCAATCTAAAATTAAGAAATTCACAGAACAGAATAACCACAGCTTAGATAATTTAAAAGTAAAGTAACTTAAAGTAACTTAACCCCTTAATCGTCGCGCCGAGACATTCACGGGCAGCGTAGGCTACGACTATTTTGTTCAGATTGTTTCATTCCGACCAGTTTTTTTAAATAGTATAATGGGCTTTAGTGTCGCATTATTTTATCTGCCTATTAAATAAGGCGAATATTTCTACTTAAAAAAATAACTGGTGGTAATCAAGCAATCTGAATTTTTAAAAAGTAGCTTACACTTATCGAGCGCGACGATTAAGGGGTTAAAACAAAAAACTACTTCACAAATTTCGAAATCAATCGCATAACTTACAACCTCTCAGCGGCTTCTATTTTCGATAATGATCTTAATCCACAAAATTTTAAAATTATTCTGTGTAATGGAGTTTAAAATATTAAAGAAAACACTGCATGAAAAAGAATAAAATTGTTTACCTCAAAAACAGAAGTAAGTCCAGGTTTAAAATCTTTCAAACATCGTTTGAATGATATAAGAAATGGCGTCTTAGAGAAGCGACCTTTAGAATCCAAGGCTGTTTGTTTGTTTCCAGTTGCAACATCCACCACAGTTGCTTCTACAACCAAATGGGACCCTTCAATTTCTGGAAACCATCCTATATCTTTGTGACGTCTTAAGTCATCTGTCTTTATCCGCAGTATGTAGGATCCTTCATCAAGCTGAAAAAATCGATAAAAATGCTTAAAAAAGAGTTGATCGGCAAATTTACAGTTATGGACAAAATTTCTGCAACACTTGATGAAAACATGTATAGTCAAACATGTATAACCAATATGCACCTAGCCACTTTAAATACAATGAAATCTGCCTTTACGGGTATCATTCTAAAACGGACCCTCATATTATGTACGATCCACAAACTATATGCCTTCTCTATTGCCTTCTCTAAAACGGGTACCCCTTTCGAACACACAATTTTTGCGCTCCCGTTTTACGGACAATTTTCTGAATTTTTGAGCACTGCGTATATCCACACCGAAGCCTTTCCCTAAAACGGACACTCGTTTGGAACAAATAATTTTTACGATCACCACGCTGCTTATTTAACCGAATTTTTACTGTATTAATTTACTAAATATGATGAGAACTTCCTTTTTGGATACCCCTATAAAGCGAACCCTCATTTTAAGGTCAGTTTTCTGAATTAATGGACGGTATGTATATCACATTACTGCCCTTCTCTAAAACGTACACTCGTTTGGAAATAACAATTTTTAGTGTCCCACACAGCTCATTTTACCGAGCTTTCAGTGTATTAATTTAAATACAATATAAACTTCTTTTTCAGCTACCCCTGAAAAGCGAAAATTTTCATTTTACGGTCAAATTTCTGAATTCCTATATGCTAATATATTTACTGCAATTACCTTTTCGAAAACGAAAACTCCTTTTGAAAGAACAATTTTTACGGTCTCCACACTGGCTATTTTACAGAGCTTTCACTGTATTAATTTAGTAAATACAATGAAAACTTCCATTTTGGATACCCTTATAAAGCGAATCCTCGTCTTACGGATAATTTTAAGAACTACCGGACAATAAGTGAGTACATTCACTGCGATGCTAATCTCTAAAACGGACATTCGCGTTGAACGAACAATTTTTACGGTCTCAACACTGTCCGTATTATCGAAATTACACTGTATAAAGTCAATAAATAATGTATGCATGTGAAGGTAAGTTCATAGGAAATTAAAAAATGTTAAGATTTAAAATAAGAATATTATTGTAAATGTTATGCATGAAAAAATAAAATAAACATTAGAACTAACATAATAGCAAAAGAATATTGGGCCAATATTGTTTGTATTTGCTATACTTTAGCCAATATCGAAAATATTGCTATGAAATATTGCATTCATATTGGCGTGTTCACATTTTTAAAATATTGCACCAATATTGTCAAGAAATATTTCTCCACCTCATCACCAATATTTCCTATGTAAAACCGATATTTCTGCAATACTGGTACTGCATTCGAAGTATTTTCTGTGAATATAATACTGCTGCAATATTGGTACAGAACACTATAAATAATACATTTAAATATTGGTTTTTTTCAAGGGTAATTTTTTAAGAAAAATACAATTCCTGTAAACTTGTAATATATTTTTAATAAAAAAAAACAGTAAAGTAATATTGCAAAATGCCATACATTTTACATTAATCAATGAATTTTATTTTAGCAATCAGTCTCAGTAATGGTTATTTATACTTTTTATGCATCAGTCCTAATTGAAAATGGTCAAAAAGTTTGAATTTTAAATAACATTATTTTTAAATGATGCCTAATTTGTCCAGTTTAGAATTGAAGTCAATTTTGGAAAATATGAATAGAGATTCAAAATGCATGTTTCAAGAGTTATTGTAGAAGTTTTACACTAAATTATACAGTTATAAGAATTTACAACTGCAACGAGGTCAATGAAATTACCTTCTGTTCAATGAAAAGTTAGTTTAAATTCTTAAGTATACTCACGTCCTTAGGTGTAATAACCGCAAAAAATACAGCATCGGGAGAATGATCGCCTTTTACACCTAACCGGAAGGTAACTACACCTTTTACTTTTTTCCCATACACGTAGCTATAAAAAAAATTTCATAAAATTATATAGATGTAAATGTAACATAAACATAACACAAAGAAATGTGAGTATAACTAAATATTTAAATGAAGGCGTTAAAAAAAAAAAAAAAGCTCTTTTTTTTTTCTAAAATTCAGTTTGAAGTATACAGCAAATTTTAGATGCCAAATAAGGATTATAAATAAAAGTTAGTCTTTCAATACTGAATAACATTGCTGGAAGACACCGAAAACAAATAGATCAGATGAAAATAATATAATAATAATAATAAGAGGAAATAAAATAATAAGATAAAATAAAACCGTGAATCCTTTATTAATTCTTCCATGTTTTGTAAAATCGTCATCAATTCCGATCAATATTTCTAACACCTTTTTTTTATTTTACTAACTTGTTTTTTAATTTTTCCATATCTTCATTTGTATCTCTTTCTGTTAACCCGTACTCTAATTTTTGAAAATAGCTCTCAATTGAAAGTATCACAAGAGTCATAATAGTTTATATTCGATTCCACTATATAAAAAAGGATTCATAACCTTCAATGATAGATTCCTTCAAGGATCTCAATTGAAAATACCACAAGAGTCATAATAGTTTATCTTCGATTCCACTGTATAAAAAAGGATTCATAGCCTTCAATTATCTCAATTGAAGGTATCACAAGAGTCATAATAGTTTATCTTTGATTACACTATATGAAAAGGTATTTATAATCTTAAATGATCGGTTAGTATTTGAACTACATGCTAATTAAACTTTTTGAAAATTAGGAGAATTTTAGCATGATGTCGGTACTATGGACATCTACTTAATTCCCATTTAAAGAATAGACACCAACATTAGGGTATTTTGAATAGCATTAAGGGGGCGGATGACTTTGAAATGAGCATAGCTGCCAACTACTACGATATTTTTGTCACCACTATTTCCAAAATGTAAACTTCTTCATATTTATTGTATATTTCTGCAGTTAAGGTTTTGTATTCAAACTTAATCATTTCTTTTAACTATCAATGTATTGCCATACACTATCCAGAAAGTGTATTTTCATACTTCTTAGAAGTAAGTAATGAAAATAACATATGCGATATGATATAAATGCATAGCAAATACATTTTTCTCAAAACAGATTTTTCGCAGTCCTTATACATCTTTAAAATGCGTCATTTGTTTTAATTCAACATTCTTAATTTAGCTGTGGAACAAACTCTATACATACTTCAATAAATCTGTGCATCCGCTTTGGAATTTTGGTTTATTAAAGTCCTCAAGTAAGTGATAAAGTCTGTTAACATATGTTACGTATGTATATATATATATTTCTCCACCGCAGTCCCACTTCATCAAATTTATAGTTTTGATCAGTAAAACACATACAGTTGAAATCATGTACATTCTTTGAGCAACTTTAAAAAAAAGAGCTTCTATTATTGTCTGTTATGTATGTATATATATTCCTCTATCACAGCTCCTCTTTTAGAAATCAAAAATTTTGACTGGTAAAATGCACACACTTGAAATCATCTACACTTTTATTCAGTGACATCAAAAAAAGAAGCTACTATCGTCTATTATTTATGTATGTCCGCACTTTTCTTAACGGCCCGGCCACTCACCAGATTTGAATGATTTATCTTTACACTGGGAAGGTTTTAAGCCAAAAACAGTCATCATATTGAGCAAAACTTTTTTTTTTTTTTTTTTTTTTTTTTTTTTTTTTTTTTTTTACAGGGACATTTTTAACATATATGATTGTCTACTGCGGGCCAAGCGCGAGCGATACTGGTAACTAGAGTGTCTTTATGTCCTGTAGTCACTACCACGCTAATTTTTGTCCACTTGTCTCACTCGTTTATTCGAACGTGTCTAAGCGAGGTAGCCAAGTTCTAAAATGTGGGTTGCCCCAAATTGGACAAAAACTTCCAATATGAACATGCACCCTGTGTGCATGTTGTCATTATCTTACTTATAAAGGCACTCTACAGACAACAACATAGATTACATTGAATGTTAATAACAATAAATGTTCGCCACGAAAATTACTGTGTTGTGCCAAATCACTCTCGCTAATATATGCCCGCTGGCGCGAAATGAATAAATAAATAAATTGAACAATATTAATAACATGAGTATTTTTGTACAATTGCAAGCAAGTTGTAGATTGTGAAATGCTTTCATTTTGTGTTTAACAGTTACGTGTACAAGGCGATCTAACCCGGGTTAATCGTGTTAAAGATGCTCCATATACTCTCCGATGTACAGGACGTAGATAAAAATCATTTTTAATTCAAAACTCTGATAAATATTTTACATTTAATCTATTTCCTTAGATTGCCCACCAACGATACCAAAATTTATTTTTGGACCTTTCGTATTTGCCGTATGCCAGCGATTAATCGCGAAAGATTTCTGTATTTATAGCAATCCTATATATTATTTCTATTGTCAACATCCCTTTTTCTAAGCTAATAAAAAACGCAGAACGATAAATGAGATACCATATGAAAGGATTTTGAAGCGGCTTCTGGCATAGTACCCTCACATTTCGTTAAAACATGTATTTTGTTTTAAAATTGCAAGTAATTCAGAATTAAATCGGCATTGTTTTCATAAATAAAATGAAAGGTTTTCCACAAAGTAGTGTTGCCACAAAAATAAAATACCGTAACAATGATTATGTATAAAAAATGTTCAATAAAGATAAAGTGGGGCATAGTTGCTGCACAGGTTTAATTTATATTTATGATTAAAAAGTAAAATTGAAATTGAAATGTTCAATTTATTTTTTCTTTATCCCATGTTGTTTTTTGTTGTTTTTTGTTTGTTTGTTTGTTTTTATTTTATTTTGGTTACAGTTTTTTTATAAGTGGATATTTTCAATTTTGGAACCGATTGGAACCTTTTCTGAAAGTAAAAGTATCCTTATATAAAAAAAAAACTGGAACCAAAATCGAAAAAGTAAAAACTAACAACATTAGAG